>JAAOAM010000159.1:0-163503 GCA_013396015.1 Fusarium mexicanum | reverse complement strand
GAGCAAAGATTTCTCTTGTTGGAGTCGCCATCTTGAAGATCAGGGGTATTTGTGGTGTTGAGCTAACCTTTCTTGGCCGACGGATTGGAGGCACCATCTTATATGCCTCCAAGGGCGGCCAAAGAGTCATAATCTAGGTTTTCCTCTTTTTAGCATTTGGCTGTAGCAATTGGTTAGTCATTTGGTATAATGTCTAAGTTGTGAGCTAGATGTGTTATTTGCAGTTGAGACTTGTGGCTGAGAGCTTAACCCAGCGGACAGAACTTAGGGCTGTCTATGAGATCGACACTTTCTGCTCAATGCTTTACGGATTTCCCTTGGGCTTTTCCGATAGCGATTGCAATGTCGACCCTCTGGATTCGTACGATGAGTACTCTGGGTCAACCAAAGAGTCACGCCACCCGAGGGGCCCCTCGTTGTTGTTCTACAAGTGCTCAATGTCGAAGCTATCGGCTATAATCAAGTCCGCGTTACTTGAGTTGTACGGCACTCGTCACGGCGATCAGAAGAGAGGAGGCAATGTCAACGGACTTTTCGATAAAGTTGCGACTTTAAACGGACGTCTCCAAGAGTGGCATAAAAAGCTAACTCGGAAGCTCATATTTGATGGTTATGGCTCACTGTCGGAGTTTCAGGCCCCGCATGACCGTGAAAGAACTAAACGAGAATTCGAAAACTATCTGTTCCGCCTGCAAGCGCTTTCTCTCAAGCTGGCGTACGAGAATGCGAAAATCTTGATCCATAGGCCTCTTCTATCCGTCAACAAGACTAGCACCACTTCTAAAGACACCACCACTTCAATGATTGACCCATTTCGGGTGGCGATGCAAGAGTGTAGGGAAGCTGCACTGCAGATATCAAGAGTTGCTTCGACTCCATACCTCTTGGAGGCATCTGAGACTTACGCTATAGCTGTAGTATCGTTGCACCTCTTGACAGCGGGCGTGACACTGTGCATCTCCATAACACTTGATCCCTTGGCCTCTGACTCGGCTGAAGCAACATCTAGGATACGGCAGCTGATGCAGGTACAGAACTTTCTTAAGGATAAGTCAATTGTTGCCGCACAGAGTCTGGATATCACGAAAAGACTGGCGAATCTGGTCATGGCAAAAACAGGCAATGAGAGGTCAGAGACTGGGGGTTTGAGTAGTGCATACCCAGAAGTCCCTCAAAGAGACCGAAGCAGAAGTAACTTCAAATTATCTGACTGGGGATGCTCTGCAGAAGTCCCGATGTCAGAGGCAAATGTTGGCTTTAATTCAGCACACGCAACGAACAACGGTAGCATAACTGATACACTAAGCATGAGCTTCGCAGATCAAGACATGGACGTCTCCGCTGACACTTCATTAAACGACACGCTCTTGGAATATGAACAAGGTGAGCTTCGATTTCCTGTGCAAGAACTGCCAGATATGATAGATACTAAGTGTTGGAAACAGCGGCCAGTCGTCTATTCACTGGAGATATTACATATGATCCAAGTGACTCAATTCTGGACAACCCGTTCTTGGAACAGAATCAAGGCTGGATATGGAGTTGGAACTTTCTAGACTAGGTGATGAAAGTAACTAAATGGTGGGTCTTCGATGGTGGAATTCATATTTGGTTCTCAGTAAATATTCGGGATTGAATAGTATAAAAGAAGGAAGAAAACGAGCTCTATCAAAGAACAAGAGCAGGGCCCTAGATGCAATGCCTTGCCAAGACCGACCTGCAGCAAGCTTCCCTAACCTAAAATTACTTCGAAACCACAGCATCCTTTCTAACAGTAAATGGGTAATCAATGTAACCCTCGACATCGCTACTGTAAAACGTCTTCCTCTCATAGGGGTTAAGTTCCAAGCCTTCCTTGATCCTGTAAACCAAATCCGGATTGGCCAGGAAGTGTCTTCCAAACATGACCATGATCTCTTTGTCGGGGTGTTCTTCGTCAACGAGCCTTTCCGCTTCTTTCAGTTTATACCCCCCAGCAATGAGAAATGGTCCCTTCCAGAGATCATATGCAAAGTCGAGCTTCTCACTGCCATGTTCTTCACAGTCTTGGCTACCTGAGATGCGCGACTCGATTAAGTGGAGATAGGCCAAGTTCAGACGGTTGGCTTTGTTGATTATGTCTGTGAACTGAGGGATCGGGTCCTTCATGCGCATGCTCTGGAAGGTACTCCACGGGCTGAGACGGATACCAACACGCTCTGGGCCGATGGCTTGTACAGTGCGTTCCAAGATCTCGGTGATGAGACGGGACCTGTTCTCAATACTGCCACCGTACTCGTCGTTGCGCTGGTTGCTAACGTCTTGAAGAAATTGGTCGAGCAGGTAGCCATTGGCGCCATGGATCTCAACACCGTCGAAGCCGGCTTTCATCGCATTCTCTGATGCAGCGACGAAGGCCTCGACCATTTCATGAATCTCTTCAAGGGTCATTGCCCGGGGCTGGGCGGGACTGCCTTCAATCGGAATTGCACTCGGTCCGATAATGTCGATTCCTTCATCCTTCGCAACTTCCACAGTTGCAGCACGACCCATCGCAAACAGCTGAACGAAAATGAAGCTTCCCTTACGGTGCACTTCGTCTGTGATTGCTTTCCAGGCAGAGACTTGCTCTTGATTCCAGATTCCTGGCGTTCTGGCGAAACCTCCGCCGGCAGCAGGGGAGACGAGAGTTCCCTCTGTGATGATGAGGGTGCCTGGGATGGAAGCGCGTTGGCCGTAGTATTCCTTCATAAGGGCGTTGGGGACACGATCAATGCTTGCACGAAGGCGTGTGAGAGGGGCCATGCCAATGCGATGCTGGACTTTGATGTTGCCGATTTTCATGGGCTGGAAAAGGCGTGACTCTGACATGATAAATGCGGTTATTTGCAGCTGTATAGACTATAGTTGATATGGGTTCAAAGCTGTTCACTGAGGAGTGACTGATGTGAATTCTTTCCACCGTCCGGCCATCTTTCTCTCTTTATATCTGCCAGTTCGGACTGATGACATACAAAAGTTTTGCGTTGGACCCATCGTAAGATTACAAGCTGATAAATCTTCCATGAAATGAGTATATTATCAACCATTCTCACTTGAAGCGGTGACACCCAGACCTCGTGCTATCAAGGCGTAGACCTGTCAAGATATGGAAATGAGGTTGTCCTCAATGCAGGAGCGAGATACTTCCGAAATAGGAAACGAGATGTTGCCCAAGGCGGTTTAGCTGATCTACACCAGGGGAAATGCGGATCTTACGGTGAACGATTTCTAAGCAGCGCGTCCAAGCTTACGGTGAGAGTGAGAGTGAGATTCAATCGAGTGCCAATTCTTTCTGACCTAGATGGCGCCATAATACTTGCCACAAACGCATACACGAAGCGCTGTATGGTCCCAATTCAGGATAAAAACAGTATGTTGATGTTGTGCAGTCAATTATTTCCGCTCCCCTACTGATTATGGCTAGTGGCGCACTTTCAGTTCGTCACTGTGCAGGGAACACCTGATAAGGCCAGGGATAAGGCTGCTAAGCGTCTCGCTCGATCGCACGCAGTGAAGCAGGCCTTACAGAAAAAGCGACAACGGCAACAGGAATCGATGCAGCATTTTTCTGTGAGAACATTAGAAGATGAACAGGAAGAAAGCAGAAGACTTTGCAAGCGGCAAGGCGATAGGCAAATATCACCTTCACCTTCTGCGCTATCTGCAAGTCTGCTCGACCCCTTCCAAAGTCTTCCCGTCGACTCCAAACGACTACAGATCTTACTGAACGACTGTTAGTTCTCTACTAAACCCTTAGACATTTTACTAATGTATTCCAGTCAATGCACGCCAAGCTCCCGAGCCTGTCTTCAGCGTCGAGGATGACTTTCAGAACTTCAAATCGGTGTTTCGATCTGGGCTCATTGATCCCGCTCTTTTAAATGCCGTGATGTTGTCCTTAGCATTCACCGCAAATGGCGGAGTTGTCAATAAAGAATGTCTTATATATCGAGGTCAGGCGATCCAGCATATTCGTGAAAGAATAAGTACGCCTGACAAAGCCGTGTCGGAGTCAACTATTGGTGCCATACTATTACTAGTAGGTGTTGAGGTGAGTTTCTTACGTCGCTCACTTGAGGGTATGGCCGTGCTAATTTGTCAGGCACGGCTTGGCACAACTTCGCAGGTTCAGCTTCACATGGGTGCAATACAGTACCTCCTCAATGCCTGTGAACCAGTCGTTGTGAATCTCACTGAAGGCATCAAGCGCGCCATATTTTGGTACGTAGATCGGATGAAATCAAATACACCCACTTACTCTTTGATAGGCAGGACCTGAACTCTTCAATCATGGTGGGCTCAAAACGCATAGTCGACCATACCATTTTCACCGAACTTCGATGGCAACGAGACTCAATAGCTACAGACTTCTTTGAGTTGCCGCCAGGCTTCCAAGTACGCTCTCACTTATTCAGCCGAGAATTCCTGGATATAGTTAGAGATATCCATGCTCTTCAATGCATCAGAAACATATATCAACGTACCGGCCGTCCAGTCTCAACAGTAAACATCAACAGTCACACAGCATCTATACAATCTCGTCTCCAGGCTCTCCCAAATACCTGCCCCATATCCAAGGCTTGCCATCTCGCAGCATACATGTGCTCAGTAATGCTATGCTGCAAAGTTTGGTGCGCTTTGGTGATTCCCGTGAGTCCCCCATGCGGCTTCTATAAGCACTTGCTGACTTGCAAGTCCAATATTACTGCGCAACTCCTCAAAGAAATCCAATCAGTCCGTGATGAGCCCGTATGGGACGAGCATGCAGATTTGTTGCTTTGGCTGATATGCATTGGCGGAGTGTTTGCCCCCGACGGGCCTGTTCGCTCCAGTTACACCGCGCTCTTGCGTTCGACGGGTTTCGAGAGACCCAGTTCGTGTTCTGACACAAACACAATATTGAGCCAATTCATCTGGTCGGACTTGGCCTTTGGATCTGCTGTTAGGAAATTTCTAGAAGAGAGCTCAGTGCACTTTTGACCTCGAGCACGTCATGTAAAATAGATTAATCAACAAGCAAGCTTGCTCAAGTAATGAATAATTGTTCTGGAAAAGTCCTCATCCACACCAAAATGGACTGTTAGTCGGTGCATGTATTTTAGGTGAAAACCTTAACAGATTGCTAAGCAAGCCATTAACGTTATGAGGGGCCATTTGTTCAGCATGACGTCACTGTGCTTCGTTTGACGTCTTTGATATCTCAGCAATCGAATTCTATAAGTCCTCCCAATTAACCTCTTCTCAAATATATCTTTGAGATCAATAAACTCAATTCAAGGAATTAATCTAAGCAAATTTACGAAAATGGCTACAAAGAGCGTCTTTATGTAAGGTCCCCTCCCAATGTCACCGTAAGCTGACGCTGACCCTCGCTTAGCACTGGCACCACCGGTTTCATTGGAGGTGATGCATTCTACGCGTTGCATAAAGCGCATCCTGATTGGAAGTATACCATCCTTGTCCGAAGTGAGGATAAGGGAAAGGATGTGCAGAAGCAATATCCTGATGTGAAGCTGGCGATTGGATCGTTGGATGACTCCAAGGTCATTGAGAAGGCTGCCTCTGAGGCCGACATTGTGATTCGTGAGTATAAGTTATCGCACTTATTCTTGTTTCTAGTATTGACAAGCTTAGATACCGCTGATAGTTCCGATCACCAAGGAGCCGCCAAGGCCATCGCTGCCGGCCTTCGCTCTACCCACTCGAGCTCAAATCCCGGCTACTGGATTCACATCAGTGGTACGGGTATTCTCTGTTGGTATGACATGGATAACAAGCGATACGGAGAAGCTCCCCTTTCCGAACAAGCTTATGACGATCTGGAGGGGGTCGACAAGGTCACTTCTCTGCCCGACACCGCTTTCCATCGCGATGTCGACAAGATTGTTCTCGACGAAGCTGCCAAGGATCCCAGCGCCGTAAAGGTCGCCATCATCTGCCCTCCCACCATCTATGGAACCGGCCGAGGACCCGCCAATCAGCGAAGTCGTCAAATCCCAGGCTTGACCGAGACCACTCTCGAGAAGGGCTTTGGTCCCATCATTGGCGCGGGCGAGACAGAATGGGATAATGTGCACGTCCACGATCTCTCCAACCTGATCGTTCTTCTCTCCGACCGCGCCGCTTCATTAGAGAAGCAAACCGATGAGCAGGAAATCTGGGGTCCAAAGGGCTATTTCTTCGCCGAGAATGGCAAACATAAATGGAGCCAGATCTCTGCTCTCATTGCCAAGGAGGCTAAGAAGCAGGGCGTTATTGATAGTGATGAGACCAAGGTTCTTGATGTTGATGAGGCGCAGAAGAAGTTGGGATTCCAGGCTCTTTCGTGGGGATTGAACAGTCGTGGTGAGGCTAAGAGGGCCAGGAAGTATCTTGGTTGGAAGCCGGCTGGGGAGAGTTTGGAGGAGTGGATTCCTGAGTCGGTGCAGATTGAAGCGAAGCGATTGGGCAAGGCTTGAATCACAGATCTCTTGTGGTTAAGCCTTTTGCCTGGCCGATATTAAAATCAGAATAATAGTAAAAGGAAGTCACCGTTAACATTAATATGGCTATTGAATACATTGATACTCTTTCAGCTTCATTTACATCAAGTAGTTTGGACAGGATTCAAGTCTGAAATAGCCAAGCCGCCGACAGCTGGCCTTACTACGTCTTTCAGATAAGAGTAGACCTGCCGATTACCCAGCATTCACTATTGATTTGCCTATCTTGGGTCACAAGTATTGCCACAGCCTGATTTCCTAGTACGTCTAAAGGTTATATAGCTATTTTCGGGTATGTTTCTATATCTATTAAAGTAACACAAATTGGCACTGAACAGATTCCATATAGATAGGGTGTCAATAGATACATCGGCATGAGTGGCGAGAGCTGGGTTGAGTGCACACTGGGATGCAGTTCCATAGTCGGTGGAGTAGAAGAGCCAGTTCATTGTGTCGTAGAAGTCCTTGTCATTCGGGACTCCGTGGCGCTTGTTCTCGAGGATAATGTTGAGTGCCTTGGTGGGACCTGCTGGAGGCGCCGGTTGCTCGGGCGAAGTATCATCCTCATCTCCGTCTCTCTTCTCATAGGCTGCGTTGGGGGTGCCAAACATGCTTTCAAAGTACTTCTCGGTCGCATACCACGCATAGCTGTCAGCTGTAAAGAGAATCAGTTAGTACCAAATCTTGTAAAGGTTGCTTCATGCTTACCATTCTTGGCCGTACGAGCGCGCCAATTCTTGTTTCTAGCGAATCTTTCCACCATTCTAATCCCATAAGCCTTCACATTCGAGTCGTCATTGAGAAGCTGATCGATGACGATAGCTTAAGAATATCCGTCAGCACTTGTAGCTCAATTATCTTGACGGCATAAACCACTCACGCTCATTCGTCGACCCCTCTGCCAGTGCGACAAGGTGTGAAAGCTCGTGAAGTAGAATTTTACCCTTGCCGATCATGAGATTCGGGTTCTTTCTGTCACCCTCTGGCGCCTTTCGGAGATTATCAACTATTTCCCCCAGAAACTCTTGACCGGGCGCCCAAAAGGGATCGCAAAGAACAATGGTGGACTTCTCGATTGTCGGCTCCGTGGAAAATGCGTAGGCGCCGATAGAGCCAGATGAAGACTGGATCACATTTTTACACGTAACTTGGTCTTTCGCCTCCCTGTGTTCCTGGTAGATATCTTGGCAAGAAATCTGCATCTTGCGCCCATTCTTACTCAATTCCTCGATATTGTGGAAAATAGCTGTCCGTGTGTTAGATGGTGACATTCGCAGCTTGAGACAAAAAGGCAGAGGCTCTCACTGTATATACGGGATATATCCTCGAATCTTACGTTGATGTCATCTCCGAAGATTCTCGACTCGATCGTGCCGGGAGGATTGAACTGTTTTGAAACACCAGCGAGCGTGACCACATCGGCCCAAGCCTTCTCTATGTCCTGGCGTTGAGAATCACTGCAAGCATCAAAGCTGACGAAAGGCGTGTCGCCAGGGACATTTTGGCGTGACTGAATTCCTATTGGCTTAGCGAGAGTGGTGGAAGGTAAACCGAGGAGTAAAAGGCCAAAGGCCGCCATTCGAGCCATGGTAGGAGCCATGGCTTTAGACTCTTGACAATGATTGATTGTAGTGAAGCAGAAGTAGTTGTGTGACTATTGTTTATTACTAGAGGTGATGCGGCTTCTTATATTATCTTATTCAGCTGCATAGCCTCGTTTTCTCTCTATTTCTAAATGATCTGGCAATCGCCGAAAAGGAAGTTTTGAGTTTTGCAAAGGATTTTAATTACAGGATTCCCAATAAAGGATCTGCACTGCCTAGTTATGTCTATGATACTAAGTAGTTTAAATATAGAGAACTTAAAGAAGCTTAACTTCTTAGACACAAGGGTATTAAACGGAATTTCGTTTCGAGAGACATGGATAACCATGTATAATTAAAGTGGAATTGAGATCCTTCTAATAGAAAGGATTTTTAGTGGTGTAATAATTTTACAACAGGGCTGAGCACTCACGAAATGGGGCTTAGCGATCACCAAAGGTATCTTTTTGGCCCAATGGCTCGAGGCATTTCTATTTGCACTTAGCATTCTGTCTTGCTATGTAAGAACTGCATAATTATAATTTAAGCTTGGACTGTTTTCCTTATTCTGTAGTTGAATATTTTCTCATAGCTGAGAGCTTATATCACCACAGAGAGCTAAGCCTTCTCGCATCGTGATGTGTTAACAAGTATTTTACTAGTCCTGGGGGCAGAAAGCCAGAAACCACTAGAGTAAGACATTAAATGGTGTTTTATGGTTATAATGAGTGGCTAGAGATATATATATATATATAAAACGCATACAAGAAAGCAAGTTGGGGAACAGACTAAAGCCTTCTATGCTTTTGCTCACTGTGCCTTACCCTCAACAGCAACAGACCAGATTTGCTGTACACATCGAAGTCCGGCTTCAAAAGCACCTTGGATCCACCCGTGAGTAAAACTAGCCTGCTCACCCGCAAAAAACACTCTGTTCTCCCAATCAGGCTGTTGCATGACATCCAAGAACTTGGTCTTTTGCATCGGACCGAAATAGCAGAAAGCGCTTCCACCAGCCAACTCATCCGCTGGGAATACTTGCGAGGCTCCAGCTTCGAGAATGTCGAGAGACTTGGCTTCGGGGAAGATCCTATTGAGGTTCTCAGCGGCGATCTGGATCCTTCGCTCGGGGGAGAGGGAACCGAGGATCGTGGCATCCTGCTCGAAAGTATAGGCTGCCATGATGACGCCGCGGTTAGAATATTTGAACTGAGTGTTGCCCTTTCTTTTGGGGAACATGGTGTAACGGATAGGAAGATCGCTGACAAGACCGCCGTCTAGGCCTTGGCCCGCTTTGGTGAATACCTCCTCCCACCATCTTTTCTTGTACTGGAGGAGGATCTTGGTGACTTCCACGTAGCGAACGTCTCGAACTGCCATTTCCTGCATGGGAACGAAGGGCTTTGACTTGGCAATTGTTCGCTGCGCGGTGTAAGGAATGGCGAGGATGAGATAGTCTGAGGTGATGGATTTCTTCAAACTGTTGGCTGTAACTTCGTAGGTCACCTTGACCGGAGCTTGAAGAGGGATTTGGGGGTCAGATTGTTCATGGATACCTATCTCGGTGACTCGAGCACCATAGATGATATCATCAACCAACGATTCTGTGAGATATTAGTTAAGAGTATCTTCAACGAAGGCGCAGAAGTGACTGACTTTCTTTTCTGTCACTAGAGACGAAAGCGTTGGGCACAGCATCCATCCCCTCTTGAAGTTGCGTCATACCCGCCTGTTCGCCACCTTTGTTACTCGACAGAAATGCATCCTTGAACGACTCAATGAATCCATTCTCGAAGACGACATGAGCATTACCGAGATCATACAGATTGATAGCATCTTCAGTCCACCCCGCAACATCTGTCAAGTAAGATCGTAGCGTGTAGCTATCATACTGCTTGGTGATCGCGGCATATGCCTCCTTGATAGCTTTGACTTGAATCTTCTCGGGAACGGCTACCTCGTCAGCAGCCTTTTCATAGGCATCCCAGAAGTCAATAACAACCTGTTTGACAGCTTCTGTGAATAGCTTGTCGCACGTCTTGCCTTTTTCGCAATCACGGAGACCAGGGAAGAGAGACAGCAGCTTGGCGTCCTTCTCCTGGAGAAGCTCATTAAAGCGATCGTAGGTAAGCGTCTCACCGTAGCCTGAGATGTAGATGAACTTGTTCTTCATCTCAAAGTCGAACAGCTGGGTCTTTAGACCAAAGTCTTCGATGTACTTGTGTAGTAAGTAGTGGTTCGCGGGGATGCGCATGGCACCGCCCTCGCCATGAAGACCATGCGCGAAAGATGGCTCGCGGAAGGTCTTGACTCGTCCGCCGACTCGGGAAGAGGCCTCGAGGATGGTGACCTTGAACCCAGCCTTCTTCAGCTCGTAGCCCGCACAAAGGCCAGAGACACCAGCGCCGACGATAGTGACCTACTCATCCTTAGCAGGGTATCGCATAGAGACTATTGCTGAGTACACTTACTGTTGGACAGCCCGGGAGCTCCTGCCCTGGCTTTCCCGGCCCATCTTTCATAAGAGCCAACAGAACATCTTGCAACTGCTCTGACTCGTCGGGAATGGGACGATCCGAGACTCCGATCTTTGACTTGACTTTCTGGAAGAGGGTTCTGGAGCCATTCTGGTTGTGCTTCTTGCACGCGATGAAGTAGCTCAGAAGTGGGAGGGTGCTCTCCGAATGAATCTCACAGGTGAGAAACTCATCCGTGGCGAGGTCAAATGTTGAGGCCATGTTTCTTTAGAGATAAAATAAAAGAACGAGTTCAATTTTTGGTTACTTGCTTATGTCTTCAGACAAAACCTGTCGCAATAGTCTACTTTATGTAGTCTTTGCTCTTCCGTCAATTGAGTTGCGTTGTGCAGGCGACAGATGAATCATTGGCGGCGCCACTCAAGTGGCTGGCTGAGATTCTGCAGTTTACTATCACATTGCTCTCAATCACAAACATGTATGCGCGGAACCCTAATAAGATATCACATTGCATACGCCACGAAACGTATATAGGCGTGCGGGTTGAAAGGTATGTGACAGAGAATCAGTACGTGGTGTTCTAGACCTGAGCCTGATCCAGGATAGCCTAAGTATTAGCTCATTCCTGCCCAGTTGGTGGCTAGCTGAGCATAGCCATCCAAGCATTTTAGGGTCCTATTTGGCGACGCATGTCGTCGTAACTACAAGGTTGAATCTAAGATACCTTCGTATCAGCTTAATGGCTTAGTTTATGGCTCTGCGGGCGAGGTGATATTTTCTCAGTCCCCGGCGGTTCCCAAAACTGAACACCTACAGCTCAAACTACGAGCGCTTGACCCAATTCGGCATTTCAGCCCTCAGAAGCTAACTAACGCCTGAGACATGCAGTTTATTGCCAATATTTCATGTCAGGCAGAGATGCACAAGGGACCTAGTGGCGGCTTGGGTGTCATTGGGCTCTAGCGGGGATCCCGAGAGCGAGAGTGTTATTTTACTTAATATAATCCGTGTCTCGGTCAATATCTAGCAGTGGAGGACTTGCTCCGGATTAAAGTGTCGTAACCGAGCTTTATCTTAGCTTGTTTCCTATATCTGGAACGACATATCTTATCTTATCATTCCTCTGATATGATATGATAAGATAAGACCCCGCCTCAGTCTCAAGTCTCAAGTGTGCTGCTTTGCAATCAACTGCTTGCTAGGGAATCTTCGTAAAAGGGAATAAGCTACAGAATACCTAGTGAACTATGTATTAGTGATATCAATTAATACATCGATTTTTCTCACCCAAATAATAGGTCAATGCAAACTCTTAATGTTCAAAACCCCCTGTGCCGATATGCCCTGCGCAAGAAAAGCGATAATTTTAACATCGTTTTGGAGTGTTGAAAGACGTCGTTATGCAAAGGCATCAGTGCCGTCTCACCTACGTTTATAAACCAATCTCGGAATATGGGCAGTTCTTATATGGTAATTTTACGTGAAGTATTCTATGTAATGAATGTATTGACAAGATCAATTAATGGTCAGCACTCGCTACACCTCAAGCTACCCTGTATCGTTGAAGTGTTGCAAGGATGACTAATAATTGGGGTGACATCGAGGATGATCGTCATGCCAGTTAAGCGTACGAGTTAGCGACAACGAACCCGCCAGTCATCTGCCATATTCATTCCTTTTTCGCGTTAATGATCTGAGAATTCGGCATCGAAATGCCCGGAGTAACGACCTCCGACCCTTCTCCCGCTGCCGGTTCAATGCCCCCAACGGCTCCGTTTGCCCCGAACCAAGAACATTGGTCACGCTCACGTGCGGGGATTCACCCTCTAACCAAACCGAGCCCAAAGACCCCACGGCGCGTTAACGAATCTGGGGTAGATCCGGGGTAAAAAACCCGCAAACACGCAGCGGGCATCGGTCCAAGTCTCCCCCACAAGCAAGTTTTGGGGTTGAATGGTACGACTTCCTCGGTTCATCTACCGGAGAGGGAAATGTCACTGCCAACCTTGGTCCAACCCCACAAACTCAGATTGATAGATATAAAGGACTGTGGGGATCTTCAAAACGAAACACAAACACCAGACTCAACCATCTTTACTTCCACTTGAGTCAAGTCTGCTTATCTTCAAGATGTCGAAGCAAGTTGCCGAAGAAACTCACCTCCCCGACGCCGACGCCAATGACTTCCAGGGTCTCGTCCTCGCCGATGTCATCCCCCGCGACCGCAAACCGTGGTATTCCGACTGGACGTTATGGAAACTCAACCTCCTCCTCCTCAGCGGTCTTTTGACTCAAACCGCCACTGGTTTTGACGCGAGTATGCTGAATGGAGCGCAATCGCTGCCTCAATGGCAGTCGTATTTCGGCGAACCCAAGGGAACGCGTCTTGGAGCTATGACGTTTGGACCCAACGGTGGTGTTCTCATTTCGATCCTCATTTCATCCCAACTTTGTGACTGGCTTGGACGAAGAAAGCCCATCTTTATCGGATCGATTACCATCATTGTTGGCGCGATTGTTCAGGCTTGCTCGTATAACTATGGCATGTTTGTCGCTTCGCGTTTCATCATTGGTTTCGGTCTCGGTATTGTTTCCACTGCGGCGCCGCCTCTCCTCTCCGAAGTTACATACCCAACGCATCGCGGAAAGATGACATCTTTCATGATGGTCTCCTGGCCACTTGGTGCTATCATTGCTGCTTGGGTCACTTACGGAAGCTTCCAGATGAAGAGCTCTTGGGCATGGCGTCTTCCCAGTCTTCTTCAGGGCGTTTTCTCTATTGTTCAGGCTTCGTTGGTCATGTTTGCACCCGAGTCTCCTCGATGGTTGATCTACAAGGGCCGATACCAGGAGGCTAAGGATATTCTCGTCAAGTGGCATGGCTACGGAGATCCCAACTCGAGACTGGCACGATTCGAAATGGCTGAGATCACAGCGACTCTCGAGATCGAGAAGGTCCAGAAGAAGTCACGATGGGCCGAATGGATCTCTACTCGCGGCAACTGGCATCGATTCTTCCTGGCTCTGTACATCCCCGCCATGCTACAGTGGTCTGGAAATGCCCTCACCTCGTACTATCTCTCCAAGGTCCTCAACTCAATCAACATCACCGATCACAAGACCCAGCTTCTTCTCAACGCCGGTCTTCAAATCTGGGGTTTCCTCTCGGCTGTTGTTTTCGCCACAATGATTGACAAGTTTGGTCGACGACGGCTCTTCCTCGTTGGTATGTCGGGTATGGGTGTATCATACATCATCTGGACAATCTGCTCTGCTCGCAATCAACAGGAGAACTTCGAGCACATTGGCTACGCTGGTGCAGTTCTGGCCATGATCTTTGTCTTCTCATTCTGGTATCACGCTTGTTCTCCCATTGGAGCCACTTATATCATGGAGGTCACACCGTACTCGCTCCGTGCAAAGGCATCTATGTTGTACCAGCTCACTGGCAACTTGGCGGGTGTCTACAACGCTTTCGCCAACCCTGTTGCCATGGAGGCTATTGCTTGGAAGTACTACATCGTTTGGTGTGTCGCTATTGCTGTTCACTTGACCCTGATCTTCTTCTTCTTCCCCGAGACCAAGGGCTATTCTCTTGAAGAGGTAGCGGAGATCTTTGATGGACCCGATGCTCCTGTTGGTGCAAATGCAATTGGACAGAAGAAGATGGATGACATGGCGGCCATGCACAAGGAATGAGAGGCAAAGGATTTAAGAGGGCTCGAAATACTGGTGGAGAAATGAGGTAGAAAGGAAGTGAATTGACTATTACGAGCTATAGTACTAGCCCAGTGACTACCATCGCCACAGTTATCGGAAGGACATTGATGTTGCCCATGCAAGCCAAGATTCCAATAAGTTACGCTAGAAAAAGATTACAAAAAGAAAAGTTCCATATAGAAAAACTCTGCTGCCCCAACCATACTAGGAGTTACCATTTACAGTGCCGCAGTCGTAGTGGGAAAGAAAAGGGCATCGTTGAGACAGCTCACAACAGCGTCACCACTACCCTGCAGAACGCTCAAGCAATCTTCCGCCGCTCCTTCTCCGAATGGCCCAAGAGCACTGTCGCAAGCACTAAGGTTCAAGGCAAGTTGAACGGCATTCTGCCCAGCGAGGCTGGAACAAGCCGCCGGGAGTGTAGAGATACACGTCCCAGAGAGGGCATTGTTAAGACAGTTAACGACAACCGAGCCGGAGGTGAAGAGACCAATACCCGAGGTAGTGCAAGACGCCACGGCTCCTGTGTTGTAATTGCCGAGTGCTGTTCTACAAGCAGGAGCGGATATACCAATTGCAACGGAACCAGTCAAGGTGCCAAGGAACACGCAATCTTCAGGTAGTTCGAAGCAGGCCGGCTGAGGGGTTGGCGTAGGCGTTGGTGTGGGCGTAGTCGTAGACTCAGCGCAGTATGGAAGGCCAGTAACGGTACTCGAGCCCGACGCAAGACCAAAAGCAATCTCGAGACACTCAACGATGCTGGTACCTGTTGTGCTGCCAGTGATGTCACCAGTCGAGAGACATGTAGCAGCACTTCCAGCGGCAAAGGGACCGAGAGCAACGGCGCAAACAGCAACATCGGCAACAAGTTCAAGACCATTGGAGTTTGCCAGATCTGCACAAGAATCGGGAAGAGTTGTGATGCAACGCTCCTCCAAGGCATCAAGAACACAGTTGAAGATACTCAAACCAGAAGAGCCAACGATCGGGGTGGTGGCGAGGCAGGTCGCAACGTTACCAATGGCATAGGGCCCGAGGGCAACAGTACAGGCAGCGAGGACGGGGACGAGAGCCAGACCGTTGGTAGTCTCGAGTTGTGCACAGGCAGCAGGGAGAGCCACGGCGCAAGTACCCGAAACGTTTGGCGAAGGGATACACTCAGTTGCAGACGAGGTCTGGGGCTCGGGAGTGGTTGGGCTGGCGGAGGTTGGGGCTTCGGTTGTAACAGGCTCAGAAGAAGTCTCTGCGGCAGATGAGGTGGGCTCGGCACTGGTCTCGGGGGCAGCGGAGGAGGACTCGGGAGTAGATGTAGCGGCAGGGGCTGAAGAGGTATCGACTGCGCTACCGGTAGGCTCAGTCTCGGCAGAAGACGCCTCGGCGGGCTCGGAGGACGTGGCTGGGGCGGATGAAGCCTCAGCCTCTGAGGAGCTGGCTGGAACATCACTGGAAGTCTCAACAGGAGCGAAGGAAGAGGTCTCAGCAGGTGCTTCGGAGGAGGTCGCAGGTGCGGATGAACTAGCTTCCCCAGAGGAGCTGCTGGCAGGAACATCACTGGACGTCGCAGCGGGCGTTTCAGAGGAGACCTCGGAAGCATCTGAGGTAGTCGGTGACGAAGACTCCTCAGCGGGGGAGGATGTGGTGCTAGCGGCAGCATCAGAGCTACTGGTAGGTTCGGTGTCAGCTGAAGAAGTCTCAGCCGCATCGGAAGAGGTAGCAGGAGCAGAGCCAGAGGAGCTGTTGGCACCAGAATCGCTGGATGTATCTGCGGGGACATCGGAAGAGGTCTCGGGGACATTCGATGTTGCGGGAGAAGAAGTGGCACTGGCGCCAGAGTCATCGGAAGTGCTGGTAGGCTCAGCACCGGATGAGGATGCCTCAGGTAAATCGGAGGAGGTTGCAGCGGCAGAGGAGCCAGCGTCGCCCGAGGTCTCCGCAGGTACATCAGATGTAGATGAAGACTCTTCAGCTGGGGCAGATGAGGACTCAGTGTCGGCCGACGAAGTTGGTGAAGCAACAGAGGTAGATGAGGCGCCGGCATCTGAAGAGCCACTGGCACCAGTATCACTGGAAGTCTCAGCAGGAGCAGCTGATGTAGTCTGTGAGGACTCGCCAGCAGGTGCAGATGAGGTTTCAGCGATAGCGGTAGAGGAGGCACCAGTGTCTGAGGAGCTACCAGCGCCAGCATCACTAGAGGTCTGCGAAGGGACATCCGATGTAGCAGGGCTGGAAGAGGCACCGTCATCAGATGAAGTGTTTACTTCAGCGTCACTGGAAGTCTCCGCAGGAGCATTCGAAGTTGCCGATGACTCGGCGCCGGCCGATGTAGTAGCGTCGACACCCGGGGTTGATGAGGCACCAACATCTGAAGAGCTGTTGGCGCTATCATCACTGGAGGTCTCGGAAGGGCCATCTGAAGTCGCAGAAGACTGCTCGGATGCTGCAGACGTGGGGCTAGCGGAAGATTCGCCGGAAGAGCCTGAGCTAGCAGCGGCACCAGAAGAAGTCTCAGGAGCACCGGAGGTAGCAGGTCCAGAGGAGGCGCCACTGTCAGATGAAGTGTTCACGCCAGCGCCACTGGAAGTCTCAGAAGCAACACCCGATGTGGCCGCAGAGGACTCGCCAGAGCCTGCAGAAGTGCCAGACGTCTCAGTGGGTTCTGAGGACGCGGCAGAAGACGACTCAGGCGAAGCAGATGAAGCTTCAGAGGATTCACCAGCGGTAGCCGCCGCAGTGCTAGAAGTGCCCGAGCCATCGTCGGTTGTAGCAGGAGATCCGTCAGAAGTCGACTCGGGTCCAGATGAAGAAGCCACCGAAGATTCTCCACCGGCTTCAGAAGTGGTAGACGCTGAAGCACTCTCGGAACCAGAGCCCGAAGAAGTCTCTGAGGGAACACCCGAGGTACCGGAAGACTCACCAGCACCAGACGAAGACTCAGCAGGGGGAGCAGATGTGTTGGAACTCTCAGAAGGAACACCAGAGCTGGAAGGAGCATCAGGTCCTGATGACGTAGTGGCAGCACCTGAACCAGAAGATGAAGCACCAGTGGTCTCAGAACCGGGACCGGAAGAGGTCTCTGCGGGGACACCAGAAGTGCCAGAAGACTCTCCAGCAGTAGAAGAAGACTCTCCTGGGCTGGCAGAGGTGTTGGAGCTCTCAGAAGGAGGACCGGAAGTGGAGGAGCCTTCGGATCCTGATGAAGTGTTCGGAGGCTCTCCTCCGGAGCCAGTAGAACCAGAAGTCTCTGTTCCAGCTCCAGATGAGGTAGTAGCGGCGCCCGAGTCAGAAGTTGAAGAGGCGCCGGTGGCAGGAGAACTAGTACCAGTAGAGGTATCAGGGCCTAATGAAATGTCAGTGATCTCTTCGGAGGACGATGATGAACTAGAGATTTGCGTAATGAATCCTGATGAGGTGAAAGTCATGAAGGTAGGTCCAGTGGTGCTATCTGACGTGGCCTCGAATCCAGTTGAGGCGGTCTCTGAGCCTGAACCAGTGGAAGCCTCAGTGGCAGTTCCGGTAGAGGCACCGGATCCAGTCGAAGTGGTCTCTGCACCGAGTCCAGTGGAGGTTGTCTCTGAGTCAGAGCCGGTTGAGGCGGTCTCTACACCAGAACTAGATGAAGTTTGAGTTGCAGGTCCAGTAGAAGAACCTTCTGAATCGATAGAGGTACCACTGGTAGAGACAGGGACACCAGTGCTGTCAGTCTCTGTAGCTGAAACCGAAGAAGATGCACCCGGTCCAGAAGATGAAGTGGCGACAGTAGGCTCAGAGGTACCTGAGCTTCCAGATGAGACCTCAGATCCAGCTGATGAAGTCTCCGAGCCGAGCTCTGATGAAGAGGCTCCAGAGGGAACTCCAGTTGAAGATCCTTCAGAGCCTTCAGATGCACTGGTAGTCGAAACGAGGGTACCGGTATTGCCTGACTCCTCGGCAGCAGTCGAGGAAGAAGCAACTGATCCCGCTGGGGTGGTCTCAGAACCAGAGTCAGATGATGCAGCACCGGAAGGGGCTCCAGTTGAAGATCCTTCGGAACCGCTAGAGGCAGGGGCACCGGTGCTTGACTCCTCAACAATTGTCGAGGAAGCACCTGATCCTGCTGAAGAGGTCTCAGAGCCGCTGTCAGAGGATGTAATACCACCAGAAAGAACACCAGTTGAAGATTCGTCAGAGCCGCTAGTGTTTGTAGGGGTAGGGGCACCAGTATTGTCAGTCTCCGTAAGTGAAGCAGACGAAGCACCCGAATTGGCTCCAGATGTCTCAGTACCAGATCCAGATGATGCCTGGCCAGTGGGAACCTCTGTTGTGGATCCTTCAGAGGCACCCGAGGTGCTGCTTGCAGTGCCCGCGGTATCAGTGTTGTCAGTCTCCGTAAGCGAAGCAGAGGAACCACCAGTTTCTGCTGAAGATGTTCCAGAGCCAGAGCCAGAGCCAGATGATGTCTCACCGGTAGGGGCTCCCGTTGGAGATACATCAGAGGTGCTGCTTGCAGCACCAGTGTTGCCACCTGTTTCCGAGACTGAAGCCAAAGAAGTATCTGATTCAGGCCCAGAAGTCCCACTACCAGCAGTCTCAGTGCCAGAGGTTCCAGCGCCAGAGCTAGATGATGCAGCTTCAGTGGGAACTCCGGTAGAGGATCCCGCAGAGGCAGCTGAGGTGCCACTTGCGGTACCAGGCCCAGCGGAGCTAGAGGCGCCAGTGTTACCACTAGTCTCTGAAGGGGAAACCGAAGAAGTGCCTGATCCAGCTCCAGAGGTCTCGGCTCCGGAAGACTCAGCACCAGAGCCTGAGGAGGGAGCCTCAGTGGAGGATACTTCAAAGCCGCCCGAAGTAGTGCTTGCAGAGCCTGACGCACCGGTGTTAGTATTGGTTGCAGTATCTGAAGAAGACCCTGATACAATTGGAGATGTCTCTGAGCCAGACAGCGAGGATGATGCCCCTGGAGGAAGTCCGGTGGATGGCCCTTCAGACTCGCCAGATGTGGTGCTTGCAGATTCAGAGACACCAGTGTTGCCACTAGTGTCAGTCTCAGATGCAGTACCTGATCCAAATGAAGACGTCTCTGAACCGAAGTTAGAGGACACAGCTCCAGAAGACATCCCAGTTGATGATGCTTGAGAACCGCCAGAAGTGGTGCTCGCGGAGCCGGGGCCAACCGTGTTACCACCAGTCTCTGTAGCTGGGACTGACGAGGTATCAGAACTCTGCTGTGACGCGGAGCCAGAGGTGCTTGAAGCTCCATCAGAGCTTCCCGGAGCAGAGGCTGACTGATTGATAGCGCCAGAGGTCGACTCGCTACCGGTACCAGAGGTTGCTAAAGTACCTGATGGAGAACCAGTAGACTCGCCAAGGCCAGTGTCAGTGCTAACAGTGTTGCCGTTGGTAAAAGAACTGGAAGGGTCTGAGCTCTGTTGGGATGCAGTACCAGAAGTACCCAGGCCTCCAGCACCAGACGTCTCTTGACTCTGAGAGTCAGAGGTTGGCGGTGCTCCTGAAGCATTGGTCGTCAAAGATCCGTCGGTGCCAGTAAAGGTAGGGCTTGAAGACTCAGTACCCACGGTGCCACCGTTGGTGAGGGTATCCGACGCCGAGGAGGCAGAAGAAGCACCTGAAATCTCGTGGGATGCGGGACCAGAGGTACTGAAGGCGGACTCAGAGCTACCAGTAACAGAAGCTGACAGATCACCTAATGAAACTCCAGTTGAAGATACTACAGAGCCACTGGAAGTGCCGCTCGCAGAGCCAGAGTTGACATCGGTGAAGGAATCAGAGGTAGAAGATTGGGAAGAAAAAACATCTGAACTTTGCTCGGAGGGGGAACCGGAAGTGCTTGAAGCGCCAGAGTCGGAGCTTCCGGGGGAAGACGTTGACTCACCTTGAGAACCATCAGAAGTTGATGAAACACCTGAGCCCTCGCTAGTTCCGGTAGCTCCAGGGGATACAGTTGAAACAGGCGTGGGCTCGATCACGATCACCGTACCGGTAGGATCTGTTCCAGATGGTGCCAGAGTTATACTTGTTTCGATGGGTCCACTGCCTGTGATGGTGGTGTAAGGACCAGTGAAGGTAGAGCCAGGTACTGAAGTTGAGGGCTCGAGGATGATGACTGTGCCAATAGTATCTGTGCCTGACGGTGGAAGTGTCAAGGTAGAGGTACCAGTAGCGGTGCCTGTGTTGACGCCAGTGATAGTGGTGAAAGGCCCAGTGAACGTTGAGACAGGGGCTGAAGTTGAAGGCTCAAGAACAATGACAGTTCCGATAGTGTCAGTTCCTGTTGGGGGCAGAGTGATGGTAGATACTCCTGTGCCTGTGCCCGTGTTGATACCAGTGATCGTGGTGAAAGGACCTGTGAACGACGAAGCCGAGGCTGATGTTGATGGTTCGAGCACGATGACGGTTCCAATGGTATCGGTTCCTGACGGTGGGAGAGTCACTGTTGAGGCCCCTGTGGCGGTTCCCGGGCTGACACCAGTTATAGTAGTGAATGGGCCAGTGAATGTTGACGCAGATGCTGATGTTGAAGGTTCCAACACAATGACTGTGCCGATGGTATCTGTTCCAGATGGCGGAAGTGTGATGGTTGAGGCTCCAGTCGCAGTACCTGTGTTTACACCAGTGATGGTAGTGAAGGGTCCGGTGAAAGCAGGAGCTGAAGTTGAGGGCTCCAACACAATAACGGTGCCAATAGTGTCAGTTCCAGAGGGTGGTAAGGTGACGGTCTGGGCTCCTGTAGCTGTGCCTGTGTTTACTCCAGTGATAGTGGTAAATGGGCCTGTAAATGTGGTTGGGGTAGCAGCTGTAGATGGCTCCAGGACAATTACGGTGCCGATCGTATCTGTACCAGAAGGCGGCAAAGTGACTGTGGCAGCTCCAGTCGCAGTACCAGTGTTCACGCCTGTGATGGTAGTGTAAGGGCCAGTGAAAGCTGGAGATGAAGTCGAGGGTTCCAAGACAATGACGGTACCGACAGTATCTGTACCCGAGGGCGGGAGAGTCAGAGTGGCGGGGCTAGTTGCAGTTCCAGTGTTGACGCCTGTAATGGTAGTGAAGGGGCCTGTAAAGGTTGTTGGGACTGCAGAAGTGGAAGGCTCTAGGATGATGACTGTGCCGACTGTATCTGTACCACTAGGAGGGAGGGTCAATGTGGAAGCGCCAGTTGCTGTGCCAGTATTGACGCCTGTTATCGTTGTAAAGGGACCAGTAAAGGTTGTACGAGTGGAAGGCTCCAGTACAATGACTGTACCAATGGTGTCCGTGCCAGACGGAGGTAGGGTAATGGTTGAAGCCCCAGTTGCCGTTCCGGTGTTGACACCCGTGATAGTGGTGAATGGTCCAGTGAAAGGCCCAGTGGCGCTGGCGCTGGTAGAAGGCTCGAGCACAATGACTGTACCAATGGTATCGGTGCCAGAAGGAGGCAACGTGACGGTAGAAGATCCAGTGCCTGTGTTGACACCAGTGATGGTCGTGAAGGGCCCTGTGAATGTTGTACGGGTGGAAGGCTCGAGGACAATCACAGTGCCGATTGAGTCAGTGCCAGAAGGGGGAAGAGTCACAGTTGAGGCACCAGTTGCTGTCCCAGTGTTCACACCGGTGATGGTAGTGAAAGGTCCCGTGAAAGTCCTGGTGGTGGAGGGCTCTAAGACGATAACTGTGCCGATAGTATCGGTACCAGAAGGAGGAAGGGTGACTGTGGAAGAACCAGTGCCTGTATTAACACCAGTTATAGTAGTGAAAGGTCCTGTAAAGGTCTTGGTCGTTGACGGCTCAAGCACAATGACAGTACCAACCGAGTCAGTCCCAGAAGGTGGCAAGGTCACAGTAGAAGCGCCGGTGCCTGTGTTAACACCAGTGATTGTTGTGAAAGGCCCAGTGAAGGTCTTGGTTGTAGATGGTTCCAGAACAATGACAGTACCAATCGTATCGGTGCCTGAAGGTGGAAGTGTGACGGTCGAGGAACCAGTACCAGTGTTCACACCAGTGATGGTAGTGAAAGGACCAGTGAATGTTGTGCTTGAGGGAGGGCCAATCACGATAACGGTACCGCTTGGGTCACCACCTGAAGGAGGAAGGGTGACGGTCGTCGGGATGGGACCGGCCCCTGTGATGGTGGTAAAGGGACCAGTGAAAGTGCTCGAAGGGGTAGAGGAAGAAGGCTCAAGGACGACAACAGTTCCAGTTGAGTCGGTACCAGAGGGTGCCAGAGTGAGAGTTGCAACACCAGTGCCAGTGTTGATTCCAGTGATAGTGGTGAAGGGGCCAGTGAAGCTAGAGGCAGGGGCAGTGACTGAAGGCTCGAGAATGACAACCGTGCCGGTCGGGTCAGAGCCAGATGGGGCCAGTGTAAGTGTTGCAGTCAGACTTCCTGTGTTGACGCCAGTGATCGTAGTGAAAGGGCCAGTGAATGTGCTTCGTGGCCCAGTCGTGCTAGGTTCAAGGACGATGACAGTACCGACCGAGCCTGTACCAGAAGGAGGAAGAGTAACAGTCGTTCCCGATGAGCCGGTATTTACTCCAGTGATGGTTGTTAAGGGACCAGTGAAGGTGCTTGGCTTCGATGTTCCACTAGGCTCAAGGACAATGACAGTTCCTGTAGGATCCGAGCCTGATGGGGGAAGGGTAACAGTTGAAGCGGCGGTGCCAGAATTGACGCCGGTGATTGTGGTGAAGGGACCTGTGAAGGTGGTCTTCTGAGCACTTGTGCTAGGATCCAAGACAATGACAGTGCCGATGGAGTCAGTACCAGAGGGGGGGAGTGTCACGGTTGTACCTGTAGAACCAGTGTTGATACCAGTAATAGTGGTGAACGGACCAGTGAAGGTACCCTTCGAAGTGACAGAGTTAGGGTTGGGGACACCGGAGCCTCCAGAGGAAGCATGTCCAGGGGAAGTTGTGGTAGGTCCAATAACGATAACAGTGCCAGTACCATCCGTACCAGATGGCAGAATAGTGAGAGTCGTTGCCGGAGACTTACCTGTGTTGGTGGAAGAGGGCTTGGAACCATGAGATGTTGGATCAATAACGATGACAGTTCCAACACCACCAGTGCCAGAAGGAGGTAGTGTCAGAGTGGTAGCCTGAGATCCCGGTCCATCAGCCGTGATAGTTGTGTATGGACCCGTGAAAGTCTTGCTCTGAGTACCAGAGGGGACCACCACGATAACCGTTCCGCTGGGGTCATTGCCCCCAGGAGGAAGAGTCAGAGTGGTTGGGTGACTTCCAGCAGGTCCATTGTTTGTAATAGTCGTGTACGGGCCAGTGAAGGCAGGGCGTGTGCCACCAGAACCACCAGAACCACCAGAGCCTCCCGATGGGTTGACTATGATAACTGTTCCGGTAGGGTTATTGCCAGAGGGGGCTCGGGTGATCGTAGTGGGGTTCGATCCGGGGTTGTTGCTAGTGATGGTCGTATATGGACCAGTAAAGTACGGTTCCGGGTTACTAAATGCAAGTCATCAGACTAGTCCTCCCCAAGACGAGAGGAACGGATAAACTTACCCTGTGATGTACCTAGTCGAAGTCTTGGTGATAGTGAAGGCAGTGACCAAGGTAGTAGGAGCGCCAGTGATAGGAATCGTAGTCCCATCAATAGTAAGTACTGTATTGCTAGTGAAGACAGCACTGATACTGACAGGCTGGAGCCCAACGATAACTTCAGGCTGGACCTTGACGATAGAAACCCCATCAGGGCACTCTTCCGTAGGTCGAGCTTGGGTAGTTGAGCCTAGGAGCAGAAGCTCAGGGATGAAACGACGAAGACGCATTGTCGAAGCGAATGACACCTAAAACGACTGTTGTAACAAAGAGGTGAAGGAAGAGAGTGTTGGTGATTGATATCGAGACTGCTAGCTGCAGAAGACTCTGATATTTATGGATAAGGTTCTGAGAAAGGGAATGGGTAACATCACGAATGAGTTCCCTAAAGCGAACATATTGCAAAAATGGCATGTTCGAGCCCGCAACTAAAGTTTGTAATGTTAGATTATCCTCTATCCGTCTGGGCAAGGTTGAAGACATACCGTCAGGAATGCAGAGATAGTAGACCTTTCAAATGAAGTTATTTTCAGCTTACCTCGTTTAGGAGCTATATTGAGAATAAATCAACCGTATTCGTTATTCTCTCGCTTCATAACGCCACAAGATTCCTCGAATGTCATGATATTATCCTTTTTAAATATCCCTCTATCTGCTTTAGGTATCGTAAGGTCTTGGGATGGTGTTGAGGGGGGCCCTTTTGGTTGACTCGTGGGTGATGATTCGGGAGGCCCTGAAGTATAAGTCATATTAACTCTGCCCTAGTTAAGACAAAGTCGTTGTCCGCGGGATCTGTATATGGGCGAAAGTGGATATAACCGGGATCTGATAGGATGGGATGGGTCGTGAGGGAGAGTTTGTGCAACGATCCCCGTTGGTAGGAAGGGCATTGCCGAGACAGACCTTCTCCTTCCGGTTATGATTTTCAGCTGCTTATGCCCGTTGGCAGTTCCAATCATTGTCTAGAACAGACGAGTTGTAGACCCGATCCGGATAGTTGGTTCAGAGAGACATGAATCTTCACGTTAGTCCCGCGGAACTGGAAGTCGTGATGGTGTCACAAGCCAATGCAGGGGACATTCCAGCAAGTCTCGGAGCTGTAAGCGATGTGATGAACTTTGCTTCTACTTTGAAGGGTGGGCTAGATCAAGACTTGAAGGGGATCGCGTGCCGGATTTGATGTGATGGTTGTTGTGAACACTTCACCAATGCGTGATATTTGGACTTGCTTGGAGACATGCCAAAGCGAAAAACATAAATACTCCAACCATCTTTTCGAGGTGATAAAATACCAACACACATATCACCGCTTCACTCGTTAATCATGCTGTTCACTCCGCTCATCTTTCTCTTTCCCGCTGTTAGTCATGCCTCTTGGTTGCCCTTCAGGCGAGGACGGCCTTCGATCCCCGAAGACTGTACTGTGACGAGCACTCTTTCCCCTATCACTATGACGAGCATTCATCCTACCTCTACTATTGGAGCCCATGGCTCCGGCTCTGGCTCTGGCTCTGGCTCTAGTGGCTCCGGCCATGGTCAGGTGACAGGCGGTGGCTCACTCATCTACACCACTGCCTTCCCAACCCTTGGCCCCAATGGTCCAGGAGTACATACTTATACCATCACCGCCCCCTGCGCCTCGTCTCCCTGCCAGAGACCTGCCCCCACCGAGTGTCCTCCTGGCTTCACCACCACAGCCGTTATCTGCCACGTCTGTGGCGAGCACCCAGTAACCACCACTTTGACTCTGCCTATCGAGTCAGCCACAGCTGCTCAGGGGTCTCACGGTGGGGCCGCCAAGGCTGGTTCTACTCTGACGGCGGTTGTCACGGCCGTTAGTCACAAATCCGTCGAGCCTGTTTCCCCTGCTGGGAGCGTGTACCCGTGGATTTCTCGCGGTGGTCCTAAATTGCCCGATACACAGAAACCCTCCGAGGTCCCTGGTGGCTCGGGTTCCCAGCATGATGGTGCTGGAAAAGGCGACGAATTACCCGAGGGCCCAAAGAGTACTGGCGCTGCCGAGTCGCCCGAGGGCCCTAAGAATACCGGTGCTCCCGAATCGCCCGGGGGTGCGGACGCTAGTTCTCACACTACTACTGTGGATGCACCTAACGGAGCCTCTACTGCAGCGGGTGATGGGGCCGGGCACGGAGACGGAGATGAAGCGGGATCGGAGTCGGCATCTCCTTCTGACAACGCTAGTCCGTCCGCCGTCGTTGTTACTGGCCACGCACCCGAGGCTAAGGTGACCAAGTCCGTTGTCGTCAAGGCCGTGCTATTTGCTACCATGGTCTTGTATCCTCTATACATCTAGTTGGCAGGGGAAATGTTAGCCGGGGTCATGTCGAGTCAGAATGTGGGGTTTCTCTTCTCATAATAATCGAGCTTTCAGGTTTTAACTCTGCCCTTGTAACTATGCAGCCAAGACATGCATTGACTGGCTGGGAGATCGATCTATTAGTGATCCTTACTTAATAAAATTCATCCACTTTGTTTTGTTGACTAAAGTCATTCTAAAACCCCGCCATTGGTCGAGTGTGTTTCAGCGGCTAAAGTTCAATGTCTCGGCTTCGGATGGGGGGCTCCATTTGGAGCCTCCTCCAGCTGAACAGGGGTTTGCAACGGCGCCAACGACGTGCTAGCTTCTCTTGTCAGCTGTCAACTACACTTAACGGCTCAAGTGTCTCACTAATGACGACGTCAATATCAGCCACATCTTCATAGTTGCTGGTTGCCGCGTAAGGTTGTACCAATATTATTAATACCAATATTTCATCCATTTGCAGTCGATAATTGACTATTTTATTTCATTTTCTCTGCCCTGAAGTATCACTCCATCATCTGGGCATCACCATTCTGTATCTCCCCCATCAAAGCATCGTACCATGCATCAAGAGCTTCATCAACATTGAATCCACCGCCATCCAAGAACTCATTCACCTGGTTCACATATGCTTCTACCCCGTCACCCATCGAGAACATAATATCATCACTAGGATTAAAAATCAGCCCTTGTGACATTGTGCCAGGGGAAATGGTCGAGTTCATGGCCCCAGGACTAATGCTGGTGAAAATCGTCTTGGCGTAAACTTTGTTCCTCACAGCCTGGAACAAGTCCTTGTACTTCTCCAAATACGGCCCCCTCATGTGAAAGACCCCACGGTCGATTAGGTCTAGACAAGTCGCAGTGTCGTTGAAATGTCGATGTGGCCTCGTGGCGTCATCTCCAGTCTGTGGTAGGGCCATCTCTTGCCTGCAGGATAAGCATGTCAGTCACATTCCAGAGGTCAGCTCGTTTAACTCGTTCAGCTTACCAGTCGCAGTAAAGAGCCGCTAGTCCGACAAGGATAATATCATGTAATTGTCTAAAACATCGACAAATAGCAGAAATGCCATATTCGGCCTCGACCTTGGACCAGTGACTGATTGCAGTTGATGCAGCCTTGGAACAGTACGATGTCATTTGACGTGATGGCACCATGAAAGTCGGCGATGGTCTGTGTAGTAGAAGCTGCAAAAGGCAGTACTCAATCTTCATCACAGAATACTCCCGAGATGGCTTCAGTCCCATTGCCTCTAATTGCTGCTCCCAAAGTTCAAGGTCTCTCCGTATCTGATCGGAGGTCGCACAAATCTGCTGGAATGTTGTATCCATAGCCGTGCCGCTTGGCCCTCTCGCTATGTAGATCGACTCAAGGATGCGACCGCCAATCCTCCGCAAGGTAATCATGTGACGAATAACCTCAACATTATGTTTGTGGAGAACGGGGGCCACGGAACTCTCGAGGGGTGTAAGGGCATCGAACGTGGCTGGATTGGGTAACATGGTGTGAACTGCATGGTCCCGAATGGATAAGACTCGACCTGTAAGGGTCGCAACTTGTCTAGTTCGTGAGGTCAGTCGAGTCAGAACTCTCGATCGGGCGAGACAACTAACCGCTCCAGGTTGTATGCACACCACCACGTCCTATTCCGGATCTCCAATTCTTCAGCTGTGAAGCCCCAGTCCTTGTTGTGACGGTGGAGTCCTGCCTCGATGGCGGCCGACATGATGTACCGACTAACCTGCCAGAGGTCGTTATTGTGGCTGCTGTGAGACGAGTCTAGCATCCATATTGCCAGAAGAAGCACTGCTTGTATCCCGAAGAGATCCCTTGGGTGGCCACTAAAGTTATTGAAGAAGCGCAATGCGGTCTGGAAGTATGAATTGGAGTCGTTGAGGTCCATCATCGCTGGAGACTGGGCATCCTTCGTGGTTAGTTGACAACTTGCTAGCGCTAGGATAGCGAACACGGTAAACTTTTCATGGTCGCTACACTGCCTTGGGCTCTCATAGATACGCTGAAAGACCCTTCTCAAATGCGGAAGCTGTAGAAATGGCCACCAAATGTGCACCCTAGCGATGTAGATGTTGAGGAGAGCCCGTGCAATAGGCTGAGGTGGGAGCGCTGCGGCTGCGTCACACAGGGGCTGTTCAAGACCACTTCCCTGAGTCCCGGAATCCCACGAGGGAACAAGATTAAGCTGCTTGAAGAAGATCCTCGCGAATGTCGATCCGGCCGCGCTGCCGACTGAAGCAACAGATCAATGATCAGCAGGGTCTTCAATTGATCATTGTGGTCGATCTTCACTTACCATACTTGCTACCTGAGTACAGATCTGATCCTCCCGTGGTAAGGAAGCCCACCTCTTCAGCCTCCTTCTGCAGATCAGCACGGGGCTCCGGATTCACGTCCGAGGGCTCTGGGTCTGGTTCAGGAACGGTCTCATTGGGTGTTGGGACCAGTCTCAGTCTGGCTTCGAGATCATTGATCCTGTCTTGGAGGGCTTTCACTACTGTGTATGGGTAAGAGACACAGTCTGTGATGTTACATGCTTCGTTCTGTCGTGCACATGCTGTACACTGCGGAACCCTGAGATCACACTATAGCCTCGGTGTTAGCCGAGCACTGAAGACTGACACAAATGCTGAACCTACTTTCACTTTACGTGACCGGCATCGACTGCATGCCTTTGAAACGGAAGGTTGAAGAGTTGAGAGCATGGAACATTATCGTCTAGGGTAGTAATATTCTTTTGTCCGTTTCTGCTTCAAGTAGATGAATGACGGCCAAGTCAAAATGTCTCGCATCCATCCGAAAATAGTGGAGACATCCTGGCCAACGCCATAACGGATCGGAATTATGCAACTACCGAACCGAGCGCTATCTCGGCGTTTTCCAATATCGTACTGAGCGATAAGCTAATGTGGGGAAACAGCTCAGTCATTAATAAACGGACATATTCCAGTGGATGTTAAGATTCACATTAAAGAATTTAGTAATTGAAGTTTAAGTCATATAAATTAGACTTAATTACTTTATTTAATTACTTACTTTAAATTTCTTTGTTAGTCTGTCAGCACGCTTATTCCAGCGCAAATATTGACATTTTTAAAGAACATATAGGGTAGCCGCTTATTGAACCGATTACGGGGCGCCTCACTAAAGTAAACCGAAACCTCGTATGGCTCTGGTTTCCTACGCCTGACCTTTTCCCTTCCTCAAATCACTTTGTACAGCGCCTTGTAAGTTTTTGTGGCTATGATACTGCCATGACACAGAAAATATACTAAATTCTACCAAAGATACTGGATAAAAAGATCATATAAATGAACTCGCGAAAAATTAAGCACAGGAACATCACTCGTCTCAATCGAGCAGGGTCAGATTGTGCATATCATCAATTAAACGGAATCAATCTATTCCAGAGAATAACTACGCTCTTCTAGTAAGTATATCGAAAGTTGGGATTCTGCCAATCCGTCTTGTCACTCCTTTCGGCCTCCAGTCCAATATCAGTGTCGTCATGAGCCTTGCCATATTGCTTATCACGCTTCTTGTTCTCTATACCGCAGAGAATATAGTACGTCAGACCAGTGGCAGCCATCAAGGCAAATGCGAAAAGCATGGAACCGATGCCGAGGACATACGTGGGAGCTTGCCTATCAAGGAAGAATTGGGGTCCGACAATATTGCCGACGGCTGTAAGTGTAAGTCAGAGGGTGAAACCTGATAAAAGGCGTTGGTACGTACCGTAGACGATAGCGATGGAGATACCCATAAAGCTCTTCTTTGTCGCACCAGCAGTGTTGGAGGAAGATAGACTTAGCAGGAATACCCAAGGGACATTGTAGAAGCCCATGAGATAAACCCCTGCCAAAGATGCGTCGCGTTGGGTTGCAACGTCGAGTGAGTGCACCATAACCGCTCCAACAAGACCCATAAGCGCGCCGAAGATCCAGAAGATACATCGAAGATTGGGAATGAAGAACGCAACAGTGGTGAGAATAGCCTGGCTGATCATCGCAACTGCTGCCTGAGGAGTCGCCATGAGAACGGTCTTTGTCTTGCTGAAGCCATACCCGGCGATGATGAGAGGGTTGAAGTTTGTAATACCCGCGTTAGCAAGCGCATATCCAAAGACGCCGAGCCAGATGCAGTAGCACTTGGGGTCGCGAAGAGCCTCCAGGATTTGAACAGTTTGGAATTTCTAACATCGCCATGTCAGCATTAGAACAGCCGGGGTGAGTGTCAGCGACTAACCTTCTTCGACTCGATACCAGTTTGGTTGGGTGCAAGCCGAATCATGGCAAGTTTCTTCTCTTCCTCGGTGAAGAACCATGCCTTCGAGGGAGTGTCAGGAAGGCCAAAGAAGACGAGAGCTCCGGCGAGGATGGTGCAAGATCCATAGATGAGGAAGATGTACTGTCGTCTCTGTCAGCACAGATAATCGCTTGGAAGGATATTCGCCAACCTTCCAAGTGGATAGAGATCCATTGATCTGCCCAATGGCATAAGACAGAATACCTCCAAACACACCAGCGAAAGTGTTATACCAAAAGGCAGTTCGAAGAGGCTGCTCGTTTCTCAAATACCACATTGAGTTGATGATCATCATGCAAGGTAGCACAGCAGCCTCAAAAACACCGAGAAGGAATCTGATCGTCGCCAGTCCTGCAAAGTTATGACAGAGCGCCATGAAGCATAGGGCAATGCCCCATAGAGTAAGGCAACCACCGACATATTTACCGATAGGAATCTTGGTCATTAACCACAGGTTGGGGAATTCCATAGCTAGATAACCGAAGTAGAAGATACTGCTAAGCCAACTGTACTCCTGGGGCTTGAGGTGGGCATCTTCCTTGATGCCGAAAATGGCGGCATATCCGAGCGCATTCTAGGATCCGTCAGCAAGCAATCGACTAGACTTGAGTGATTAAACATACCTTGTCCAGGAAGGCGAGAGTCATGCTCAAGACAGCGAGCGGCATGACGATCAGATCTGTCTTGAGGAGAAGTCGCTTTGATTGGGCCTTGGTCAATTCCAGTACCTCATCTTGGACACGATCAGACGCGATTGATTGAGCCATATCCTTGGCGTGGCCTTGCTCAGACTTGGGAGTCTGCGCCATCATGCAAAGTTATCAAAAAAGTCCAAGTCTGGAAGCGAGTTGGGAAGTCCCTCGACGATCTTTAGATGCTTCGCATGGCCGTCTTTATGAGTTCTGCAGATTGACAATGCTACAAAAGCTAGTCTACCACTTCCCCGGGTTTAGCGGGGCCAATTTCGCTGCAACGGGGAGTTTATCACTGCAGTTGTTAGGCTTCGGTGTACAACGAGACGCTCGGTCACCACCGAGCCTCCTACTCGGACGCTACCGAGGGGGCTTTACTGCTTTGAGGAGTTCTAGCCTATCACCCCGCCTTGTTATCTGGGGCTGGGGATGATAACGAACGAACCAGATTGAATGCCGATGACGATTGGGGAGCCTTGCGATCACGTCAAGTTACAGTGGGTAGTTGGCCGAATTTTGATACCAGACTTATGAAACGGTCGTCAAGAGAGAAAACTCTGCATCGAGCAGCAAAAATAAAACTCATTAAAGATTCTACTGAATTTGTCCCGAATTTGTCATAATATCCTAAGTCCAGTAAACTCTTATCGCCTTGTATTGAAGCCCGAGATTTGCTGCAGGCACGAGCAGTGGGCAGATGATCCAAGCCTTTCCGGACTATCACCTGTTGACGCGAGTCAGCTCGGACACGACCGAATTTGCCGTCCGGTGGACACCGAGCTCGACTCCAGAGTCCGAAGATCCAACATGAGCCTTATTAATTCTCGGAGATATAATATTTGACTGAATTGAACCATTCTATCTCAATATCACGAATTAGCAGCCCCTAATACAGCATTTACTTGACAACATCAAATATGACAAACGCGAAACAGGGAAGCCATGGAGGCTCAACGCATAGCTCTGTGCCGAATGCGAAGAATGCTTCTATCAAAGTAAGCTGCCTCATTAAACATACCCATGACAATTACTGACTAATATTCAGGTTGGAATTCGTGATGGCGTCACTGGCGGCTTCAATTTGGTACCTCGAGCTGAGGCTGTAGTCTCGGTATTTGACTCAAATTTCTTGATTGGCGATGGTATCTGGGTAAGCGCTGGTTCCCAACAAGTTGTGAAATAATGACTGACACTACCTCAAGGAAGGTATCCGTGCAAACAAAGGCCGAGTTCAGTTTGCCAAAGAGCATATCAATCGGCTTTTCCAGTCAGCGAAAGCGATGTACATGGATCTCGGTCTATCGAAAGGCGACCTTCTTGATCTCATTCATCAAACGCTTGATGTAAATGACATGGGAGATGATGAGCATGTTCACATCAGACTCGTTGTGAGCCGCGGTCTGAAAGCTACTCCTTACCAAAACCCCAAGGTCAACATCGGTCTTCCTCTTATTGTCATCATTCCCGAGTCCAAGGCCGTTGACCCCAACTCCAAGTCAAGGGGTTTGAGACTTGCGACAACATGGGTTCGACGAGGTCCACCTGACGTCAAAGATGAGCAGTGGAACCATATCTCGAAAGCGACGGATGTTCAAGCTTGCATTCATGCGAACGTGATGAATGTCGACGAGGCCCTCATGCTTGACCTACGCGGCTTTGTCAAGACGTGCAACTCAGTCAACTTCTTCATCGTTCGTGGGGATGAAGTCTGGGCTCCTACCAAGGACAACCAGATGCAAGGAATTACCCGCCAAAAGACCATTGATGTCTGTCGAGCAAATGGTATTACTGTCAGAGAACTGGACTTTACGCTCACTGAGACATATGGCGCCGATGAGGCTTTCTGTACAGGGACCTTTCCCTCGCAAATCCACGTTACGGAGATTGATGGGCGTGTAATCGGGGATGGTAAGAGAGGAGGTGTTACGGAGAGGATACAGCAGCTGTACTCAGAGCTCGTGAGGAAAGATGTTGAGAGGTCAAGGGAGGAGATCAAGGCCGAGGTAGTTAGTCCACGAGACTTGTCGTTCTTGAAGTCAAAACTATAAATGTAGTATTACTGGCTCGATTATTATTAATCCTTGATCACTTCAAAAACTGTCTTTCCCAACCCGCCTTTTCCCTTGTATGTCTGATCACAAGCTTCGCGAACTGCCTCAATATCTCTCATATCAACCTTGGCCCCAACAACAGGCTTCAATTTTCCATCATCCACATAGCCTGTAAGCTTATCCAGGTCCTCTCGGTTTGGATCCAAGAAATGATACATATATGTGACGCCCCATCGCCACGCCCGAAGTCTGCGTATCGCATCTGCTGCATCAAGAAATAGACGTCCGACAAATGGGATCTGAGGGTTTTCTGGTCGCCGCATTACGCTTGAAGCTTGGAGGGTCGAGCCAGATGGAGTCGTTGAGATTGAAACTATCATGCCGGTTGATGGGACCATGAGTGAGAGGAACTCCATGGCTTGACCGGTTGTATCGAAGCAAAAGTCAACGGACTTTGGAGGAACGGCCTCGGCAACTTTCTGCTTAGTGTAATCGATGACTGTGCCATTGGTCAGCTAGGTCTAGGGGACCATGGTCAGGACGTACTCTGATCCACCGTGCCTTCACCAAGAAGCTCTGGAACTTTGGGGATTTTGGAGGTCGAGACTGTGGTGATGACCTTTCCAGCATGGAATACGTTCTTGGCAAGTTGGCACGCAAGCGCTCCCGTACCGCTCACTGAATACAAAAATTAATATTCTCTTCCAAGAAATTGTGGTAAGCAACTTACAGCCACCAGGGATTAACACTGTCTTGCCCTCGAGCGAGCCCTTGTATTGCCCAAGAACCTGCAATGCCGTGACTCCAGCCAGCGGTAGCGATGCAGCATCGGCAAAAGAAAGACTCTCGGGCTTCAGGGAGACGTAGGCATCTGTGCACTTTACATACTCACTCCAGGCACCTGTGACATAATGTCAGCGGCTAGATTTCTTACTTCTAACCGACCATTTCATCATACCTCTCCCAATCTCTGGCAGTCTCGTGTAGACTTCATCACCCACTTCCAACGCCGTCACTCTCTTTCCAACTCCGACAATGACGCCTGCAGCGTCGTACCCAATCTTATACGGGAACCTTGAGAATCTCGACATCAGCTTGTTGCCTCTCTCCAACCTGGGTAGACGAGGCAGCTCACTCTTCCTTTACTGCCATTTTGAAGACGCCGGCGGCCTTCTTGACGTCGACTGGATTGATGCTCGTAGCATGGACTTTGATGAGAACCTGATTATCTGCAATGATAAATGGCCTTGGAACTGTCGAGAGTTCGTAGCCACTTGGGTTGGTATAAGCCGGCGCGGTAATTGAGAGCATTTCTGATTCCATGATTATTGGCATTTGCTTCTGAAAATGAATGGGACTATGCGTCAAAGATGTACTTCATTTGAGCAGAGCTCGGAGACATTATACAGATAAGTGATCTGAAAATTCCATTGACAGACACGTAGGTCAGCAATCGCCACTCATGGTTGGTAAGAAGCTAACTGCTTTCGTTTACAGGCCATATCTCAGGCCTCGGCTGAACTCACTAGCCCAATTTCCGGGCCGGAATTGACAGCTTCCTCCAACTCCGGTGGAAGAAACTTTGATTTGTGGCGCTAATGCTTGGGGCAACTAATGATCCGGCGGGGAGATTCTGATCCGGTCATTACTCCAGCGAGATCTCAATTATGTGCTAGCGGATAGATGAAAAAAGATGTTGTATACAAAATTTATTCATCAGAAAACACCCTTGGTATCTATCTATCTATCTTAAATAACCTGGTAACCTCTAGAACTAGTATAACAAAAAACCGTCAGGCAACATGCCCATCTTAACTCCAATCCCCGAGAACTCCAGGTGAAACGCTCATCACAACCCGAAGCAAAAGTCTTAAATAGTAAGTAATAATACATGAGAAGAACACTATATACAACGCCCCAAGGTATATGAGAACCTTCTATAGTGTATCATTCACTCTATGCTCCACTTCATCGGTATATGGCGAAAGGCTACCGATGACGATGTCAGGAACGTGAGCGTCACAGTGCTTGTGGTCAACAATATCACTTGAGGTATAGTCAGCCACTCGGTACTTCAGTCAGGCCTGGGAGTACTTACAACTTTTCGGCATCGGTTTCCTTCTTGCAATCATCATCCAGTCGCTTCATCCGAGCCGCCCCCTCGGCATTACGACCGAACTGGATGAACTGGAACATGATCGAAGACGATGGAAGACCATGTTTGATCAGGAACTGAGTTGCACGATTGACTGCGAACTCGACTTGGTCCTCACCCTGTTCCCAGACTCCATCTGTAAAGATGTAGATGCTGGTCGGCTTGAAGGGCCTCTCGACGAGGATTCGGTTGAGGATGTCGTCGAGACATTTTCTCATCCTGCATGTGCCACGAACAGTCTTGAAGTTACCAATAGCCTTTTCGACTTGAATACTATGCCTGCATATCTTTGGACACATTGTAGTTTCCGATGCGGCGAAAACCTCCATACCATTGTGGTCAGCTAATTTGGTGACGTAGCTGACTACTCTGGCTGTCTTCTTGACCTTCTCCATATGCGGCTCCATTGACGAGAAGTTATCAATAATGAAGATCTGGTGATTGAGTTAGTCACGGTCTGAATATCAGATCAATGCTCGACTAACCTGTTCACGTCCTTTCGTCTCTCTAATCTTGCTTCGGGACTCTTGGATACCGGGCAAATCGAGAATCTCATCGCGCTTACTGGACTTTCTGCGGAACGATCCTTTTCGGGAACCTTTGTCTTTGGCTTCGATCATCTGGTATATCTCTCCAACCGTGAGTAACCTATCTCCCGTTTGAGTATACCTGATTGATTGGTCGTTCGGCAGTGATATGGAGCCCTGCATCGAAATCATGGCCCAGGTCTGGTTGGTAGGAGCTTGGATACCGGGCCGATTTGGGGCCATCCTCTGGCTAGAGGCACCCGATGCAACTGTGGCCCGTCTTTCTATAGGAGGTCTGGAGAAAGAGTCCCTCGGCTGATGAGATGCTTTGTCATCCGGTGTCGGCACAAGCGACATACCATTTTTTGATGGTTCAGGCGCGAGGATCTTTTGCAGTCCCTCCTCCGCGCGTAGCCTGATCTGCATAGCATTGAGGCGACCAAGCTGCCCAATAAGCATGTTGCGGAGAATCAGCTTGCTGATGAAAGGCGATATGTCATCACTGCCTCTCTTATGCAAGAGGGCCTCGTCGTGGACCTCCTGGATAGCTTTCAGCCGTTTTTCTCCATCGTGGAAGCAGCAATCATATCCTGCACCGCTGAGATGAGACTGTCTAGCGATTTCCTCGTGTCGCATGCGGCGGTACTTCTCACGGCCCGCTTCACCGGCGACTGTCCAGATAAGAACGTCGCTGAATACTGCTCCCAGAGACCAGATGTCGCTAGCAGGAGAAATGGCTGTACTGACACGACTTTGAACTGCAAAGTTGGCGAACGCCTCTGGGGAGACTAGAGCATAGTGAGTAGGAAATCATTAGAGATAAAAGGTGAAAAGGTGATACTGACTGTACATTCTGTTTCCTGTGTTGAATGTCACCAGCGCCTCGTCGAAAATTGAAACTCTCCCCATTTCAGCCAGGCCAAAGTCGGTAATTTTGAAGTAGACATCATATGGGGAGTTGCTATCAGTTCCTGGAAATACCAGTATATTGCCAAGATGGATGTCTTGGTGGACTCCAGTGTGAGACCAGTTTTGTTTATAGATAACGCTCAAGATGTGTAGGGCGTCGAGCAGCTTGAACATCCGGCTCCAGAACAATGCAAAGTCGTCCGGCGTGACGGGCTGAGGGGTCCTTTGCATGTAGTCCAGAAGAGAGCCATAAGCCGCATACTCAATAACGATAACGAACTTATGAATATGTGGGAACTTGAAGCTAGCGAGGTGTTTGACGATGCAGTCGTTTGGTTTGTCATGAAGATTGCCGTACACAGCCGTCTCAGAATTGTACCGTTCTTCTGAATTGATACCCTCGTACACTTTGAACACGACTAGTTGACCCTACACAGAATTAGCATTATGTAGAAATGATGTCAATAGCGCTCAAAACCTTTAGCACGACGGAGTTACACTGATCGTGTATTCGCACCTTGCGCAACACTGCTGCATCAGGCCCAGCACGCCTTTCCTTGATGTAGTCATCGTATGTGACAGGGAGTATAGTTCTCGGTTGGAGTGGTCTCTTATACACGCAGGCACGAGAGAAGATGAAGGGACAGAACATCCATTGGGCTTCAAGAAATTCATCAGACCACTTGCTCTTTGGTTCAAAAGCGTCGGCAGTGAAGGGTAAGTTATGATCGTCGAGGCCTTTGCGGTTGGAGCAAATAACAGGTATCTTGTCACAGTGGCCAATGAATACCAGTACAGAGAATATTTTCAGGTACCCATGGCTGATTGTTTCATAGGTTGCGTCAATAGGTTTGGTCGTAGAGGTGAGTATGTAATTCATACGCTCCGGTGTCCAATATGCCTCGAGATCGCATGGTGGGATGTAGGGCACAACCTTGCCCTCTCCATCTGAACCAAGAAGCGATTTATTTTCAACGTAGTCATGGAAATGCTGAACACGCGAATCCATAAGTGGACTGAGTTGGTGGTGACTGTGCACCGTCAACAACAGCTAAAATGCGGTCAACGGTGGCGGTGCGAGAGATGAGGCGTAGAATTATGCAATAATATTCCAGGATGGAGACTTGTTTTTCTTCTCTCGATTCGTGGGGGATATTGCTTTCTGTGGAAGTGGCAAGTGAGACAAGAGTTGTGGACAAGTGGTACGAAGTTAACAGAAGTCTAAGGAGGCGAATCGTAGATATATGAAGAGAAAGACCTGCGACACAAATGTGTGGCACAATTTGACAGCGAGCCAGGCATCTACTGAATGATTCACATGATTCAGGCCCATATATCAAGAATGGCTGAGGCTAAAAAAGTTAACCACAACCACGAACAAGAGGCTGGCTTCTGGCGTGTTGCATACAATGCATAGCCACTTGGAGCTCATTAGGCAGCTTAGCCGATCTTAGCAATGGCCAATGACGGGATAAATATCGCACTCGGGCCCGATTGCACATGATCTATGCTGCAGGTAGCCTGAGAACTTGGTGATATGATAGACAGCCTTGGACATGAACCTGCTGCATGATCCCAACATTGATGTGTCTGTCCGGGTTTCTAATCAACCTAACTGCCGAAACCCCATAGAATGACGGCAATTGTGACCTCTATTTCCGCATTTTTGGATCAATCTCGAGTGATGTCTGGGGCCAATTGACCCATGGGAGTCATGACCGAGAAGGCAACTTTCCGCCTTGCCACGTATATCATCGGCCCCAGAAGACCTCCGCCCGATTTTGTAGCAAGAATCACAATGTTTACATGTAATTAAGCTCTATAAGGTCGTACAACAGAAGGCTCACAGGAGAAAGATGAGGATCGGGTTCACTCTGGATGATGAAAGATGCTCAATTTGTGGCTAAGCATCGCGGCGGGTCATCTAATGACCTAACGCCCCAACGCCCCAACGCCCCAATTTACGCCTAGTGAATACTATCTACTTCTATCGCTCATAAGCTGAAATACGCAAAAAGGTAGTGAAAGGTTCAAGAAACTGATCAGACAATCTCCTGGCTCTCTTGCTTAAGAGCCTTGTGAGCCAATAGCTTGAATACAATGAACCACAACGCGAACGTTATAAACATGAGGGGAAAGCAAATGACTGTAAAAAGTTTGAATGCCCCGGGATGGAAGATGACAGAGCCGTCGATGTCATTTGAAGCTTTGTTGATCTCGATGAGTCCACTCTGGAAAAATGCCTTGGGATTTGGCAGTCAGCGTCATTTCTCAGCCCGATTTCACAAAACGTCGCAAGGTACTTACAGCTACAAATGTTCCAGGCAAAAACGCCAGTGTGACGCATGTCACTACATGCATCGAAATTGTCTCTTGTTCCGTTTTGTGCGCAATCCGTTCCATCTTCTCCGATTGGATATGGGAGCTCTCAGTGAAGATGTGACTGACCTGCACACTGCGGTACTGTAGGATGCCGTCGAACTAGAAAGTAGCGGTCAGAAAGGATTGTTGAGAATTGTTGGGCGCAATGTCTCACCAATGCCTTGCCCTCCTGCAGCCATGCCAACAAGGACTCAACTTGAGTCAGGCGGAGCTCCAAGTTCTTCTGAATTCGCTCTACCCGTCGAGTGAATGAGGCCAAATCGCGCTTGGAATTCTTCTGCATCCTCTTTGCAGAGATTCCCCTGGTCACTACATCTTGATAATGCTCTAATATGTCACGTAGTGTCTGCCGATTCAATTGAATCACTTGGCGGAAGGTCTCAAGCTGCTCACCCACGTAATGGAGATCTTGTACTTCATCAAAGGAAAATGTGCCAAGGACCATTAGACTGTAGAGTTGCTTTGCAAACCCATCGCTCGCCTCACTCTGTGCTGTTCCCTGCTTTTCCGACGCCACAGGCAATATGGGGGGAGGGGATCTGCTCTGACTGGCTGTTCTGAAGCAAGAAGTGAGGGGCTTCCAGAGGCCTTGTTTCTGTTGAGTCCAACCTTTCAGGCTTTCCTCGGTCGGAGTCCCTGACACGGTGATGCCTGAGAGATTGGAATTCTTTCGCAAGGCCTTTCTCAGGGCTGATTCTTGGAAATTGGTAGGCTGGTCTAAGCGGGCTGCTTTAGCTATCGTCAAACTTTTTCGTATTTTCTTCTCAAAGTCAGTGATGCATTCAAGCCAAGCCTCATCACACCACTCCAGATGTATGAGATGTGTCAGCAATGTTGCCGAAAATGACCCGCATAGGTCATCAGCCGCAGTTGGTCTGAGAGCTGAGTCGTCAATAATTGCCTGCTTGATCCTTTCCTGCATGAGACTATTGCTTTTTATGCTCAGCCAGAACGCCCTGCCAGTACCAAAGTCGTATTTGTGACACACGGCCATCTGTCGGATGTTCCAGATGGCCTCACCCATTGGTCCTGTTGATTTCTCCACAGACCGCAATAGATACTCTACCGTGTGCTCACGGCCTGAACGCCCAAGTTTGGAGATCTCTGAAATACTTTGCTTGGGGGAGTCGAGGGTATCATGGCCTTCGAAGCCAGTCATATGATAGTGTGTCGGTTCCTTACTGTAGCTGAATGCAGAAACACAATCTACAAAGCTTCCTGGTATTTGGTGAAATGACGAAAGATATGAGAAGCTTTCGCGGGAACAATCCAAAGGAGAGCGCGAGTCCTTGGATTGAATGAAGCTAGTGACGATCATTAACACCCCTCCAAGAAATTCGGCCTGGGAAGTGCTGACATGATGCAGTAATGCGGATCCTTTCGATTCTGCAGTAGATGGGCTTCTAGATCAGAGGGCCGATTGATAATCGTCTCATGATACTCTGATCAAACGTTAGGCAAGATTTGAAACAAGAGCTTGTTCATTTACTTTCGAGGCCATTGTTTGGCTCGATTATAGAGATCTTCTCTCTCTTCGCGTTGAAGAGATTGCGCTCAGATTCATGAAGGTGTAGACGATGGTCTCCACTGGCGCTCTTCCGCTGATTTGGTAGCTGTAGCTGACAGGGGTAGTCTGACCATCGCCGACACGATTCCACCAAGCGATCATAGGCATCGATACTCATGAGGTCGAGATTCACAATGAGAAGTAGCCGAGGTGAAGGTTAATACCAAGTAACTTATGTCAATTCAGGATCTGGACATCGTCCTTCCAACCTCTTTATATACGATCATCTGTAGGACAGTAAAAAGCCAGGCTTGAACGGACCCATCAGCGGCTTCCACATTTATCCAATAACAATTACTGCGAGTGATGTAGAAGATGCAGGATCAAATCGCACCTTGACAACCCAGATCTACCGATGCCTGATTCTGTATTACCAGACCGCTACGGCCACGTGCTTTTGTCACGCAATTCTGCGATCTTATTGTCATCCTCCTGTTGCAGCTGTCAGTTTCAACCCAAATGTACTGTAGATCCAAGCTAGACAAACCTTAGTTAGCTCTGCCCCACTAGGTAAGTTGAACACGAACTCGGCGTTCCGGCACTATGGTTTGAGGATTGTTAACATCCAGCCTCTTTGCTGTCGTATTCGTAATTGAGTAACCTTACTTCAACAACTATGGAATTGTTATTGAACTTGTCCCGTAACCAGGCCTGAAAGACCCATGGCTTCAGTCTGTAATCAGGGTATGTCGCTTCGGGCATAGTTGCTAGCTCAAGGCAGATTCAAAGTTGTGTTTATCTGATTGTAGTAAGTAGTGCGAGAGGCAAGGCAGATTCGGCCCTACTTAAGTATCCAAAGACAAGATACTGGGCCAACAGAGCCTCAATTTCGATCTAGCATGCGAGAGCCTGATTTTCTCTGACAGAGCCTCAGATTGAAACCATGCTGTCGGTGTGGCGATGAGGGTTACACAAGGGCGTAAATACAGGCTGCGAGAGTGCATTCTGCCATTTATCCGCCAATTGAGTGATGACACGGCTCACGTTCTTTCATCATGTGGCCAAGGCCTGCCTAAGCATTAATCAACGACGCCCCAGCCTGCATATTCACCGACCTCGAATTTGTGCACTTGCGGGGCGATATGGAAGAGGGCATTGAAGTTTTACTACAGGAACTGCGTCCATTTGGAATGCTTTGTTCTAATTGGGGCGGCAATTAAATGCAGACACTCTCATAATTGTTATGTAGCAAGTGTTGATGTAAAAGGAATTCATGTTTGTGACGGAGACGAGAAGATCAATCCCAGGTGTGCACTATCATTTCATCCTATTACGAATCAGCTTACTGCTATACATCTAGCAGTCATAAAGCAGAGAAATAATACCAGCCTTCATACTGCGACATCGATTGTATTAAAGGACCTTTGGAAATAGCGCGCAAGAGACACAGCGGGAAACTGATCAGGACGATGAACGCAAGGTATGATCTAATCTATAGGGTATGTCATGGCTGAAAGGTGCAAAGGTGATTGGATCAATGGGCGAGACTAGTAGTAGGCAGCATAGCTAAGCAGTTTCAGCTTTCAGCCGCACGATATCGCAAAAAACGCATCTGAGGGGGACATGAAGCCTTGCCAAGCCTCTAGAAACATCCTGAGGGTTCTGGCAGACCTCCGCCCGAGCTACACCGAGTTCACTGCAAGTCGATCCAGCTGTATAAGTCGTTGTTCAGACAAGACCTTGTCCCCTGTACATAGTGAAATGTCGACCCCGCAGCAGCCCAAAAACGGGGCTGCACTACCATTCCATCGCCTCAGCTTTGACGGTGATGGAGAGAACCAAATGTCTACGTCGGATCGGGCACCTCTATTCTCACAAGTTCCCCATCATGTTGAAGGTCCTGAATATGGTGCGTCTTTTATTAGACAATTATGGCTCATTACTAAACTGGGACAGGCACAGAACTGCAACCCGTCGTAAGGCATGGCCCTGTATCGTCTCCCCTCGGCCATGACTCGGAGTTTCAGGTCCACGTGCCAATTCCTTCAGACCTTGCGGATGCCGCGCTTGACTTTGACTCAATGACACAAGAGGATGTCTCTGAGATGGCCCATCTGACCTGTAGGAAGACTCACCAGATTCGTCGGGCCTTTCACTGACCCGCAAGTTTCACAGATACAGCAATTTCAACAGATCCTCAAGAGTTCTACGAGAAACATGATCTCCGGCCCAAGCGATTTCACTACCCGCGTCATACAGAAATTCTCGTCGGCATCACAGTTTATAACAAACCGAAACACCTACTTCGTCGTACTTTGCGGAGTGTTGTCCAGAATATCTGGTATCTAAATATCCGTACACAGTCAAAAGTCTGGGGAAAGAGATCCTGGACTAAGATCGTGGTTTGTATCCTCATCGACGGTATTGAGTCCGTGGACCCTGGTGTTCTCGACGTACTTACTACTCTCGGTCTTTATCAGAATGGATTGTGCAAAAAGACGACGGAGAAAGGAGAGGAAGTGACGGGACACCTTGTAAGTCTACCCTACTATCAGATCCTTGAACGCTCTAACATGGATCGATTTTATTTCCAGTTTGAGTTTTCGTCTCATTTGGCAACCCATCTAGGTTGCGAGGATTATCCAGATGGCAACAATGACTCCCCCAACCTTGGGGATCGGTCAATGAAATTTCCAGTACAGCTCATGCTACTCATGAAAGCTTCGAACTGCGGCAAGCTTAACTCGTACCGGTGGCTTTATAACGGGTTCGCCACGGTCTTGGACCCCAATATCACAGTTCATCTCGACGTAGGTACCAAGCTAGGGAAGCAGGCGCTTTTCAAGCTCTGGAAGGAATTCGATCTCGAGCCAATGCTTGCTGCGGCTTGTGGCGAAATCTCCTGTTCTTTAGGCGGGAACTGGCTCAACATTCTCAATCCCATTGTCGCGGCGCAGAACTTTGAGTACAAGGTTGGATTCCAGCTTGATAGGACGTTTGAATCTGCAACGGGCTTTCTGTCGCTTCTGCCAGGCGCATGCTCAGCCTACAGGTATGTACTTCCCAGCAAATGTCTTCTTGTCACTGACAGCTATCACTGTATAGGTACGTAGGAAGTGCTGGTAAACCACTTGAAGATATGCTTCTCGGCGACCCAACATGGATCCAAGGCCCTGACCGAGAACGCCTATCCCTATCCCCCGTCAACCTCAACCGTCACCTTGCAGACGATAGAGTCATTTGCTTTAGGATAATCAGCAAACCAAACACGCACTGGCTCTTGAAATATGTCCCGGTCACCGCCACTACTGACATTCCCATGACAACAACGGACTTCATCAACCAAAGGCGACGATGGCTCAATGGAGCTTTCTTCTCGACTATTTATGTCTTGAAGAGATGTGGACACTTGTGGAGGTCTGACCATACAAGAATGCGCAAGTTGGCCTTTTTCATCCCTCTCCTTCATAGTGTTCTCGCTCTTGTCTTGGCTTGGTTCTCGCTGGCGGCATTTCTACTCACGACATTCACTATCAACAGCATCTCCGGGGATCCTCCAAAGGGTGCACCGGCTGGAGGATTCCCATTCGGAAAAGCAACACCAATTGTCAACGCCGTCATCCAAATAGTGTACTTGGCAACTGTCTTGTTCCAGTTTATACTCGCCCTTGGAAGTCGCCCAAGAAATCATCGAATCAGCTACATCATATCATTCGCCATTTTCGGACTTATTCAGGCGTATCTAATCATGAATCTGGTGTATCTCGTAAAGAGAGTTGCAGACTACAAGGCCGACAATACTGGGTCGAGCAATTATGCCTATATCGGGGAGTTCTACGCCGACATTGGCCAAAGCACTATCATCGTTGCTGCGTTCTCAGTCTTCGGTGTCTATATCCTCAGCGCTCTTCTGGCACTTGACCCATGGCATCTCCTCACCTCTTTTGCACAATTCCTCTTTATATCATCATCTTATGTCAACATTCTCAATATCTACGCTTTCAGCAACACGCATGATGTCAGCTGGGGAAGAAAAGGTCGACATCAAGACACCGAAGCGGGCCAGACACAAGGACCAAGGCCAGCTACTATTGAGAGACGATTCACGTTTTCCGACCAAGATCCGAACATTCGATCAGCCGCCACCCAGCGTGATGAGACTCCCGAAGCGAGAAATAGAGAGTACCAAGAGGCACTGGCTCGAGCGACGGCTGAAGACGAGACAGCGAGCCGTGAGAGGAAGCGCCCCCAGGTTCTCGCAGTAGCAGATGCCATGATGGAGTTTCGCACTATTCTGCTCGCGTCATATAGCTTCTCAAACATTTTCGTTTGTCTCATCGTCCTGAACGACAGTCTGAAGATCTTGTGGTGGCTTGGTGATTCGTACTGGCATAAAGTCTGGTTCTTCCGTATATGGCTGTGGGCCAACTCGATCAGCTTTCTCATTAGGTTCGCTGGTTGTTTATGGTATCATGTGGTCAGGGTGCTCAGCGGGCTTTTCCGTGGCACCCTTATGTAACATGAAGCCTTATATGACTCGCTATCGGGGTTGAGACAATGGTCATGACATCTCTTATTGGCGGCTTTTGCATAGGTTGTCCCAGTCGCTTGTTTAAGTTGAGAGGTAAGCAGTGATAGAACATGAAATATCCACCGAAGCTTTGAAAAGATGTCTATTGCCAGCTTCAAAAGCAGTGACCAAGATCGACTCTTGAATTCTCCATGGCCGTGTAGTAACATTTCTAGCGGCCTCAGACAGCATTGTTTAGAAGATCTGGCCTAAGGTTAGCTTAAATTGTGATGAGCGTGACGTCCTTCCCCTCAAGTCCCCTTTATAACCCATTTTGAACCTAGAATGCGGATCGAGTTCGAGCTTCCTATCTCCAGTTAGCATGGGCATTTCAAATCCGTTATAAACCGCATGGGAAAGGTCAAAGGGAATCGTACCGAGATCTTTCGTTCGACTTCCATCACGGTGCGATCGAGGTCCCCCGCAATCCGCTGCTTTTTCTCCATCGGGAGCAATCTAAAGCGCTCGCATAGGTCTCCGTCTATGAGGCCCTTAGCCGGCACGTAATAGCCGCGATACATCAGGTGGTCGCGACCGACAAGGGACGGGTTCTCAGCACGCATCCGCACCTCGAGTTTGTGGAAGAAGTCGGCGTCCTTGCGTGTGACGAAGGGGATTAGCACGCCTATGGTGCCCTGTAAGCCGCTCCAGACGAGGACATCCTGTCCGCCCACGACGAGGTTGGTCTTGGTGATGCTGGTGGGTATGTCCTGCGTAAAGAAATGGGCCACCGTGTCGAATCTGGTTGGTGCGCCGCGCAGATGATTCTTTGCGTTGATGAAGCGATTTCCGCCCTCGTCTGCCTCTTGGCTCGCTTTCTCGGGGCATCGTACAACCCAAAGGTTCCCGAATTTGTCACCTCCAACCACAGACTCATGGTCGACAATCTCCGTACAGGTAGTCCAGCGTGTAACTGTATCATCGACGAAAGGGATAAGCCTCTGATGCTTGTGATCGTACGTGACCATCGTCACGCCATGCTGGAGATCCCCGACGACGAGACGGTTCCCCTGAGCATTCAATGAGACAATCAACTGCGGTACCGCTTCAACATGAGCCTTTTGAAGTAGCTGTTTCAAGCCTAGATCATATATCCGGAGAGACTTGCCGATTCCTGCAGCTAGCCGGCCTTGGAAAGCTACTAGCGCCATTGGAGGTTCATCTACCTTAGTCTTGTGGATGAACACCAGCCCTCTCTCATTTTGCTGGAAGCGGTAGACATGGATATAGCCCTCTGAGAATTGTCTGGGATTAAGGATCATGTCCTTCCCAGTGCCAACAAGCAAGAAGTTCTCGCCATCCTGTCCAGTGAATGGAATCACCGCTACACACATAGCAGCCTCATTGCCTTCGAGCTCGATCTTTTGAAGGACTTGTTCGCCGATGGGATCGACAACACTGATGCACGAGGCCCATCGGCCGCGACCACGCGGATAGCCAAACTCTTCTGGTGGAAGTAATTTGGCATCCTCTTCAGTTTGATCTTCAGCGGCCCCTAGTAGCTGTTTACGTAACTCAGGACCCAGTGTGTTGTTATCCGCTTCGGCCGTATAGAAGTAGGGTTCATGAGGATGCTTAACAAAATGTCGTGGTGTGTAGGTCAGAGGTAGAGACTTTCGGACCATGTTATCAGATAGACTCTCAATAGAGAATATGCTAAGCATTAGGTTAGCGAGGTCAGAAGTAATACCGGTGCTACGGTCGTGAATAGCAAGGCTCAAAGGTGTATAGAACGGGGACACTTACTGGAGGAATTTAGTACGAATCGCAACGATACCCTCCTCACAGTGCTCACTGCTAAAGTTCCATGCCCACTCCAACTCATCGCATTCAAGAGGTGTCATCATAAACCCTCGTTTGGGGTCAGTATACCCCATCCAAGGCTTAGAGCCCAGGGCCGAAACACAGGTTTGCCCCTTGACTGTTACCTGGAAGAGCTTGATAGCCTTGAGACCAAGAAACCTCGTCTGCGTATCTGATAGCTCTCCTGTGATTTCATCCAGTCCAGTGCGCAGAAAGACGCCAGAGCTCAGGCCGACGTGAAGGTACAGTCCCAAGCTACTGGATAATGGACCCTCCATCGCCATGATGTTGAGCGCTGAGGGTGCTGCTGTTAGCGCTTGTATAGACTTGCTCTCAAGAGTGGAATCTGGGTCCAAGCTCAGTATCCGAACAGTGCAATCCTCACATCCCACCGCCAGAATTGGGCTTCGGATTCGCCCTTCAGGGACCGGCCCTAAGCTTAGGCAGGTTACAGTGCTAGATATATGTTTCCACTCATCGTACTCAGCAAGTGATCCATCATTGTCTAACTCGAAATAGACAATCTCTCTTAAGCTTAACGCTACTGCAATCTGTCGCTCATTTGTAGCAACAACTACGATAACTCGATGTTGGGGGACAGACCATTCGTTGATTTCCCCGCCGCGGAGATGTCGGATACCTCGCGCATGGATTTGTACTATACCATCGTCCCCGATTTGCTGAATGGCGAGGGTAGTCATAGTGGTGAGAAATCCGGACTCGTTCACTTGTTGGGCTTCATCTCCGACGCTCATGACCAACGTGTTATCGGGGGAGGTCAAGATGATGTACCCGTCGTACTTGTCATGCCTTGTTAACTTGGTGGTCCAGACACCAGAAACTGTCCCCGGTAACTCAGATGTTGCAACCTCATTAATCCCTAGCCCATGCTTGAGCACCCGAAAGTGGCTTCTCGCACCGCTGCCAGAGACTGAATAGATCTGCGGTGTGCCGCCTCCAACCAAATCAGCAATCTTGCAGTCCATAAGAGGACTCAAAGAATCGATACTTTCTACTAAGGTGAGATTCTCTAGACGACGTGGGTAGAAGTAGACAGGCTGATATACAGCACGCGGATCGGTGGGGAAATCGTCGCTGGTAATTGAGGGCCCTGAATCGTCGTCGCCGAGCTTCTCAAATTGATAGAAATGGTGATTACCAGATTCAGCTGCGACAAAGAGAAACCCGCTCTTAAGAATACAGAGGCTGCTGGCAATAGGGAGAGTATCAAAATACCTAATCTTGATACGCCGTACCTCTCCTGTCAGGCCACCATCTCCATCTTGAAAATGTCATCATCTTCTGTCTGCAGCAAAAAGAAGAACGCTTCTGGGCTGTTCTTGAGCTTGTGCATCACACCACCAACAATAGTACGCTTCCGTTGCGGGTCTTCTGTAGGTCCACGACGCCGCGGAATGGGGACACGAAGAGGCTCCTGGTTCGTGTGTCGGTAGGTAACACTTTCCTCCGCACAGACAAGGACGCCGCTTGGGCCATCAGTTCCACCAGGGACTTGGAAGAGCAAAGATGCCGTAGAATCTACAGTTTCCGACCATTTTCGGACCACATGGTTCAGGCCCAGATCCAGCTCGTAGTAAACAAGCTCAACGTCAGGTGTCTCTTGTCCAGAGGGGCCCATTTCAGACTCTGAATAGTCCGTCTCAAGAGCTGCGAAGACAGGATTTGAATATCCCACATCGAGGGCTACCAGGGCTAGAACCAGGACTCCATGTTTGTGTGCTTCGAGGGGGGAGGATATAGTCAGTTCGGCTTGAGAGTTGCGATTGAGGACGTGGACGAGCTTGTTCTTTTCGATGGACGCAATCATACAGGCTCGTCCCTTTGGATCCACAGCCAGGTATTCACCTGGAACAGTTCGACGCACGCCGGACTTGCCAAATGTCTCCAAGAGAATGCGAGTGAAACGGGTTTCAGTTGACAGATACTCCAAAATAGCGATGCTTCCAGAGTCGCTTGTTACGATAATATAATCTGAGAAGTTAGTTTAAATTGCCAGTTATAGACGGCTTGGGACGTTCTTGCTTGCCTTTGGAGCTTCCCGTCAGGCGGAAACAGACAACCGATCGGATTATGCTGAAGAGGTCATACGAGAGGAATGGCTGGAGTCTGCCGAGAGTCGGATCGGGATGGTTTAGGGTCAGAATGGACCCCGATACTGTCAGAATTTGCTGTTCCTTGGTGCCAGAGAAATGGCCGACGATGGCTTGCGAAATAGCCGTCGGAGACTGGAGCGAAAGTGAGTACAGAAACATATTCGAAGTAGTCGCCATGGTGACTATGGCGTAAACAACTGAAATTTACAGATCAGAGAATGACGTTAGACGGTAAGATTCGTAAGTAGGCACAGCCATATGCGTTGCCGGCACCGTTGCTGCCTTGACTTTCGATGTGAAGCGCGATAATTGGAGCAGAATCATGCATGCGCGGATAAATCAAGTCACGTGGGAGTCAACGGGGAAAGATGCCCCCGTCTTGAGGAGGACTGAGACTGATGATAGAAGAAATCCTCTTAGTATATGGACGAGGTCTCTTGGAGTTGTGACTGGCATGATTCGAAGATATTGTATTATTTCCTTCTCGTTATTGAGATATTCTCTCGAGAACACTAAATCGCTAACTTTTTGCGCTGATTGGTGCACCTTCTAGGCACCAGCACTCCACAAGTTTGCCTAACACCGACCACTCATTCAAAATACTTCTCTTTATCATCAAAACAAATATGGATACAGGCCTTGAGATTGACAAAGGCTGGCGCTGCGATATCGCTCTTTGGCAAGTCCATGATACTGAGAATGACTGTGATTTGGTCATCCGATCCAATTCTGGTTACGTGTTCTATTGTCACATTTGTCCCAGTCAGTTTGTTCAATCTCCCTCCGTCGCATCGCAATACTTCAAGTGTCTTCAACTCTTGAGAACTGGCGAAGTCGAAATCGACGACTTCTACGAGGAGGATGCTTTTGAGTGGTTGTTAGGTTGCTTTGAGCCTTTGATAACCAATCTCGCATCGTCCTCTGACCTTGCAGCCGTTGCAGAGCCGACGTTAGCTCATTACTTCTTCCCCAACCAAACTTTCGTCTGTAGCTTGACAGCCGTGGATGACATCTTGGCGCCCCAAGAAACTGACACCAAGAATCACGGCTGGAGTAGCCCGATCGTAAAGTTCGACGACGATTTCGTGGAGGATCTCAACACTTGGACGGAGTGCTACACGCCATCGCAGGTTGATATATCCTACGCTGGACCAAACCCTAAGCCCAGATACCCGCACCACCCGAAGCACATATCTGCCGTCTAATAGGGGTAGTTCAGCAAGGTGATGGACTGCTCGGAATGTTATTCGCTTGGATTCCTAACAAGGGCGTGCTGTCCAAGGTGAGAGCCGCAGCAAGTCCTCCAGAGTTGAGAAGGCGATGGGCTTCCCAGATCCAGAGATCAGTAGACTATCTACACAAGAAGGGCATCACATGGGGTGACGCCAAAGCTGAGAATGTTCTTATAGATCAGGATGATGATGCTTGGGTTATTGACTTCGGGGGAGGTTACACCGCGGGTTGGGTAGATGAGGATAAGACTGGAACACTCGAAGGCGACCGTCAGGGTCTTGCGAAGATTCTTCGTATGTTGGTGTAAGTCAAGTGTTCGCGGAGAGGCCATCCTACGTAGTTGACGAAACTGGGATTTTCGAAATAGCCTTTTAAAGATCAACCTTACAGACTACTGTGAGGAACTAATATAGCTTGTAGTTCTTTGTATGGAGCTATCATTTATTTCCATCAACACTCTTAGTCCCATTCCGTATGTTCTTGAGTATATTCCGTTCAAGGTTCCCTACTTCATATGCCTATGCCTACATATCCAGTAGCCTCCAGGAAAGCTTGTGCGAGACGACTAACAAATCAACCTTGGGAACATTAGATTAACGAATCATACTACCTTTTTTTCCTCCATAGATGATTGTATGTGCTATCTTTCCCATAATCAGCATGCCAATAGCGAAGCCCTGAAGAGTAATGGTTTCGGCATAATGGATCATTGCAGGCTTCTGGAACACCACAAGGTCCAGCATAGGAATAAGACTCTGGGCTGAGTGCATGGTACCACTCGTGTCCCGGAAGGTTGTGTGCTAAGGCACTAGGGAACAATGTTCTGCTGTAGCGAAATTTATGGCACTCATAGTCTTCCAAGCAATCTTCCAAAGAGATCGATGCTAATCGACCCGCCATTTTCTCACTATGGACACTCGTATTCTTTCCATCAAAGTCCCGTGCCATCTGCACCATACCAAATGGTAAGATATGGTTTCGATGCAGAGGTTTGTCGTTCATACCGAGTCCTTGAAAATAGGTTTCATTGAGGTCTTCCTGTGAATGAAATCCGGATGAAAGATGAAGAGAGAAGCTACCTTTGTTCCCATGAACTTGAGCGGCAGGTAGGTCAAAAGGTAGCCTTCGAGGGTCATTTTCATGGAAAGAGTGGCTGGGATGCTGGCAGACTTTCTTGAACCTCGTGTAAACGCCCTGCCCGCTTCCAAGATTTGATTGTAGCTCGTCCCAAGTAATTACTTCGTGGGCGCATATACGAATATAGCCTGTCCTGGCGATGCATACCCGCTCTGATTCCTTCTGGACCTGTTCTCTTGAGAAACAGAGGGTTGGATGTTCAACTCTGCACGTACAACAATACATCCAGTCTTTGCGAGTACGCGCTGCGAACTTGCAATCCAGGGAGACACCTGCTCGCCGCCGAGACCTAAACTCGGGTTGACATGTCTTACAAATTCGTTCCCTCCTAATGAGACGTCCCAGTCCTGTGACGTCTATTTTTGACCTTTCTATCTTGCTTTGGAAGCAGTGGAGCTTGTAGAACGAGGGGCCGATGCGCGTCCATTTCCCACAGAACCCCCCTGAGCATAATTCGCAGCAACCGCTATCGGAGAAGACATGGGACCGAAACATCCTGTCTCTCATGAGGCTTCTAAACCGTTGCGACACCTGACGAAGAACGAAAAAGCCAAATAGTGAGGGCTTATCGGAACCGTCATGCAGGTTCTTGATGATGTGCAAGAGGATCTCATCCGGAAGGTTCAAAATATGACGGCCTTGTTTTTTGAAGACCTCTGTCATGTCTGTCGGCAAGTTTAATTGGGCTTGATCGATAACTACTTCAACCTTCCTACTGGTCCAATCCTGGACGTTTGATTTGTCAGGGACGTCATGGATATTCGCCTTTGGGACTCCAGTGTTTGTACAGATCTCCGCGTTCGATCTGATTTCGGCGCCATGAAAAGCCGCCTCTCGAGTCGCGTCGATAGTTGTGTTTGCTTGATATGGACATTAGCAATAAATCAATCAAGAAGTTGATCAGACGTACTCGAAGAATTGCGGTATTGACGTTTCGGGCGGCAAAATAATCGGGACAGCCACTGCATCAGCATTTTGATGTATTTTAGCATAGCCAGTTGCTCTAGAAGTTTGTTACGTGGGGCAGGCCATTTGTAAAGAGGAGGGAGAGAAAGGTCGGAGGAAAAAGGTAAACTGTCGACTCTTTTATACTTGCCAGACCAAATAATGTTATCGTGAAAAGTTAAATCTCAGTAGGTTCAGATTTATTGAATTTTCTGTCATCACAAGGACAAGGATGCAGGTGATTGGGTTATTGTGGTAAATCAGATGTGTGATTTGTGGTTGAGACTTCTGGCTGAGAGCTTAAATCAGCAGACAGAACTCAGTTGAATCAGCGCAAGGAACTTAGTTTACCTCCGCGTAAACTTCTCTTGATCTTGCATCTTTTCAGTGTTATCACGAAGACCTTTCAATCTGATGTCCAAGTCGTGAACCAAATGCATGATTTGCAGTTCACGCATATAGCTGGTGGCTTACATTACGACAGCGAACTTAGACAAGCCTTAGGGTCTATATCCTAAATTTAGGCAAATTTAGGTTATTTTATGATGACTCGTCTAAAATGAACAGAGTTTAGGGTCTGAGCTTCTCTTGCTAGCTATTGACATCGCCAAAGGGCAAACCGAGGAAAGAAAAGAGAGTTTCAAGCTCAGGAGAGCCATCGATCGTGAGAGTGCCAATCTCCCTAGGGACTTCGGCATTGGGGGCGAGACTTGTCGAGGACATGCTGTTCTGTTGGGCGCTGGAGCGGACATCAATCGCTCCGTGGTTCTAGGTGTTCGAGGGCGTTGTTCATGGCTGTCTGTTACGGGAGGCAATTACAGGGGACTCCACTATAGCTTAGTCATTGTTACAGGGGACCTCTTCAGGGCTTGTGGCCCACCGTAGCAACTTAGCCTAATCAACATCATTCGCACCGTCGCGTAACCATTTTCTATTCAAGTCTCAGCCTGTTTGACGAAGAAGTTGAAGCAGTTCTTGAGGCGTGTCTTGCAGATCGTAATGATAGCGAAAATAGCAAGGAGGATAACTGACCCTGGGAATGGTGGCTTGACAGACTTGGAGATCTTGCTTATGATGCCAGATATCTCATCCTAAACTGCCAGGATTCTATTGAGCTGTTACTAAACGCAATGTAAAATCTCCAGCAACTCATTCATCGTCTCATCCAGGTTGCCATCTTCATCGGTGTAGTAATTGACGCCACGCGTCCAGGTAGTGCAAGTAGTAGAGACGGGAGCAGGACATGTAGGTAGAGTCGACCCTTCAAGGGCAACGCGGTCGTGATGCGGGCCACGGCTTAAGGCCAGAGTTGTCGGTGGCGCAGGGTGAACTTGGGCGACAGAGCGGATATCAATCGCTTCGAAACTGGCAAAGACGGCAAGAATAGTAGTCAAGATCAGGCTAATGGTAGAGTACTTTATCTTTAGGATAATGCTGGTAATGAATGATGCTAGCAAGCGTGAAGAGGGGTGAATGGTGAGCAGACTCAAGTCTCAGATTTTCAAGAGAGTCTCTCTAATTGATATAATTTTCATGGTCACTTAATTACTTTTTTATCAAAACTCCCTCTTCCTACTGATTTACCAAGAGCTCCAGAAGTATCTTAAAGTGGATCTATGCGATCCATGTTATCACGAAGCCTGAACCCAATGCTGAGAAACTTCATAAGGACAAACAAAGAAACACCATTAAACTAAACACCAAGCTTACCCTACTGAGACGTCCTTGCTGTAACTTTATCCTTAAAGGGTAGTTGCCTTGTATCCTTAACATAAGCACTCATCTTTTAGGCACTAAGGGAATAACAATATAACATTTTAATATTTCTTAATTGTAGTTCTACTTGTATAGGGTTAGTAGATTCCTAGAATTTTTCTATACCCTTTTTTAGTACAATTGTACAAAATGTTATGTCTAGGCTAACACATCTCTGATCATGGCTTTGTAGGTGTCTTCTAGCCTTCTATTCATCTTTTCTGAAGAGCATAAATCCTCCTGCTTATCACTTAGACACAAGTGAGATCAGCAGTTTCCTGGTCAAAGGTGCATCGATCGGTATGCGTAAAGGAGAGCTGTATTTATCATTAGTCAAACTGCTCATGATCTTCAAAGACAACCAAATAGCGACTTACGTTGATGAGGCCACCATCTCCCTCAGTAAAGAACTGGTTAGGGGCAGCAATGTACATGCACTCGTAATCAGTGTTGAGGATGCCAAGTCTGAACTCAACAGAGGACTGTCCATCTATGTTGGCAGGATCAGCAACCGAGAACGCTTTGTTGTAGCAAGCAGCCGCCTGGAAGCGTTCAGGGTCGGGGTTGTTAGCCATCATGGTCTCAGTGGTTTGAACAGTGAAGGCTTCGCGGCCAGCGTCGAAGTTGGAAATGTCACCAATGAAAGCGGCGGCAGCTTTGACGGCCTCGTTGACAATAGCAGTAGCTGCTGCGGTACCAGCCGCAGTCAGAATGGCGATCGTGACAGGCTCGCGCTTGCTCAGAAAATGATCGGTGCCCTTGGCTATGTCTCTGGTCTGGAGAGTAGTGGTGTGAAGGCCGTTCTCAGCTGGGATGACAGCGCCGTTGACAATGGCAGAGCATCCAGCGACAGCGGCGACTACTTTGGTGAAAGAAGGCATTTTGAAAGTTGTAAGTGATGGGTAAGTCACGGACTTGGTTAAAATGGGAAAACTGGAACAGAGAGCTTGGAAGAAAGAGAGTAGGTGGTAAGGGATGAAACTGCGCAGCAGATTGTGAGGAAGCGAACCGAGTTGATGAGTTGAGTTGATTGAGGAAAGAATAACTCAGGAAACCTCGATATTTTATACTCGTATCTTCTCATAATGTCTCTGTGCCTTTCGACGATATCCCCGTATCCTCACCTCCTGTCATGCTGTGTGTCTATCGGTATGGCCGGGCCATGAGACAAGTGACTAATAACTCCACCTTCTTGAACCGTGTGTTTGATAAGCTTTAACTTTATTTCAGCAATCCTTGCCGACTAGATGTCAGCTCTTAATTAAGCGATTTGCCATAAGGCATGTCTCATCAGTTTGAGCCCAACCCCGCAGGCATCACGGGTTCAATAGGGCTGTCAAGTCTCAAACGTGCTATCAACAAGGATGCCCGAGTCATGAACCTCTCGGGTGAATTATGGACCTGAGAATCGTCGGCAAAACCCCGTGTTAGTCAAGCTGAACCAATCATGTACTCTCAAATAGGGCCATGCCCCGTTATTTCCTCGGCATTGAATCCTCCCACGTTGACTTGTCGTAGTTTCCAGGGTCCTGAAGATCAGGGTAAGCCGAAACTGACATCAAACAGGCTGAAATAAGTCATTCAGTTCATCCCAACTAGGAAGCGTAGCATTCCAAAGATCCAGAATAAGTCTCATCCTCTCGTAGTCTCATAAGAGCCAACAGTTCGTATGTCGCGCACTGGCCACCTCGAAGTCCAGACCTAATGCCAAGCTCGGTGAGACCAAGTTCCGAAAGCACATGAGCAAGGCCGGTGCAGTTATGTAGTCCCGCTCTCTTATGCCCTCCAATTCTTGGTCTGGATAATCAATGTAAGGAGTCTAAGTATAAACGGTCTCGTGGACGCGAATGGCTTCAGGAGACCTGCTTTTAGGGGAGCCCGTTTTACGCTTGAAAGCGTTACGTAAATATTAGTCAAAGATAGCAATCATAGATTTCTTCCTGCTGTAGAGCTTTTTTCAAAATTTAGCTACTCCAATGAGGAATATTAATACACCACGGAGAATGGGTACTCCAATGTCCGTGAGCACATGAGTTTGCAACTAAGACATAGTAGCTATCCGGCATGTTCGCCTCTAAAGCTAGGTTCGGCTAATAAACAAATGGTTGTCTTTCACCTCATAACTACAATACCCTATAGTTACTCAGGGAACAATTTATTTCGCCAGAAGTTAACCTGTACCTGTAACCTGGATAATTCCTGTTATTGACTGTATCAACCCGAAGATGATCGCTAGGAACACAGCCGTTATCAATGCCCATTTCGCCCACCAGAGAGACTCTTCTCTATCATCGTACCATAACCTCTTCAGACTCCAATCAGTTGGGTTCTTGGATATTTCCAAGATGTATGCAAGTCTTTGGTGCCAAACTGGATAATCTTGAAAAAATCGGGTAACCTCCTCCACTTCCTGAGAGTCTTTATTGATGAGACGATTTAGCCAACGTTCAGGACCATCCTGTGGCAGGAACCGCTTGTTGTAGTCTTCAAGCCTGACAGGATGCCCGTTTCGACTTGGAAAGAAGAGAAGAATAGAGCACATTGTTTCGGCGATGAAATTCTGGCTCAAAAGCTCTTTCGTCCCTCTCGTTCGTTAGCACTATTGGTAATCAACGGCTAAGAATGTGAAATGAATATACATAGTTTCGGATTGCTCTAAGTATTTGAGGACTTCAATGTGGCGAAATAGAAGTATCTTTCTGCTTTGGATCGTGAGATGCTCCGTAAGATAATCAGTCCAACCTATTTCCAGGCCGGCTTTCTTGTCAAGGTCAACAGCATTGAACCATAAGGGGTAACGATCGGCCATATTAAAGTCGCTCAACGGACGGCCGGTTTGGAAGCTGTTAAAAATATTATGAAGACTTTTATTCCGTAAGAACGGGAGTTGATTCGGTGGAACATATACGCGGTTGTCGCAGAATCTGACCCTGATCATTAGGAACAGTCTGATAACCACGGCGATGATTCCTCCAATCTCAACATCGGAAACTGAGCCAGGTAAAACCTCTCGGACCCTTTTCCAGAGGTCGATCCGATTCGCTTTTGCGTTGCTGTAGATAATGTCTCGCATACTTATAAAGTGATCCAAAGTAAGGTTTGTGTTTATCGGCCTTTGTCGGTTTTCTCGTTCTCGTTGTAGGAACTCGAAATAACCACAGGTATCTCCGGGCTTGAGTTTCTTTTCTGAGTACCATATTCGCTCAATAAACTCCGTTCTTTCGTTCTTGTCTAACGAAGCAGGGTCGCAAAAAGGAATGCCTTGCCACTGTGAATTTTGCATCATGATGGCCAATGGAAAGAGATGTCAGGCTCAAGAGCAGGCCGCTTGAAGCCCCAGAAAGATTTCAGAAAACCCTCAGCAGGTTCCGGAGACAATCAGCGGCTGCTGCCTGGGGCTGAACGAGCTGAACGATCTGATTGGAAGAAACTGGGGTATATAGCTGTTGTACCACCCACCTTGTCGGACAATGCAGAGACACCCCCGCATCTCCACCTGGTTTTGGTGAGGGCTCATTAAATGGGGTCACACCGTGCTCTCTCTCCCATCCGTCGACACGCTTTACAACTACAAAGAACGTGAAACGCTTAAGGGGTTCAATCCTGATCCGACACTTACGGCCTTCCACATATACACAACGAAGAGATCGCCAAAGCCACGTATTCAGCCTCTAAAAAACAACAGTGTCACAGATGGTCGATTTTGGGCCCTTAAATTTCATGATGCACGGAGGCCTGTTATACATATATGGGACAGTGATATAATAGGACTGCGACTATATCAAGAGGATAGTGCATGGTCCAAGTGGGATGACATCAAAGCCATGTTTTGCGATCTGTTGGTGAACAAACCCCGGTTCGCAAAAGCTATCTCGGATCCCAACTTCCATCCCACAGGAGTTACGCCGTTATGGGTCTTGCGTAGCTTTTTTATTGGGCCCGATGCCAGTCGTTGTCCTCCTTACATCACCGTCATGTGCTCTGATGAGAGACTTTCTAGACATCTCGTGGATTGCATTCGTGTTAAACTCAAGAGTTCAGAGATGAAATATCTTACCGACTGGGGAGTGACCCGGCTACCGAATGTGCATGTATCTAAGTTTGGATCCCCAACTGGAAGCCCAAGCACTAGCCCCGAAGAGTTTCCCCAACACGAAGAGAAAGACAACAGTGTGCAGAAAATCAGGGTACACTTCACTGAGACGGGTCTACCACTTACCATCCCAAACGATATGGTTCGCGCATCCTGGGCCAAAGAACAGCATAGATGCGGCATCAGATTGAGGATTCTAGAAGCCTCGGGAGTATATACACATGCAACAATCGGTGGTCTTATTCAAGTGGGAGACACCTTCTTTGGATTGACAGTTTCCCACGTGTTTTCTAAATCAGGGTCAATTCGAGATGCAGACAGTTATCAAAGGTCTGGCGTCGAAGAACAACAAGACTCCATAACGGGCCCAACGAATCAATAATCGGAAGTGTCAAAAAATAGCAGCAGTACGCTCAGTGGCCGGAGACGTGACCCACTCATACAGAGCATGGTCTTCGACTGGGCGTTGGTAGTGATGCCATCCTTGAAAACTTACGTCCGACGTCCTGATAAATGGGAGGACTTGAATGTCGTGGAAACCATGAGTGGGAACTTTCGTCCCGTTCTGGTGGCCCCAGAGATCCCAGTCCACGGTACACCAGTCGTGCTAGCTACCCCCGGGGCTCTCTGTCTTAGGGGTATTGTCACCGGCGAGGACGCGTTTTTAAATATGCCAGGCTCACCAAACCCTTACATCGCCTGGGTATTGCGGATGGAGCAGCCTTGGCTGATTAGATCAGGGGATAGTGGATCCTGGGCATTTGATGCAGACAACGGCGACCTTCTCGGAATCCTTGTGGCGGGATGTCCTGAACTACACGAAGCGTATATCATCCCGGCTTATCGAGTATTTGGTCATATCAGCGGCATACTTGAAGAAGATGTCAGACTGCCAAATTCCTATCAGTGATCAAATGTGGGATCCTGTCTAGAGCTAACTTCAAGATGCGGCAGACCTGGACAACGTTAAGAATCCTATGATCCTTGTTGCCGTACTACTGAATGAGTCCGAGGACCGAAAATTAGTTCTCGGCCCGCCGACAGATGGCGACAGACCATCATGGAAGGGGAGATTCCTAGCGCTTCCATGCATCCAGGTCGACGAATCTCTTGATGAAAAACAAAATTTGGAACGGTTATTGAGTTCCAAAATGGGGTTCGAGAGCATGTCTTATGATCAAGCTGGGAAGATGGAGCTAGAACCACGTGACTCGAGGTTCTGGCTCAAAGGTCATAAAATATACGTCGACGTGACTGCCTATAAAGTCATTTTGCCCGACGAAGAATGGAAATCAACATCAAGTCGCTTGTATGAGATGAAGGTGGTAGACGTCGATTTAAATTATGCTGCAAAGAAGGTATATGGATTGCACTACACACGGATACTACAACTTCTAGGTTGCGGATAATGGCATAGGTTAAGAGATTAGGCACTTTTCACCGTATTAGCTCACAAGAGCTAATCTGGAAAGATACATTGTTAGTTGATGAAATGAGGCAAAGTGCGCGATTCAAGCTGAGACATAGAAAAGAACACTGGGTACATTCCTAAACTAGCAAACAGGCTCAGTCATTCATTGTGGCGTGTTAATTCCGATAATATCTTCTTGGAAGGTGAAAAGTAAATATAAAAGGCAAAAGCCGAGACATGAATAGACTTTCAAATTGATCCTCCAGGCGCAAAAGTCGCTCCCCATGCGACTCACAATCTTAATCATAGCACCAAAGGTTTCTCCAGTAACCTTTTAATCTTTGCATACAAACTATATAACTGCAGGAGAGGTTTGCGTAGCTAGGAAGAACTGCTTCATAAGTTCTTAACCCCGGTTCGCTTCAGTGTTGGCCACGTTTCAGTCTGCGAATCCTGCTGTAGTGACAGCATTGATCGAGAAATCCTTCGCGGCCCTTAGCCTAGGCACCGTACAAAGAGAGAACAAGGTGGAGAAAAAGCTTAGTCATGGGTTACAACTTACGGGAGATAACAAGGTCATAAATAGATGGCTCAGGTTTGTAGTTATATCTTGAACCAATCAGGTAGAACGCTTACACTTATGCTTCGCTTAGTCATCCCCCTGCAGGAGCTAATACCGTACAACATAGTACATACATCCCTCATGGTATGTTTCTCCATGCCACTTGCACACCGCTATGAAGAACTCCGTTCACCAACCTAGAGCTAAGCCCAACGCTGTAGTCAACGCTACGCAGAGCTGTCCTGTATGCAGAGACCTACAGCCCGGCGACGAGTATGATGAACTGAATACTATCGGAATTGAAAGTCTCAGAGATGATTGTGGATACTGTCGTATTCTCGAGTCGGCCATGGATAGCCTTGCTGATGGACCAACAACTCAGCTTTTTGTTCACAGCAAAGAAGGCGAGCCCATTAGCGTTGAGTACTTCTATGAGAAGGATCTAGACCCCGAGGATAGCTACTCAGGACTGTTACAGCCAACATCAAAGACATGAAAAAGTCAATCGATGTAAATTCTCTACCGATTGTCTTCCAGCAAGCGATTCAGATCGTCAGGGCGCTGAACATCGAGTATATATGGATTGACTCGCTCTGTATTATTCAAGACAGCAAGTCGGACTGGGAACTAGAGTCTTTGCAAATGTGCGATTACTACGAAAACTCCTTCTTGACTATCTCAACAGCCACATCACCAAATTCCACCGTCCCGTTTCTCGGGCCACGAGACAAGCGGTGGTACCCGACTAAGCTCAACCTAACGAATGGCTCAAGTAGCGAAGACATTTATGCGCAGCGCATACCGAGCGAGCCAGAAGAAGAAGGAATGCTTTTTACACGAGCTTGGACGTGGCAAGAGGCTGCCATGTCATCGCGCACAATTTATTTCACGCCGTCAGAACTCATTTGGGAGTGTTCGGAGCATGTTGCGCCGCAAAGACATATACCCGATCTTGAGACATCTGAAAGACTGGGCTTTTCTAAACTCTTATCTATTCTGAGATTCAGCTTGAATCTGGATATGGGTCGCGATATCGACAGTCCAGTGGGAAGCGGTAGTGACAGTATCTCGGGGAGCGAAAGTCCCATTGGCATACCCCCGGCAGGCTTTGATTCTGCAATGTCGTCAAATTCTTTGGCAACCTCACGACCTGATAGCCCCAGCTCCATCTCTTCCGAAGCCAACATGATGAATTTTGTTTGGGATATGTGGGATGACTTAGTGACATACTACTCACGTCGTCATCTCACCTTCGTCACTGATAAATTGCCGGCGCTGAGTGGCGTCGCTTCTCGTGTCCTTAAAATCACAAAGTCCCGTTATCTTGCAGGTATGTGGGAGGATAACCTTGGTATCGAGCTATGCTGGGCCAGGGCATATAGAGGGTACCAGGACTTGCCGACCATTTCCGCCGAGTATGTGGCACCCTCATGGTCGTGGGCCTCGATACCTGGAGCAGTGAAGAGTCGGGTAGAGAGAACGATCAATACCTTTGAACCCAGCTTCACAATTATTGAAGCCAACTCTGATGTCTCAGGGCTCAACCCATTCGGCAGGGTCACTGCTGGTCATCTTCTCATGAGAGGACAGATCGCCGAGGCGGTGTTGACCTGCGATGACCCTCAAACAAGCGTCTTTTATAAGATAACTGGGCCTACAGAAAACTGGGAGTTTTCTCCCGACAGCATCCTGGTCTTGGATAATAACCATGTGTCAAGGGCTAAGCAGAATGCGATACCTTCCAACTTTACGGCCAAGATTTATTGCTTGTATATTGGCTCGACTTACTGTAATCGAGGCGACGAGTGTGACAGAGAACATTTCATGTTAGTATTGAGTCAATCTGATAACGCCGGTGGCAATAAGTCGTATTGCCGCATTGGTCTGGCATGTTCCAAGAGTAACTTATTATTCAAAGGAGCTCCTGTACTAGATGTCACATTGGTGTAAGCATGACTTGAGGTAGACCTTAGGACTTTATAGTTCTGGTGTCTGATAAAAGAGTTTAGATATCCCTAGGATACTTGTTCCTACAGTGAGACTTATATGTGGCTGCCTTTGCGGTGTCTCTTGTTAGTGGTTACTTCCTGGCTAGTTTAGACTTGGAGTCCTACAGTGTTAGTCCTATTCACGAAGCTTTGGTTGCCACGAAGGAGTCGTATTCTCTCTTGCCTATTTGCCACATTTGTCAATACGCCCAGCTTGTCCGTGTTTTATAGAATCATAGGTCAGAATCAGGAATACGTAAAGACAAAGCACAGGATTAATATCAACGTTAGGTAATTATCTATTCCGACGCTGTTGTCTTCTTTAATAGTACTATGTCGAAATATGTCAATGGTTCTACATTGGTCTCAGATAGTGGTAGTTCTATTCACTATTCGGCATTACTATAATTACACAATATGCCAAGCATTAGTCGCATGTCTTAAATTTCTTTGTATCTCAATACTCTAACCCTACACCTTAACCTTGCCAGAGCAGCTGGCAGAGTGAATTAAGCGCATGGATGAATATTCACGGAAGAGATTGGTCACACATGGGATGGTCGGGAATGAATATTGGTCATTTCTATTACGCCTCCTCTGCAATCAGGGCACCCGATGGCGCGTTGACATCGCTTTGGGGTTGCCTAAGTCCCAACTTTGCCAGATGGACATCGTGACCTGATACAAGCAGACTAGGCCGGATTGTGCCCTCAAGGCCCTTGCCAGACCCATAGGTCCAAGATAGGCGTGATTGTTGAAAGGGGGTTGTCAAATGACATGATAGTAGCCTGTCATGCATGGTCGGCGCTCCAGCAACAGTCTTGAAAACAAATCCAGATATGGCAATAGTATTTAAATCACGTTGCAGGAATAAACAGGTATGAGACAGCTATAGCATATTATAAGGTACTTTTTGGATGATGACTAATTTATCAATTGGTCAAGAAAGCAAGATTTGAAGAAGAGGTTTAATTTCTCTAGCTACATGGCCACAATGAGGTGTTTGTTGGTCTAGCACTCCAGCTTGAAACAGGTTGCAACCCAGATGAAGGCACCCTTGCAAAGAGCTACTAAACTCTATTCTGCCTCGTAATTTCCAGGGAACAACAGAATAATGTAAAATTCAGCTTTCCTGAGCAATGAAGTCAGGTTGTCTAGGATGTGCAGCCGCTGTCAGGGTCACAGTTCCCCACCTGAAGCGTTGTCTCAAGGTCCATCCCATCTACTACAAAGCCATCTCGCACGTGTCCTTAGCCTAGCAGAAGGCTCGTTCGTCCTCTGGTGTTGTCAGTGACGTTAACATTTGTATCGGAGATGGGAAACATTTTAGACTTCACCCTAGGCGATTAGGGCCGTCCTTCCGAGTGCCCATGACGGAAGTGATGCATTCGTGATGTGGGCGTGATGTTGGCGTGTGAGGCGCGTGATGTAAGCATCAGCAGTGGGGGGTCTATCAATTCCAAATAACACTCTTATCAAATCAGTTCAGGAAGTATTGCATTCAGATTCACAGGGAAAGCTTTCGTTGAGTTGAGGTAAGCAAACATTTAACATAAACTAAATCTCCTTTGACATACTCCGCGCGTCTCACAAGCCACGTTACAACATGGATCTTCTCTAGGATCACCGGCTTAGTTGGATACTCCCCCGCTATCTGCCTCAGTCCTCCAAATGGATAACCAATCATGGCTTCTACCCCAGAAGCATACTTTTCGCTATAATTACGACACTGTTCGACTCTATCCTCATAGCCCCTAAGGGTAGAACTATCCTTAACTGTGAAAACTTTGAAGATCCTCAGTATGCTGTATAAGAACCCCAAGCTTAAAGGATCTCTCGGAGAGAGTCTGAAGGTTCTTTCTATCACATTATTGAGCCTTATGATTATTTGCAAGATGGGTGGGGCAACAAGCCGGACTGCCCGAGATGGGAATACGAAAAGCTTTGATCATCCCCCGCGGGGCACCCACGGCCCGAGCGTGGCCCTAAGTTCTTGAATCTCGCCCTGAGCGGCCGGCGGCTATCAGTCCGATGATAACCACCTGAATCTCTAGCTGGTCTGTGCAAGAAAGTAGTTGTTCGTGCTTGAGGCAGAATGATCAAGGCAGCCGCCGGCCAGTGTTGGCCGTCTTTACAAGTCTCAGCATTGATGACTAGATAACTATAAAGATCAGGTGTAGCCAAAAACTATGATTTTGCAATTACTCAACTCATAACACCTAGTTGAAAGTTTTACGACTCACTTTTACTGCCTATAGCATGAATCACCAAGTGAACAGCCCCATGGCCAAGGCCCAGGCCCAGCCGTCATCGGCCCTGGCCACTGACGAACCTGAAAAGGGAGAAATGGTTATCATTCCAACGATGCATGGTATCGATCCAGTTACTGAACGTCGCGTCGTTTGGAAGTTCGACCTTCGCATCTTGCCTGTTCTGGCAATTATGTACCTGTTCAACAGTCTCGACAAAAGTAACATGGGAAATGCCAAAACCGCAGGTCTGGTCAAGGACCTTGGATTAAAGGGCGATCAATATAACATTTTGCTTTCTGTTAGCTGCCTTTCAAACACGTACAAGAATGTCTACTAAACACCAAGCAGGTCTTCTTCATACCCTATGTCTTGACCGCACCATTCCTTGGTCTCCTCGGCAAGAAGGTTGGGCCTTCACGTATTCTTCCCGGCATGATGGCTGTATTCGGAACAATGACACTGTTGACCGCAACTGTTCACAACTTCTCGGGGCTGTTTGCTATTCGATGGTTCTTGGGCATGTCGGAGAGTGCCTTCTTTCCCCTGGTCATTTACTATCAGGTTTGTCAATTCCCATGAATCACACCAACACTCCTAAGTAACATAAATCTCAGACAACATTTTACCGACGTGGCGAGTTAGCTCGAAGACTAGCCATCTTCTATGCCGGTTCCAGCATCGCAAGTGCATTCTCAGGTCTTTTGGCGTTTGGCACGTTTCAGATCAAAGGGGGCGCTCTGTCGGCTTGGAAATATCTTTTTGTTGTCGAAGGTTAGTACAATCATTGAACTGGGACATCGACAGTTACTCATACAACCGTACGTTAGGTGCCGGGACATTGATTGTCGCTATTTTTGCATACTGGTATTTGCCTTTTAACGGTGCCACAGCCAGCTTTCTCAATGCTCAGGAGAAAGAAGTCGCCCACCATCGACTGCAAATAGACTCTTCCTCAGTCGTTGCAGAGGAATTCAGTCTTAAGGAGGCTGTCAAGATCATGAGACACCCTACATCTTGGGTAATTCTGCTAATCCAAATCTGTCTCGGTGTTCCACTGCAAGGTGTCCAGCTCTACTTACCGGTCATCGTCAAGCGCTTGGGATACAGTACGGTAAAGACCAATCTCTACACAGTTGCACCTAATATTTCGGGCGCCGTATCGCTGCTCGTCCTGGGTTTCTGCTCCGACTTCGCAAAGCTACGGTTCCCGTTCGTTGCTCTGGGCTTTGCGCTGACATTCACCGGTTTCATTATCTATGCTTGTATCAATGTTACGACTCAGTTGCACGTCGCCTACTTTGCTTGTTTCATGATGACTTGGGGGACTTCGGCTCCATCTGTCATTCTGGATGTATGGTATAACAACAACATTGCAAACGAGAACAGGAGGATGTTTCTAACAACTATCGCTGTCCCGGTGGCTAATGTCATGGGCCTGGTTGCGTATGTAGTCATACTCCTGCTACGGGATTGATAAGCTGACTGTCGGACAGATCGAACATTTTCCAAGAAAAGGACGCGCCGAAATACTTCCCTGCTTTGATCACGACTGCTGCTTTTGGTGGCACTGGGTGTATTATCACCATCCTGTTGGGCGCTTGGATGACCTGGGATAACAAGAGGCGTGATAAATTGGAAGGTGTCAGGACCAAAGCCAGAGATATTCCCACCGAGGTTCTTGCAGCTGGTCCGCAAAGCCCTACGTACCGATGGTATCTGTAAGAAGAACTGTGTAGCAGAGCGGCCTGTAGGATGGGGGCGTGCTTTGCAGTTTTTGCATTTGAAATACTCTAAGAAGCTTATACTATGACAAGCACGGCTCTCGAGAACGTCCTTGGTATATCAGCTTGAGAACTTGATTTCCCGTTTCAATTAATATAAGAGGATTTTACTGAATATAGAGTTTCGGTTTACACGGTAGTTTATTAGTTACCCTTGCGCTAATAGCGGAATCAGGGGGATAGAGGTTCAAGGATAGACGGAGGCTTACTTCCGAAAAGACGGTTATGCTCTGCTGGCCGAAAAAGCTAGCGTGTTATTCTTACCGAATCGCCTAGATCTATCTCACCGAGTGGCGAGAAGTTGATGACTTCAAATTAATCGATCAATCAATCAATCTTGTGCTGGCCTAAGGGCGGGGAAGGATTCTATCTAATCCTTAGCCAAAGTTCGTTACCTTTTAGTCCGCGGGCGCACGTAAGCAAACATAGATAACGGGGTAGCAGATAAGGCTAATTGGATTGAATGGCTGATGTGGCAGTGGCTGAAATGGAAGGGCTGGAAACGAAGGACTCAACACTCCGTATGCGAGATATCTAGCCAATATAAGCACAAAGGTCCCGAAATACGAAGTACTTCAGGGGTAATTCGAACTCCTTGGAGATCAACGTCCCGCTACGCATATATGATACACGAGGAACGCGCCACCGCAGAACTTAGCGGCTTGGGGATTAGCCGTCACTTCCGGTATCAGAAACCAATCAGGTATCGAGGCCAAAATTACTACATTAATCCAAAAAGGCAAATGAGCGACACCCATGTTCGGAACCCTCCTATCACAATACTCTGATATCATTGTTATCTATATCTACCTAGCTAAGTCGTTCGAAAGGTGTGGTCGACTTTAAGTTGAGCTTTCGCAGAAGTACTCCGTACTTTGTTCTGTATCACATTGCTCTCCAGCCAGCGCCACTAACCCAGTACCACGTGGAGGTCTCTAACGAATGAGGTGTTCGCAAAAGCATCAGGGTGGTATCGAACTGTAATTTCCCAATAGCTAAGCTCTATCTGGTATAGACTAGTCATGAGAGCGTTATCTAGTGATATCAGTGAGAGCTTATCACATTCTGGGAGAGAAAGATATAAACGTATCCATACTTCCCTGTAATTTAGCCATGTGTTGAAGTTCAAACGCTTTAGCTGCTTAAACTGCTACTGATAATATGTCTGCAGCTTAGACAACCATTTATCTCGTCAGATATTCAACATATGCTTGCTGATAACAACACGGTTTCCAGCGTTGAGAATGTCACCAGCAGGGACGAACCTGGCCATCGCCATACCCACTTTGATAGGATCTATCCTATCACTCCTAGCTATCGTCATCGTCCTAGTCCTTCATTTTATCTCTCCCCCTATACGCCAACATTTCCGCCATGCGCTGATTATCAATCTGTTATTATGCGGTATGAAATCTGCGACCAGTTATATGACAGGTTAAATCTGATACGTACCTTAAGACTTAATCGACATGATCAATAATACAGTATCTGGCATTTTACTGCTTAGATACGGCCCGCATCAACAGGTTCTTAATGGCACACAGTGCAGTATAAACGCATGGATCGGACAGCTTACTGTCCAAACGATTGACTTTAATATCCTGTTCATATCAGTAACAGTTCTACTTACTATTCGCGTGACCCATCTGCTACAAAATCCATCCTTCTCATCAATAATAGGAGTATGCTTCTTCGCTTGGGTACCAGGTATTATTACCAGTATGACTCACTCTTGCTATAATGACCTATGTTGATTCTTAACTTACTGAAACTTGCAGGTTCTGTTGCCGGGGCGCTGCACGCTTATGGTCCGGTGGGCGGAAACTGGTGCTGGATCCAGCAGCAGTATCCTATGCTTCGATGGAGTCTATCCTTTGGGTGGCGCCTCCTGATATTTCTACTTGTTGTCATTATCTACACTACAATCTATATTAAACTTAAGCAGTCGTTTGGGCGATTTGGAGTTTTGGATGGGACTTCTGAAGCGACTCACAGCACTTTTGTTGAGGCAGCAACATTTTCGCAAAACTCGAGAGCGACAGCGGAAGAGCATTTCACGAAAGCCTCTTTATTTTCGACTTCATATAAGCTCGATCATGTCAGAACGTCAGCTGCAGCCTCGTCATCGACTGCAGCCATCAACGATCAACATACCAATGCTCACGAGTCGACATCTGATTCCGCCCATACAATGAGCATCAGCAGCGGAAATCTGGTCACTGATTGTCCACAGCTCCAAATTCCGTTGAAGCCTTTGCGAGCAACGCCGCCGCCAAACTTGCGACGGATGATGTTGCTAAATGGCTATCCTATTGGATATATCATTCTTTGGACTCCAGGTATTATCAATCGGCTAATCGAGATAAGAGGTACATCTCCGTCATGGCTTGTTATACTCCTGGCCTCCTCTCAGTATATTGGACTTGTGCATGCAGCTACATATGGATATAATGAGCAGTTTGGAAGGTCGCTTCAGGCTTGGAGAGCTTGGCGGCAAGGAGGGGAGAGAATTAGGGATTGAAAATGCTTTCAAATCTTGTAATTTATTTAACTTTTTATAACAAAAGCTATCAATAATTACATTTCTTATGTATAACAGGTACTGTATTAATAAATGTATTTATTTACTGTTTGAATTAAAGGATGTATTTCATTTTGGCAGTTGATGAAGGCTTGGTGTTACGTTGGGCGCCGGAGCAGCGGACACTCGCCTGTTGAGTAGCAAATGAAGGCCTATTAAAGATCCGAGTAAGGCGCGATGTAAGGATCAGCTATCAGGTGTACAAACTTGTAATACTGCAAGTTCACAGAAAGAATGCAGGCAAGTCTTATGCAAGGCTCAAACCTTTGACGAAGATTACCAAGGCAATTTGTCGTGGTCATTAGCCAACGGATATTATTCGCATTTGCTTATTAATTATCAGCTAGAAATTGCTTATCAAAGGCGGTATTCTGGGTGTAGAGTATGAGGAAAAAGCAATATATTCATTTGCGCGGTAAGCATACAATACTCCTAGAATACCATACCACCTCTGCTATTCGTAAGTAGCAAGTACTGAGCCGACTTCCTTGCCATCGTACTCAAGCCAAAACTTCATAGCAGCCTCCCTCGTCGAGATGACCAGTTCAAATTTCACCTGTAGCCATTCTCTCCCATCAATACCGACACGCTCTGTAAAAAGGGATTTGTCCACCCCGCGTAGATCGCTGGTTAGAGTGCAGTTGGTCCTGACGTCCCTAGTAGGATACTGCGGCGCCAGCACCACCTCTGACATCGAGAGTTTGTCATGGAACAAAAGGTCGTTATCACAGTGATCCTTAGGAACATGGCGATTGAGAGAACGCCGGATATCTTGATCGCGTTTAAGGTCTTGGCCTTTGAGGATATACCACCACATCTGGAGGTACAATCAGCAGGCACTCCACTGTAAATTCTGAAGGTAGCTTACTTTCTCTGTCCGAAGTGTTCCATCAATTGGGTCAACAAACGTTGGCTGCCCTTTGTCGGTTATGGGTTCATAGATACCGCCGACAATCACACCATAGTGGCGGGGGGCTTTTGTAGATACAACATTTGTATACGATAAACGGCTCAGCGCGGCGCCTCTGCAAATTATTAGAAGGGGCCATAAATCAGCTGTCAAGACTCACTTCACAATAGCTGCCCAGGCATCGTCAGGCTGAATGACCTAGAATTGTCAGTTCTTGGAATCCACCAATGTCTCGCAGCTTCTTACTTGAATGTCGGGGTTCGCTTTCTCTATACGAGCTTTGAGGTATTGGCTGGCGCCAAAGCCACCAACAAGGAAAATACCCTTTGGATAATAATTAGCATGGAAGCGTAAGACTTGCCCAACTCACCTTCAGGGGCTTGCCAGGACGCTTGAGTCTAGCCCCTTGAACCTGTTCATTCACCAAGCGAATTATGTCGGCAATCAATGGCTCAAATATGTCACGTACTGCCTCACTATAATACCTTAGTTAGACTACCCGCACTTGAGCGTCGACAACGACTTACCCAGACATGTACCAAGTATCTCTGAGAAGGCGTTGTTCGTCATCGTCTTCAAGATACGCACCGGGAAAGTTCACGATGTATTCGTCCTCCAAATCACCGTTGAACGCAGTCTTGATGCTCTGGTCGAACTGGCGCTCGGCAAGTGGCCATGCATCGTGATTCTTGAGACGGAACCATTCTTCGTCTCCGATCAAGTTCTGCACCGCTTCGGCAAACCGCCGATTGAGGCCTAAAGACCCTGACATACTTCCTATACCTCGTCAGATATAATAGAGTGTATGGAGAATTGTATCAAATTACCTATACCAGGAACTACTTCTGCGAGGTCAAGAGATGGCTGTGTCGAGACGACTTCATACGAGATCAAGTCGACAGTGCCACCTCCGGCATCGCAAACAACAAAGCAATCGCCCTCCTTATTTTGTTAGCCTAAGATGAGATCCGCAACCGTATTTGAGCACTTACAGCCAATGCTCGCTCTTGGCTCATGAAGGTGTAGAGTGCAGCCGCCTCTGGCTCCTTGATGACAGCCACCGGGAAAATACCAGCTTTTTGCGCGGCCTAAACTGTGTCAACATCGTATACTGTGCCATTAATCTCATTGCGCCTACCTGAATGGTGCTTTCTTTGGCCTTGTCCGACCAAACAGCTGGAACACTGAGAACGAAATCCTTCTGGCAAAGGTCAAGATAATCCCGAGGTACTCTAGAGGCAATCCTCTCGAGGGCGTGATTATACATAGCACCCATGAAGTCTGCTGCTACATCAACAACACCCTTCGGGAGTTTCTTCATCTCACTCTTGAAGTTGCTGGATGGAAGATAAGAAGGTCTGGTTTGCTGAGGATCAAGAAGAAGTTTGACGCCTCGTACATGATCATCACGCCAGTTGACTTGACCTCCCCACTTGAAGCTTGTACTGTCTTCTGGATCGTACAAGATTGCAGTGGGCACCTTAGGCTGCGTGCGACCTTCGAGTCCTGCTGCAAGTCAGTCTAGGCTACTATAGTAGGATGTTACTCCACATACCGAGCCAGTCGACTACTGGTACAACATCGGGCTTTCCAGACGAGTTACAAAAACAGTATGCCACGCCTGAATAGGTTGTTCCGAAATCAAGGGCAATAATGATCCGGTCCTTTGTGTCAGGCGCGGGAGGGGCTGAGTTGTTACTGACATCACGGACGGCGAAGGTATTGCCCAAGGAAGCTTTAGTAGGACGAGCGAACATAAATGCCATGGTGCAATATTTAAGTAATAGATGTTCTGTTTGTCATCGGGTAGGATAACTCGAAGGGCCACCCGATTTAATATAGGACAGAATGACGATACGTAATGCATTGTGAGAGTAAGAATCGCGAACTGTAAAAATGCCAGGTGCGGCTGAGTGTTTGACCATTGTCAAATATGAAACCTTTTGCAGGGTTATCTAGGCTGGGTATTGCTGAGTTGTCTGGCGTTGGTCAGCACCATTGCTTCCTCTGGCCAATGCCTACAGCTCGCTATACTCCAAGATGGCCAACGTACTCTGGCCTTGGTTTTGGTTCAGCCATTGCCAGCATTTAATTCATAAGTGTGCCTCGCGTGGCATTGAATCAGCCTCATCCTGTTGCGTCGCCCGCATAAGCGCTCAACACAGACAACCGGCCAAGAGTCGGCCACACCTGACACATTCTACGACACCATCTTTATCTACACTGCCCTCGCTACTTACGACCACCTTGCATGCCTCGGCAGATAGCCACTGTCTGGTTTCGCATTTAGACCAAAGGAAGTAAATACTACATAACTCGTTGTCTCATTAGCAGCTAATCATATCATCAGCGATTCACATCTAGTATTTCCAACATATCCTTACTCTCAGAATAAAACATTCTGGCTGCTATCCTGAAATGTCTTTATTCGCATCTCTTCGGCAAAAGAAACCTCGGTCTCCACTTCATTTCACGAGCTTCGGTGGGCACAAATCCCGAATGAACGTGGAGGCCTTCAACGACCATGGAGGCAATGAGATGGAATGGGAAATGACACACAACCCCAATCTCACTTCTCAAGTTCTCAATCAGCTGCGTCTGGAACTACGAGCTGACTGGGATCGGTGCATCGACTCAGTCATCAATAGAATTGACGCCGGACACCAAAAGTGCTTGCAGGCCACGACAGATTATATTGAGCAAACCATCCGGAGAACAATTGAGGAACATCTGGTCGTTCCCCAAGATGACACCCAGTCACTCTCTCCACAGCGAGAATCTCCTGAGCCCTCAAACCCTCCGCTGTTGCTGGAGTTGGCCGAGCCAGACCACAAGGCCAATATCGAAGACCTCACAGCAACGCTGGAGAGAACACAGGCAGAGTTGGAGAATGTCAAATCTCAATTGCAGGCATCAGAATCCAGAGCGGACCAACTTCGCAGCATCATTGTACCTCGCAACGAGGAACCCATACTCGACAGCGAGATACAAAGAGTATTCTCCGAAGTTCGCAACCTAACTCAATGGGTCGCTGAAAGGCTTTTTTCCAACACGGGCAAATATGGGCAGCCCACAACGATCGATAGTACCGCCTTCTTCGAAGATATTCATGGCATTTCTCTAGAACGTCGACAGGACGCCGTTCATGAGCACCTATCTAGACTCATTAAACGACGATTCTTTCCCACCAGTGTCGGTAATTTTGAGGTCGTCGGGGAGTATGAGAAACTTCAAAAATCACTTGTTGTAGCAGAGCGTGAGATGATGGATGCGGTTACAGCTCGTCACCCCAAAGGTACAGCCTCCTTCCGAAACGCCGGATATTTCTTTCGTCACTAACAATTCAATTATCAGGCATCTCTGGTACAGAAATGTTCGATTGGACTCGTACCACGTGCAAATATCTGGATCTTCTCGTTGATAGATCTAATGAGGCAGACTCATATGCAGTATTTCTTGAACAGTTCTTCAAGCCAGTTGAGACAGATGACATAAGGTCCCAGAACATCGGCAGAAAAAAGCTGAAGACCCTTTGCGAAAAGGCAAACAACCTTGGCAACCTCCTACGGCGCTCCGAGAACATCTTTCAGGTTTTCACTATCAAAGAAGACGTCGCTGTCAAAGATTGCGAGAAAAAGGTTGAGGAATTGAGATGTAATGGGGGCAGAACTAGCATTGGGGTCAAAGTTGTTGACTGTTGCTTATTTGGAGGATTGAAGAAGTTGCCAAAGGAAAACCCAAGTAAGGCTATTTATCTAGAGCGTGCGCAAGTTTCAACGAGGATGATCGCAAGGAAGCATTGATTCCCCGAACGGAAAAGACTTGCAGGACGAATATCTTTTTGTCTAGTCTTTTCACGATTACATATGTTACATGCAGCACATGCAAACCGGTGTTAAATCTCAATTTCACTGTAATGGTACATGAAGCCTCAAAAACTGACAACTAATTCAACCTGTGATAGCCCCCAATAGTGATTGCGTTGGGTGGCATAGGAGGACACGTTTCGCGACTCGACAGTTGACCACTGTTTGGAAGCTCTCTTGAGCCAGCAAATAGGCTATACGGCATTGGCCAACATTCCGAGTTTACTCCTGGATAAATCTATTATCGGCTCTAAAGAATAAAGTTTCACGGCTGCATTAGTTTTCAGCTATGGCAGGATGTGCTGCGTACGTCGGCCGCGGCCCGTTTCAAACTGGACCAACAAACACCTCGTTTTGGTCAACCTTCGGCCACAGCATGTGCCTACGACACAGAGGATTATTGACTTCAACTAGCTCATGAATAAATGACTTCTTAATTGCCAAGACTCGTCTATCCTCAAGATAGGCCTTCTGACCAGGCCTCTTACGCAACTCGGCAACTTGAATTTAAGCGCCGACCCAGTTTGACCGCTTTCTGTCTCGCTATTTCGCAGCTTTCTTGGCCATTCCTGTGCGAAGATGAGAGGTCTGCTAGTTTCATTGGCACACGATAAATTTGATGAGGTGGAAGAGGACAGACCGCCTATCTAATACTGCTGCATTGAACGCGTAGGTATGCACACTTATCTAGACTGTAGTTGGTCTGCTGATACTGGCGCATTGTTTCCCTTGCCTCCTTTGGGCGACCCCCCCAGAAAGCGGTCCAGTGGGCTTTTCTGGTTCCTTTCACGGTTGTCTGTATTGGCCGGAGGACCGGGAGGGAGGAATGGCACATTTGTAAGGACGGAAAGAATGCTCTCAATTAAAGTCATCGTCGTGTTGAATGCCGTTTGTTGGTATGTGTTGGTATGATGTTGGCTCAAAGTTGGGGGCCGCCGATGAGCGGAACCTGTTTATCAAGCATCTGGATTAATTCGTAGGCAGCACTAATTCAGATTTTCAGCGAGCATCCACGTGAAACTCAGTGACGTCAGCTCAGGCTGTTGGTCCGTCTGGTTTACCTCTTGACAATACGTTTCATTGGTCTGCCAAGGGTCTCGAGGCACAGGCTGGTCTAGACTGTTTCCATCAGGCCACAACGCATACCTAGTAGAGTTAAGCCTTCTATCAGCTCAGAGGAAGACGTGACAGGGTCGGAAGGCGGCTTTATATGTCAAGGGCTGCTAATCATAACGCCTTACATTACAAGAAACAAAGGAGAATGCCAGGCTAATGGCGACGACACCAACAACGACAGGCTCTTAAGGCAGTGTGGTTCCCATGTCAATCACTGGCTCAACTTCGCAAAAGATACCAAGATGAACGGTAATCGGGAAATTGGCCTAGATTCGGAGAGAATATCGTTCCTTGGATTTTTTAAGGATGAGATACGAAGAAATAGTGCCAGACCAAGGGTAATTTTATTATTTGTATCTTCTAGGCTAGTTCAAGGTTCTGGCTGGAGTTTGGAGTCGTTCTGGCGATTCGTTATTGTCATTTAACCTTTATTTTTAAGCCCATGCTTAGTACGACACAAAGACTTTAAGGCGTCTATTCTTCAGCAACATTTGCCTATATCCTTTAATATCAAGGATACAATAGCTTTTTCCCAACTGATGAGACTGCCTTTCCATTGATATCCAGCGTTAGTCGAACAGAGGTCCTGCCCAATTTTCATTATGCTCCATGTGAACATTCACATTACCCCATCCCTCTTCGCCGCGAAGCATGTTCTTGATATCGGCGACGACCTCATTCCAGCCCGTCTCGTCCGAGCGATAGTCCACCCCGATATAAATTGTAGCAGGGTTTGCTTCGAGCTCTGGAAGCACTCCATATCGGTGAAGAGCAATGGAGCTCATGCGATGTCTGGTTGCTTGAAAGGACTCAAGGCACTTATAGACTTTGGGACGGACAGAGTCCCAGGTTGCACTAAGATGCGGATCGTTGTTGTAAGTATAGTAAATCGTCTGAGTAAGTTCCGGAGCGATTATTTCAGCGCGAATATCGCCTTCACAGATCGATGTTTCTTTTGTCAGCTCTTTCAAGCTCGTGATAATCTCTCGCAAGGCTGCCTCCCAGATAGGTGTCTTTTCAGAAGACCAGGGAGTGACGATGAGGAGTGTTGTTATTCCATCTCGCACCTCGAAGTGAATTCGATCATCCCTGTCTTTGAGCGATGGTAGGATATCATGCCTTTTGACGACTTTATACGCGATTCGAGAATATCTCGGGAGATCTCTAGCATGGGGCCAGGTAGACTAGTAACTGACGTCTCTAGAGGATCTGCACGAAGTTCTGGCCAAGCGACTCGCTTCCAACCGGTAATGACACGCGGTTCAGTGCTGGCTGAGGTAGAATCTGTGGTCGCCATGGTGAAATTCTTGGAAGGACTTGGTTGTGAGAGGTGATCGACTCTAGTGATGATGTTTGAAAAGCAAGGAGGAAAACGTAGCGTCGCGGGCATTTTATACTCATGGTGCAGCATCAAGGTTTGGCAAACTTGTGATACTTTAGGAGTCTGAAGTTTGAGCAGGGCTGCTTGCACGGCGTTGAGTCACACCTTGGAAAATGGAGTAACGCGGCGATACAGAGTTTGGTGGAAGGAGAGTTTAGAAGAAGTCTAAAGTCGTGAAAGGATCAAAAAGCACATTTCGCCACCAAGATAGAACCTACTCAATCCAGAGGGAGCAAAGGCATTCTGATTTTGGGCTGAAGAACCAAGATTAGCTCCGCTACAGCATATCAAATTCATCTCAGTCACTCTTCCCTTGGGTCAGAATCTTAAGTCGCCCTGCGTCCATCACAGCCAAAAGCCTCTCATTAATCTTCGCACCGCCGCCACCCTGAAGCTTTTTGATCTCGAGCTTAATACGTCAGAAGCGCTCTGGGTACAGCTGTTGAGCCCATTCTATTTTTCCATCTCCTACACGGTGAGCGTCATCCTGTAGTGCATCGAGTTTAGTCACCTTGATGATCATCGCTGGATCGTGGGGTAGACGATCTCCCCCACACAGACTATAACAAGAAACGGAGAATCGTGGGGTATCTTCCGTTCGGGTCTTTTTGCTCGCATTCTTGTCTTAGTCTGTTTCAGATGGATGTATCCGCGTATAGCAAACTATAAACCCTCCATAGCGAGGCTTAATTAAGCGTTCGGATAGCTGATGTTACCTCCGAATAACCAATTTAGGACTTTTACATGGATATCGTCTATGCCGACTTGCCGAGCTCGGCATCTGAAGTCGTCGCTCCGCATTCTATTTTTCCACCTCTCTCCAGCTTCGTGTAGAGCAGTAAAGCTGCGACACTTGCCTCGTCGGAATAAACTTAAGAATACGATGATGTTCCCAATAATTGAATGGTTGATTCTCATATAAACTTTTTTTCGTCGCGTACGGATACAACATGCGCTTCTCAACCATCCTCGGCTCGGTATTGCTTGCAGTGCCTATTCAGGCAGCGAAGCTGTTGATCTGCTCTGATAGCACAACGGCAAACTATGCCACCGGAAATGCCCTACAAGGGTAAGTAACTCCATCCCAGCATAGGAACAGCCCTTACTCATTCGTCATAATAGATGGGGCTTTTACATCCAAGACTACACGACCCTGACTGTCTCTAACCTGGCGAAAAACGGCCGGTCGACCAGATCCTTCATCAACGAGGGTCTATGGAGCGACCTACTATCAAAGACAGCTTCCGGAGATTTCGTTGTTATTGAGATGGGCCACAACGACGACGGAGATCACACTACATCTGACCGCGCTACCCTCCCAGGAACCGGCGAAGAAACCGTCACCGTCACCACGACCACAGGCAGCAAAGAAGTCGTCCACACCTTCGGCTGGTATCTTCGCAAGATGATCGCCGACGTCAATGCCAAGGGAGCAACACCTGTCATCTCCGGTATGGTTAACCGCAACTACTGGACTGGCAACACGCTGCAATCGAAGTGGCCTTTTGCAGACTACGCTGAAGCTGTGGCTAAGGCTGCTGGAGTTGAGTACATCAACCATACTAAGTACTCTGTGGCTTTGTTCCAGGCGATGGGTCCTACGAAGGCCAAGACCTATTATCCTAATGATAACACGCATACTAACTGGGACGGTGCGAAGTTGAATACACAGACGTTTGTTCAGGCTGTTAAGTACAAGTGTGGAGGGACTAGTGTGCTGAAGAAGTATTTGAATGCAGCTGGGAACGCTATCACGAGCCCGGCTCAGCAGTCATGCTAGTGTCTTTGAAGGAGGCAATGCTCAGAGTGGGATGTCGCTTGTGGGCTTTGACTGAGTTTTGCCCTCTTTATATGGCTCTCGTGGAGTCGTCCGGCACGTATGTGATAGCGAACTGTCAGGCAATATGAGTTGTATCTAGATTGCAAGCTGGGTGGTGTATCTGCAGTCAAGACCTCTGGTTCAGAGTTTATGTTTACTGCCATACTGAATCTACTCAGGGGTAGGAAAGTCCATTGATTGACATCGTCTACAGCTGATTCCTCAACCTCCTCTTCTTAACTCCCCCAGCCCTTTCTGTTTCTGTGGCATCTTCAAGTTCCCCAGACTTTTCCATCCTCCTGTTGTCATTCCAGTAGTAAAATATCATGCCAGCGATAAGTACAATACTAGCCGCGTAAAGACACAAGATCTTCAGAAAGCCGTTTCGATAATAAGGCGCGTCACTTTTGACAAAGACATTCTGTCCAGCGAGTCCTCCCACGTTAGACCCGGCAACGGCCAACGCAAGTCCAATGCATCGGACCTGCGGATCTTCAGTGTTGATGCTAAACCACGCATCGTTGAGACTCTGAGATACTGCCACTCCCGAGCCCAGGAGTGTAAGGATAGCGTACTTCATCCAGACGTCAGAACTACCAACAACAGCGAATTGAACACCTGAGAAAACGAGCGAGTACACGCCGCAAAGTAGGCAAAGAGGTCCTCGAGACAATGTCTTGTCGCTGACCCACGATACCAGAATTGCCAAGATGCATACGCCAAAGTTAGTAACAGCCGCTAGGAAGCTCGCGGTAGATGCCCCGAAGCCGAGATTCTTGATGATCGTGGGCGTGTAGAAAACTAGCCCTCCTTTGGGTGTGATAGAGATGGCGTTGATGCCGAAATGGCCCCACATTGGAAAGCTGGTCAAGAGAATGTGCAGCGCAGTCTTGGGGCTGATACCAGAGAGCTTCACGTGTTTTCTCGGATCGTCGAGAATGACGCGCTTGGCTAAGATGTCCCTCTCTTCGGCAGTGAATAAGTCGAACCACTTGATGCCCGCCAGCGGAAGCGTGTTGGTTGTCGAACGAGGCATGATCAAGATAAAAACAAAACCAACGACCAGTGTGAAGAGACCGTCAATGATGAAAAGCCACTGCCATTTCCTCAAACCGTTTGTCTCCGGAATTCTGAAGATCAGACCTGCGAGAAGTCCACTCACACCCGCAGAGCAGTAATTCCCAACATATACCAGCGTAGCCCTCATTGCCATCTCTTTCCTTGTATAAAAAGACGCCAGAATCGTCAGCGCAGCAGCTAGATATCCAGCTTCCCATATTCCTAGTAGGAATCTCGTGGCGTAAAATCCTGGTTTGTTATGAACAGCTGCTTGCACCGTTGCGATTGTTCCCCACGCCAGGATCTGGATAATTAGCCAAAGCGCGGGTCCGATTTTGGATAGGACCATGTTGAAGGGTATTTCGAAGATTACGACGGCTGCGAGCATGAGTTGATTTCCGGTGTTGACGTTGTCGTTGTTTATGCCGAGATCGTCGGTGAAGCTTGTTGTCATGGCGTAGCCGACGTTTCCTCTATCGAGCTGGAGGGCGAAGAGGCCTAGCATGAGCATTGGCAAGATGGTGAAGTCGATTCTGGTCAAACATGTGAGTATCGACACATGATGTTGCGGGAAGATTGACGCACTTTCTTCTCAGCTTGACTTCTTCCTTGTCAGTCCAGTCACAGACAGGCAGTTGACTTTGTGTCTCTTCTGCTCCTGTTTTGGCGATAGAGGTATCCAACTGGGGTTCATGTTGGGACGACATGGCAGCCATGGCAAGATACTGGAAGATAATTAATGAGGGTCTTGACTATGCAGCCATTTGGGGGCACCTTGGTGATTTATAACGCACCAAGTTGAGGTAAACTGAGTACAGATGGCTAGCTGAATGCCCCGCTCCACTGACGTGTTGAAGCTCCATTAACCTGCCTTGAAATTGAGATGGCTGTTGAAGATCTGCACAATTGCAGTAGTAAATGCACTGGATTGGGTTCAGTACGTTATCTGATCGCCGGCTTGCGGCCCGGACTAGCTACTGTAAGCCAAATGATCCATCTTCGGTATAGCTGTTTTGATCAGCCAACCACCAACTTGGAAACACATTGGAGAATGGTGATCTAGTGGAACCTGTTGGCTATGGATCGTCTCTTCAGAGACCAAAATTAATTTTCGTACATCAGCTTTTGCCCTGCAGACAATTGACCTTCAATTTTCTACGAAGCAGTTCTGCTCATGGCGGACCACGTGACATCCAGAACTTCCCCGCTCTTCTCTTTCAACCTCTTAATATTGACCGTCTACCTAGCTACAGGAAGAAATGGCACCTCGAACTCCTACAATTGCGGAAATACGTGCATCCACCGAAGTACTCAGCCCTCCTGATGCGTCGGCTACGGTTGTGAAAGTTGGCGAGAACTTCGCAGTCAAGTTCGGCCATACCGTCTCCTCCAAAGAAGCCGAGACCTTCCAATTCATCTCATCCAACACCAACTTTCCTGTACCGGAATTCTACGCGACTTTGGTGGAGCCAGAGACCGGGATCAACTTCATAGTTATGGAGTACATCAACGCCAAGAGCATGGCCGATCTCTGGCCGTCGCTCGCAGCGCCTGATAAGCTAGAAATCACCAACCAACTTCATGCTGCTTTACAGGGCTTGCACAGTCTTGAGCCACCCTCTTATCTGGGCTCTGTGAACCGGCGGCCCCTCACGGATGGAGTCTTCTGGACCCCAGATCAGAACCCAGCCACGTCGGGTCCTTTCAACACAGAGGAGGACCTTAATGAAGGTATACTCAAACGGCTAGCGGAACATGAACCCCAGGCACATCTCACACTCCTACGGACACTCATCACTGCGACATTGCGAGACCACAAGGTTAAGTTCACTCATGGGGATCTGCAACCGAAAAACATCCTTGTCAAGACTGGACTGAACGATTCTCATTATGAGATCAAAATTATAGACTGTGAGATTTCAGGTTGGTATCCGGAGTACTGGGAGTTTTGCAACGCTACAATCGCTGGTCGTTTTCGGCCTGAATGACTAGACCTGGTGCAGTATATCATGAAGGTATACGTACCAGAGTACCTAATGCTGCAGACTATCCGCAGCCTTCTGTTCTATTGAACATCACATTACTCGTCCGGGACCTCGCTTTGGTAGACAGCAGCATGATATTACATCAGACCTGTATGCTAGTTGGCAGGTCTAGCTTTAGATATTCATCGTATCATTTACATGTCATTCTGATCTTACCTTCTTCATAAAGTCCTCAACCATCACACCAAGTTGTTGGGGGCCAACTCCTGTTACACAACTCAGCCATTCGCCCATGTCTACCCCACACTGCAATAACCAATATTCATGCAGGTAGGCGTATGCCAAGGTTTTAACTGGACCACGTGAACAATTCGCAAGATTGCATTTTCAACACAGCCTGATTACGCAGTCATATTGCACAGCCACCACTGTTCTTCGGAGCCCAACACGGCCAGCATTCAATTAGTCCATAAGTGTTGGTTGTTTCCCAATTCACCAAAATCCAGATATCTCTCGGTATTACCCGTATTTGCCACCTCCGAAATTGTATTGAATCATCTCGCAAACATGGCCGAGGCTTTCGGCATCGCCGGCAGCGCTTTCGGAACGGTCTCCTTGGGTATCCAGCTGTTCACTGAGATATCCAACTATCTCAATAGCGTTGAGGGCCGGTATGAAGATCTTGAGCGCGCAAAGAATTATGCGCTGGATTTTCATTCATCCTTAATCGCGCTTGAGACCTTGGCATCTACTACGGGTATCAGCGATACCGACCTCGAAAGAGTGATCAACCAAGGCCAGGCCAATTGTGCGACCGCCATTAAGAATCTGTCAAAGCTGGTTGAACAATTGAAAGGCCAGGATCCTATACTCAACAATCGTACTTCAAAAGCCAGGGCTCTCTATGTCAAACTCAAATATCCATTCAAAAAGCAGAACTTGGAGAACTTAGAAAAGTAATTATTCAATACAGTCAGCGTTCTGAAGTTCACCCTAGCAATTTTGCAATTGTAAGCGAAATACTACCAGCTTTGGGAAGTTGGGATAGATACTAAGGCCAGCGATTAGAAACAGTACCCGTATTATTCAGATGTGTGTCCAAAGTATGGAACAGGCTATGTCCAGTTATCTTGCTCGGTTTCCCAACCCTCATCAGGATGGGAATATCACCGAAACGAGTTCCAAGAGCTCCATATGCCTGCGAGATTCCACGTCCAAAACGCCAGTGTCAGGGTTTAGAGCAACAGGATACCAAAATGGGACAATGTGGACGATGGATTCCTTCTGCGTCTGCCGAACGAACTATAAACGGCGCGAGCGGCGGCAATGGGGTCCTTTTATTGTCGAAAATGAAATGAGCTTCACAGACTACCATTCACCTGGATGTCCGCTTTCAACACAGGAACCCCTAGAACAACAAACAAAGCGGACATTAAAATTTTCTATTCCTCTTGTCCAAGGCCGCTGGAGAACCGCCAGCAAATTTTCGCTACTCTTTACAACAGGTACAGGTGGGATAAGTTTCGGTCAAAGTCTTGTCTGGGTTGAAACGGTCGACTCGAAGCGGTCTCCTTCCTTCAAGATTGTAAATGTGGCGATGAATCGAGAACATCGTCTTACCAATGAGGACATTGAGGTACTCTTATCGTCATGTTACAGGCGTCTCAAGTGGTGTTTCGCCAACAGAAGGGCGTCAATTACCGATGTGGACGTATACGGCCATTCCATCGTCGATCATGTAATATACTTTGGCTTTGATGTATGTTGCTTACATGCTTCCAACAAGCCATAGACTGACTTCATCGCCACCAGGTTCTTAGTTCGGGCCAACTTTATCTTCTTAATGAAGCTCTACAAGTCTTTTGTATATTGGCACCTTTCATCAATCCAGCCACACATCTAGAATCAACAACAGGGTACGTCTTTGTCAACTTTATGAATGCATATATTGGGTAGAATGGCCTTTAGAGAAGCGAGACTGCTAATTCGAACCTCCGTGTAGTTCACCAGTTCTTGCTCAACTTTGCCAAAATCTGATAATACCAACTTCCACCAGGTCTGGCGAAGTAATCAGCTCCCTACTGTCCAGGTGTGATGACTCTGCAGGCCAAGATTGCAAGTCGCCATTTCTCTACAGTAGCCTCCAGGAACAGTTTGACTTAGTTAAAGACTTCCCGCAGATATCCAATTGTGAGGTTCACTTGGCCAACAATGATTCTTCAGTATTTTCTAACCTTGATAGATCTCGAATATGCTCAACTCAGTAAGCTCGTCCTCCTGGAAGATCAGGACAGGGTTACGGACTATTTAACGAAATATCCATCATCTATCAATGAGATCAATTACCTTGGTCAAACGCCTATACACATTGCGGTTCACATTCAGAATGCGACGATCTTAAGCGTGCTTATCAATCATGCAGATCACAAGGTTCTAAACACTAAAGATAACAACGGCCGCTACGCAATCGATCATGCGATCGATGCATTATGCCATGCTCGGAAATGTAAAGAACCAGGGTCGACAGTATGCAACGGCTGCGAAGTCCTCAACGTACTGCTCTACTCCGAGTCGGCGATATTTACAAGTTCTGTCAAACAAGCCATGCGGCTACCATGGATCCGCGATACCCTTAGATGCATAGAAGGCCAAAAGAGTATCATCCAGTGTCTAGCCTCCCGAAGGGAGGGGCTAAAAACACTAGCACAGCGTGAGCTCACTCCAGCAGAAAGACAACCCTTGAAATTTTGCCATGCTCGCACTCTAGATCAGAGCGCGGCTCAGACCCAGCGGCTCCTCGAGGCAAAGAAATGCTACGTTCCGATGTATTTGAAAGTGTACGAAGATTTCGAGAGTCCAGAAGATTCTCATTCAATCTACTCGTTTATCACCCATGGCGATGTTGCCGAATTTGCCCTTCAAAGTGGCTTCTTTATGCCAATGACTTTATTTGATGACGTTTTTCGCTCGCTAGCAGAATGGCTGAACTGCCATACCGGTCTTAAGCGCCAAGACTTCTTGTTCTCATCATATATCTGTTGGTTGGTTGATCACGGAGGAGATCTACACTCCACAATCCCGACTCCATGGGGCCATACAACAGCAGCGCACTACTTCATGACCTACCTCGGCAGGAGTCAAGAGTCTTTTACGCTTGGACATCGCGTCCCTCTGTCTCCGAAAGCCGCAAGCATCATTTTTGAGGAAGATAAAATTGACGACTGCCGATGCCAATGTTCCCCAAAAGGATGTACACCTTTGACCAAATTCCTAGCCGTCATGCAAAAACGTTGTTGGATTGATAGGACCATGAGCTATATCCTTCAGAGCCTTGAATATATGTGCGGTCTACTAAGCCATGTTGGCTACGACCTAACACGGGTACATTGGATTGATAACGCGGCTGTGCGTTACTTTACGTTCTTGATCCTTGATCTTCGTCACACCTGTTGCTACTTAGGCAATGCCCATGATATTGAGGCCTCCGGTCCATTATCGACAGCAGATCGTTACGAGATTGAAGAGGAGGACAGCTTGCGACTAGAGCTATTTGAACAGCTCGTTACGGAGTTTGAAATAGAGCGTGGTAATTATGCTGATCTGTTATTCTTTGCACGAGAATATTGGGCTCCCAGGATGGAGGCTGTTCGTCAAGAACTTGAGTCATATGTTCTGAAGGAGACTCAAATACAGTTAGCTGAGGCAGCTGGAGTTGTATGGGAATGTTATGGCCCGCGGCTTCCACTGTGTAGCCCTGAATTAACGATAGATAACGAGAACGAAGACGAGGTAAGTGAACTGGAGAAACTTCTAAGGGAGCTGGATGAAATTGCTACAGATCCTGCAAGACCAAGTCTTGTGTAGGAAAGGCTAGTAGCTGATAGCAATGCCATGGTTTTATACTTGGCGTTTAGATGGCAGAAAGAAAATGAATGACTCAAGGATTGGACCAAGAGCTTGTGGCAGTTGAGACTTGTGGCTGAGAACTTATATCAGTAGAGAGACTCTAACTTCTTGGAATCCCTGATGATAAAATTGATAGCATGATACAAGTTCGAGTCTTCATGGGAGATATTGTTAAGGAATCCACAAAGTGCTGGAGGGAGTTGGGGCATCACAGTCTCAGAATTTCACACGCAGTTATTTGGACACAACCGTGCCATAGGCGTCTCTTAAGGGCGCAGATTTGTCTGATTACGACGGTAGCTCTACGGTAAAGAATGCGGAACATCGTTGTGCTGTTCAATCGTAACGCAAAAGAAAGGATCAAAAATCTGTGTGTCTCTAATTGTTGGGTCAGGACACACCGCATTCGATAACAATCAGGACACACCGCATTCGATAACAAACACCAAATCATTACCACTGCACATCTTTATTTTATGTGAGCTATTTTCTCCTATCTTATTGATCTAACTCACAAGTACTTACCTTGATCACCATCCTTACGCTTCCCAAGTCACGCATCATTGCCTACTTCAACTTTAGAAACAAGTAGAGCACGAAGCGCTCGAGACAGGCAGAATATAAAATGGCAGAGGCCCTAGGGCTTTGGATCACTGATAGGAAATAAACTTAGATAATTTAGTTAAAGAATTTACTAAATTTATCCTAAAGTATCCCAAACTTATCTAAATACCTTTGCTTTAGGGTGAAAATCCTTTCTTGCGTTCAAGGTTGTAAGAACCTCAGGACTTGCTACGGGCCCAAAATCTTTAAGAACATATTTGCACGCTTTCCGAAGATTATTCCCTTACTCTCCCTTGCTAGATAGTTCCGATTCCATTTCCTCTCACTATCTCTATCGCCATACTCGGAAATAACGTCCTGATCTCACGACGCTGTCAACCTATGGCACTACTTCCATCTGCCTGGCACTGCCAGCTCCAATCTCAACCTGACGCCATCTCATCCTAAGTCTTAGGATCACGTGAGCCCTCTCTTTAACTGACTTCCTTCCTTCCCTCCTAGTATCTTTACACTCACTCCTCCGCGGCACCAAGTAAGACATCACCCTCAGCGCTTTCCTTACAGCCACCTCAGAACTGTCGCCGATACTGATAGCTCAATAGCCCGAAACTCAAGGACATTTATTTCTACAACTTCTTCTCCCTTTCTGTTCCGTGAAGCGCCTGCTCAGTGGTGAGCTAAAGCTCAGTAGCACAAGTGGTGAGTATGCTCACTCCCCTCAAATCTTCGCGCTAACCAACGTTGCTCATCACTAGCATCGTTATCATGCGTCAAGCGTCGTCCCCCTGGAGAGGTGCGCGCATCCTTATCGAAGAAAAGAACGACGCTCTCACGAGTTTACAGGGCGATATTCTTGCAACGACGGTCGGAAGGCTTGACGGTGGCGGCTACTTTTATACCAATCAACAACCCAAAGGCGAATTGGCATTCGCCAAAGTGTTCAATCGTGGAACACTTCTTTGGGACAAGGGCGTTTTCTGCCCTGGAGAATCTGCAGAGCAGTCAATGCATGTGCATTACTGTGAGGAAGCCTACGACTACGGAGCTCCAAGGCGTTTCCTTGTCGGCTATTCGGCGTACACACTAGAGCCTGTGCTTGCCAGCATCGATCTCGAAACTTTTTACATCCAGGAGGACATGCATGATGAGCACACGACTGGTCTACAATTTGAGAGTATCACGGAAGGCTTTCTGAAGGGGGAGGAGGTTATCCTCCATCATTCTCTCACAGTCCCTGGAAATCTTCCGGCGCTCAAGCTTCTTTTACTCGGGAAAGACTGGAGCAAAGCTTTTCATGGTGGAGACCTGACTGTCGAAGCGGCCAAGGATCTGGCTTACCGGTCTTCTCGATCGCTCTACCATGGACGGGCTCCTGTCGCTCTAGCTCGCATTCAGCCAGCAACTACCACCCAAATCCCTAACCATAAGAAGCCTAACCTCAAACAGTCTGTCATCCCTGATCAGCCTTACGGACCTGAAAACCATCAACTCTACGAAGTACTCCCTTGCGCGAATAGTGTCTGGTTCAATAGACCTGAAGGCTTTGTTTATAAGGCACCTTACGTGTCAAACATGCGCTACCCAAAGCGCCTTTACCACGAGCTTGCGATATTCGCCAAAGCTCATTCATACGACAAATTCAATGCCACGGCAATGCTATTCGCTGTCCAACTCTGGTGCGACATTGAAGAACACCCTGACAACATGCGCGAAGAATTTGTCGAAGAGCCACTACCCTCTGTTTCGCTAGCAGTATTTATCGTCTACTTTGAGCACTGGCTGAAGATTCACGAACATCTTCAGTGTCTCAGCTTCATTCATCCTTTCAGGTTGATTCATCGTTTATACTGGAACGACATTCTCGAACCATTCAATAGCGCGGAGGCCTTCTCCGTCAAGGAAAATTCGATCGACTCTCAGCGAGTCCGGCAGTATGTACGGGATGCTAAGGCAATGGATCCTAAGATTCCTGTGGCAGAACGTGCTGATCTCTATCCCTTCATGATAAGTGGCAGCAAGATGGTGTGTCCCCAGGATATGCCCTACAAATTCCGTCTATATGAGACTCGTCAAGCCATGGTTGGGATGCCTCATCTTCGAGTTCTAGGCTCACCATCGTACCTTACCAAGGACAGTGAAACGATAGAAATCGGCATGCCAGAGCCCATTGCTCGAATCACCTTTTTCCAGAAGACCTCAGGCGAGCACGCCTTGACTGACCTTTTCGACACCACCGAAGCCGGTCCTACATTGCTGTTCGGAGACAGCTTGAAGTCCGGTACTATCTGGAAACACGAGTTTCAGATGTATACACGACCGTCAGGTCTTCGGATTGAAGCGTACTTCAAGCGAAACATGTTTGGTGCCTGGTCTCGACTTCTCGATTGGCGCATGGCTTGGCTTGAGACGCTTGGTGTACTTGGAAAAGTTCGAGTTCAGACCGGCGATGATGGTTTACCTGGTTATCATGGCATGCCATTGGAGAATGATGACTGCTACCTCGATGAAGCATACGCGGGAAGAATGGTACAGCGTGCACTGGAGGATCCCAGAAACAGACCTGAGTCTAGGAGATGAAGGTTAACTGGATGGTTCCCGAGATGTGATTCTTCTTTGGAAGATTAACGAACTGCTTAGAACGAACGAGAGTCAGGGTTGTAATGCAGCAACTGTGGGGGAGATAGTTTTTGTACGAAAGGGATTTTTTTGGGCTTACTGTGAAACACGAGGCATGTTACGGTCCAAAATGGTGGAAGGAAATGATCGAAAAGAACCGTGGTTGTGCGAGCGAATAGTGGATGCCACAGGGAATGAATACCGCCATGTTGACTGAGGCTGGCGATCTGGTAACGATCTTGATATGTACTACAATCTAGCTATCCAAGAGGATGAGATACATCATACAATGCATCACGATTACACCATGTTCACAGCTGCCAAGAGGTAGGCCCTGATCGGTTTAGCTTACCCGAAAAAGAATCAGATGTACTCCTTAACTCTCGTGACCCTCTGCGTGCGTACCACAACAGCAGGCGAGCTTTTAGGGATGACCTTGAACATCAGATGAACAATAAATATTATTTCTATGTTCTATAGAACTTCGTTTAGAAAATAGAGTTATCTCCACATGAGAAAACTCCCCCAATGCCATCCTTGCTATTGGCAAAGAGATCCAGCAGCTCAGTGATAGCTGCCCATAATCCACCCGCATTCATGAACAGCGTAAGTCCAATCATAACAACATTGCCAACAGTAAGCAATCCCTTCTGCCACGTTGAGAAATAAAGACCCTTGTGAAGATGCAGCCAGAAAATCGCCGCAAAGCCATACGTGAACCACGGAATCGTCGTCGCAGCCGTGATCGACAGAATCGAATCAAAGATAGGAATGACGTTCGAGATAACAAAGATCAGGACCCAAAATCCAGTTACGGACAAGATCCATGTGACCCAAGACTTGACGCTGTTGTCGGTGACTTGGTGGGTTGCGCGCATTTGTCGCATGGCGGTAACGTAGACGTATTTGCAGCCTGTGTGACCGATTGAGAGGGCTGTTGCTACGACGGCTGGGAGGATGATTCCGTATGCGACTTTGGCGGGGATTGAGGAGGCGGCAGACAGGACGGGGGATGTTGTGAGATCGCCGGCGAGACAGTACAGGGCAACGGCCATGGCAATGTAGAAGAGGGTGCTGACGATCTCGAGGACTGCGAGGGCGAAGCGAAAGTCTTTGGCGGGATCTCGCATTTCGGCCATATATGAGCTATCTGCTGTCAGTTTGGTTCAATCTGTGACGAGGGGAGAACTTACGGGAACGTGAATGTGCCCGCGTACGAGAATACAACTCTCAAGCACGCATTAAGACCATCACGGAACGTAGGGTTTCCAACAACCTTGATTTCCTTATGCCAACCCTCCGGCGCAGTCGCAGGTCCCGAGACCGCCAAGCTGATCAAAACGATCAAACAAGCCGCCACAACACTGACAGCATTGGGAATTCCTGCCTTCGACACAAATTTCATCGTTCTTGGTATCGACAGAAGATAACACGCGATACACGCCACAAGAATCCAGATAACAGTACACGTCGCATGGCTACTAAGCGTATTCAGTGCAACGGAGAGTGTCACTGTAGCTGAAGCGACGATGAAGACGACTTGGATCATCATGACGAAGCCGGCGAAGGACTCGAACCACGGGCCGCCGACGATGCGGGTCATTTCGACGATACTGACGACATTGGGGTGTTTGCGGTAGAATTGGAGGAGTTCGTACGCGGCGTACCATGATAATGCGCCGATGCCGAGAATGGCGATTATGCCGGGTACGATTCCAAGGGTTTTTATCGTTGACGGGAGGGATAAGATTCCAAGACCGAGTTGGTTTGTAAATAGGATCAGGACGGTATCCCATCGTCCAAGGGTTCTGTAATTCTTCCCGCCTTGATCAAAGATATTGCCCTTTTCCTCAGTACCAGCAGGAACGGCTTGGAAATCGGCCTCATCTTTTGGGGGCTCTGAGTCTGAGGCGCTGGACTCGGGAGGGTGAGATGTCAGCGGTGAAGGCTCGACAGGTTTTTTTGAGAACTTCATGATGCCCATTGTGAAGTGCTACGGTCCTGCGCAGCAACTGACTTCCAATATGAGACGGACCAGATCGAATGGGGGAGAGTGAATTGGGAAAGGAGGTAGAAGGTGAAAAGGAAAAGACAATGGAAGGTTCGTGGGCAGACTTGACGTTATTAGCGGCCCGTAGTTCTCCATATTATCGTCCTTTTATGTTATACCCCAGGCCGAAAGCCCTCCGATCGGAGGTTGTGGCGGGAGCTATGATGTACATGTTTGGTGGTTCGATGGGGAAAACGTGCTCCATGATCCAATTACAGCTGTACCATTACAAGAATTGGAATTACTCAAGAGGATAGCTCCCCGTGGGGGAAGTGAAGCTGTTCAGTTCATTACCTGATAACCTCGTCTGTAACACAGGATAGGAAGGTCCCTTGACGAGAGCGTAAAGGAAGGTAATCTCAAAGATGCTGAGGTTTTGTAGATACCTCCCTGCCGATTGGTCCTCGGCCACCCCGGCAGATCCGCCGGATGGAGCACCGGAACAGTGGGGCCTTTGCCTCCGTCAGCTTTTCAATTTTGCAGCCAGCGGAGCATTACGTATGTCCGAGTATCCGGCCTCGACTCCGTACGGCACTTATTCCCTATCATCTCGCCGCTATTCCCATTTTCCCGCTTCAGTTAGCATAACCAATTCGCTGCAATAGAGTTTTAAGGTCACGTCAGCCTTGATCTTAAATGAGCTCACGTCAAAAACAACATCTGACAGTGGAACCCTCCCCTTACTCGTGTTTTTGGAATTTCTTTTACGTAGAAAATGGAGCCGAAAAAGCTGGGCATTTACATACGCGAAATCCACATTCGTGTTCCGATCGGAGTTGGCGGTGGAGTTGGGTGACATGATAAAAACTAGGATGGAAGAAAAAAATTCCTTCTGGGAAATGTTCTTTGCCTACGTTACGGGCCGCGTGAAGATCCTTGCGTAACGCATGGTTGGGATAGAGGTGAGGCGGGTTTATGGTTATTCCTGTAATTTAAATGTCAGAGACCGTTGGAGTTTATGCTGGAGGAGGAAGGTAAGCCGCAAAGAGCGAGATCCGTGGTCGGCGCCCTTTTGATGCCAAGCTTGTCATGTTGTTGTGAGGCGAGAGGTGGTCCGACGTTACCTTGGCGATTTCAACGACTGTTTCTTTCGCGGAGCATGGAGTGGTGACTAATCATCATGTAATTCTCAGTGGTCATTGCCCATTGACGGCGGTCGGTCGCGCGTTGGCAAAACTGGAGGGCGAGTGGAATTGGATGCCTGCAGGGTAGTCTGCGACACTGGCCATTGAATTTGTTGATCTGATAACCTTATTTCTCATCCTTGTGGCGTTTCAAACACTGCAGCAGGGAAATGTCATCCTGTTACAGTGTTTTGACGATACAACGTTCTTGCATACGCGAATGTCATCGTCTTCGAGGGTGTTTCCATTGATGGTGAGGCCAGTGGGAGAACCTTATCTAAATTAGTAAATCTCACGTCTCTTCCATAACATATTCAGACCCAAGGTAATATCAAGATCCGTGATCCTTGAAGATTTGTTACTCATATTTCAACGACGTTCTTCATGAGCATCCAGGTTTCAACGAAATTAACCATTGACACTATACCCCACCGGACAAACATCTTTCATCTCATCCGAGAGCGACTACACAGAAGTTTCATGACCAATGACAACGAGCCTCTATAGCTAAAGGTTGCTAGCTGTTACGTGTCGCATCAAATATGGTGCTTACTATGACGAGTCTACAACGAGAAGAGTTTCCCCGCAGTCGAGTATAAGAAGTCAGCACAAGCAAATAGAAGAATGGGTTACATCAAGAAGAATTGCTTGTGTCGGCATCTACTAAGATTATAACACATACAATCCTTTAGACATTCCTATTAACTGTCATTGGGTGTCCTGAAGATGGCGGCCACACGATCTCAGCCGAGTGTGAATATCTTACCGACTCCGTTGATTTCTCACGTCAGCGATTCGCACGCTGCTCAACGATCCTAGTAATGGGAAGCAAACTTAGGATTTCTACCCTAAATGACAAAAAGATTCAGGTAAATTTCGTACCATTTAGGATACTTTATTTTTGCACCTAAGCGTAGGGTCAGACGCCCCTCGCTTCTTGAGGACGCAACTTCATCTGGCTCACAGGTGCACCGCAGGACTTGGTATAAGTAGCCAGTTCGCACCAGATAAGCAGACGACTTACCATCATCATCAACACTCACATCAAAATGTCGGACCTTCCAACTTACGCCCAACAACAGGAATGGAGAAACATCCAATCTTTCCTCCCCGACCGTCTACACTTCACGCCCGGCCACTCCCCAACCGAAGAAGTATGGCACCACCGCGGCCACGCTCTCCACCTCGACAGATGGCGCAACCCTTCCGCCCGCATCAGACTCATAATGCATCACGGCATGGGAACCAACGGACGCATGATGTCAATGCTTCTCGGCGTGCCCCTCCACAAAGCAGGTTTCGAACTCGTCGCCATCGACATGCCCGGCTACGGCTGCACGGTCCCGAAAAAGGGACATGTTTGGGATTATGAGGAGTGGGTTAATATCGCGAGTGAGTTTGTTGATCATGAGTATGAGGATGATAAACGACCTATTGCGCTTTATGGGTTGAGTGCGGGTGGTGGTTTGACGTTTCATGTTGCGGGGATGAATGAGCGTGTTAGGGGGATCGTGGGCATGTGTTTTATGGATATGAGGATTCAGGGTGTTGCTGACGCTGCGTGTCGGAATCTCTTCATGAGTCGTATCGGCGCACCGATGGGAAGGGTGATGCACGCCCTCGGTCTAGGATGGATGTCGATGCCAATGTACATCACCGGCCGAATGTCAACACTCGTCAACAATCCTCGAGCACTCGCGGCTTGTATGCGCGATAACAGTTCTGCAAACGCCTGGGTATCGATGAGCTTTTTATCTTCGTTTACGACGTATAAACCAGCAAAGGACCCGAAGGATTTTGATACGTGTCCGATTTTGTTGACGCAGCCGGCTGAGGATCGATGGACGCCGCTTTGGGTTTCGGAAGTGTTTTTGAGGGATGTTGAGAGGGTTAAGGTCAAGACTGTTATGTTGGAGGGGGCGGGGCATTATCCGCTTGAGGATCCGGGGCTGGGGCAGATGGTTGAGGCCATTGTTGCGTTTTTGAAGGATCTTGAGCAAGAGGCATGAGCTGTGATAAGGACGCGAAGGTCATCAGACCCAGCACGAAAATTGGCCCATATTGGGATATCATTTGCCCTTACTGATACTCGGAACTAGCTTTTGGTTGGAAGCGTAGGCAGGGGGGTATTGGAAAATTTTGCTTTGTCTTGTCATTCTCTGCTTTTCGTTACAATATTATACACCCCGGCCCCGTCTCGGTATCTCTATCATTGTCACCTGAACCACTACTAGACTCTTCTTCACTCGATAACAGCAATCTCACTTTCCTCTGATTATTCTTGTCAATACCATCAAACCCCCTCCTGACCATCTCGACATCAGAAAAGTAGTTCAAGCCTGGGAAATCAGCCTCGTACTCCACGAGCAACGCTTCAACTTCTTCGCGTCTGTAATCATCCAAGACAGCTAACGACAGCGCGAGAGGAGAAGCCACCGCTGCAGCTGCAATCGGCCGATTATAGTTAGCAGCTCGGCCCAGTGCGATACTCTCATCAACGTAGCGCTTAGCATCCGCTACGAGGATAGGGTCACCGTCGTAAGACCGCAGAATACGGTTCAGAATAGCAGCCATCGACAACATTGCCGCGATCGCTGTATGGAAACGTATCCCCATTCGTCTCTGAAGAAACGTTGAGCCAGATGTTCTAGCTTTAGCGACTGCTTCATCAGCTGCTCTTATAACCCTCGGGTGCTCTGTCTGAACAAGAGTATATGCGCACTGGATCTGGTAGAGGTATCGATCGGGGTCGCGGATGAAGCAGGACATTTCGCCCATGGTTCCGATGTTGAGGCTTGCGAAAGAGGTGCCGTCTCCTGATTTGAGAGGCCGTGCGGCATCGCCTAGAATTGAGAGAGCTTGCCAGAACCATGGACCGAGTTGGATGTTGGGGTTTGTGAAACTCTCGAGGACCTGGTGGGTGTGAGTGAAGAAGAGGAACTAATGAGAAGAGACTTACCACAACGGAGAATATTGTTTGCATGAACGGTTTGTCGGAGGGATTGAATTGGGATCTGAGAATAGCGCTCTGAAGCAAGTACGCAAGCACTTCATGGTGCTTCGAGTTTACACTCCCGGCACCAGTAGCAGCACCATCACTACCAAGCCATTCCTACAACCCAATCAGACTTTGTCTGCCATATTAGAGTAGGTGACTTACCTGGCAGATCGATATCAAGTAGATCGAGCACATATTATCCGCCGAAAACGCCTTCTCCGGATCTTGCATCGCCTCCCTCAACCCCCTCAACGCAAAAACATACTTATCCAACGCCTCAACCTTTGAGACACTCCTATCCTTCAACGGTGCAAAACCCGTTACAAAAGCAGCAATAGCTGCGTCGAGGGGTTTACTCGAGCCAACATGACGCGGCAAGTCTTTGACGAACCAGCCATACGTTGAGATATCGTACCCTGGGTTATCGAACTCAAGAATATGCACCAGGGAACCCGCTACCAAGGTCTTGTCATTACTCAGCGCCGATGACGGCCCAGCTACAGCTTTGGAGTGCTTTTTAGCAGCTTGATTGTTCTCGGACTTGAAGACGAAGCGCTTTACACCGATTCCTGTGCATTGGAGCTTGAGACGGGTGCATCGTGCACAAGCTGGTTTAGCCTGATCGCACTGATTTTATTTTATCAGCATGGTCGGATGCATATGTCGTCATGATGTACCTTTTTCTTCTGCTTGCGACAAGCGCCGCAGCCTAGAGCTTTGGGAACACCGGCCATCGCAGGGTTTTACCTCAAATGAACAAGTTTGATGCTTTGTGGAGGGAACATTATTCCCCCGCTTACTCTCGGCAAGCAGCTAAATTGTCTAAGACGCGCGGCTTAATAATGATTTGTACGACGTGACACTGCTCAGTTCTAACACTGCAAGTAAATATTCTCATATCATCTTAGATAACAACGGTTATGAAGTGATAGGAATATTGCCTCGCCAAAGAAACAATAAATAAGGTTCTCAACCCAATCTCTCGTTTCACAAGGCCAAGACCCGTCTTCGCAAATCATGACGACGAATAAAATGAAGCGCAGCGTAAACTGCCCCATACTAACCGCTTCTGGCCTCATAGCGCGCTGATCCCAGCGACCATCTTATTAAGCTTGAATTAGCCTTTTGATCAAATTCCTTGGCTTCAAACACGAGGCTTAGAGTACGCGTTTCCTCCCTTGCATAAAGATAAAATAAAAAAAGAGAAAACTCCGCGGAGGGGAAAAAACAAAGCCTTCAAGGTTCTCTAATCATGAGATTCTCCCGCGCCTCGGCAGTTTCCTATTTCGAACCTCGTGTTGGTTGTTTCAAAGAATGCCAAACCAACAGTTTAACAGCGGATGATCGGCACCCGTCCAATAGAATCGTTGGAAACTGACATGATACGAGATAAAAACCCCGGCATTTGCAGTAGAATGGACACAGCCCCAAAGGATTCCTGTCACTGTCACATTTCACTGCGAAACCAACAGGTTGGTTATGCAGGTGGCCTGCTCGTCCAATTCGTCCGGGCAATTTTCACCGTGGTCGCCAAGATGTTTTAGTATGCCAAGCTCGCTTGGCTTTTTGGGGGGGACGGGGGGAGTCTTTAAGGAGGGTTTTGCTGTTCTTTTTGGAACAATCTTTGTTGTTTTTCCCTTTGGAATTACTGGTAGACGTTCTTTTGAGGCTTATTTGGTTCCTGAGCTCAGCTGAGCTTGTTTGTGCCTCAGCTCTACCTTGCCAATTGGATCCCCTGATGCTTTAGGTGACGCTATTCAGAATGGGCATGGCGCCCCTTAACATTGTTGACCCCGTAGTGTGCTCTGCGGCTGCTGCGGTGGTGTTCACGACGGTGTCGCAGTATGTTCCCTCGAGACGGCTGGAGCTGTGCTCTGAGATTGTCTGTTGGGCTGTTCTTCCTTTTCTTTTCAGACATACTGCTTCACCGAACACCCGGCCGACTTCACCGTTATTGAATGACCTGCAGAAACACCAACATTCGTCTTTGTCACAATGGTCTGCTGCCTTGGGTATCGTGGCGGCAGCTTTCTATAGAGCTGAGAGCAACACTATTGGCTTCTATGTACGTTGATTATAGAATATTGGTCCAGTGAGATTGTACTGACAGCGGAAGCCTCTCTTGACCCCTCTTCTCCTCACAGTGCAGGCTTACTTTCAGTCAAGCATATCATCTGACCCAGTCCCTGCCTCACCTCTCATCAGCACCATCAAGGGCACAACACTAGTCGCTGTCCTTTCAGCGTTCTCACTTTCAAACGGCGATCTCTTCGGCTCCCTAATATCAATCATATTAGTCGCTTTTCTCATAGCCGTCTACAGTATCTTCAGTCCCGGCTTCAAAGTGAGAATATTATCACTTTCTTCGGTTGACATCGAAACGAATAGCAAAGCCATTGCAGGGCGAACCATTATTCTCCTGTTCCCTGCTGTGGCTTTTCAGACTTTGGTACTCGGACCTCCGAACAGCAATGTCCCTCTCGTACTCTTTACGGGCTTGGTCAAGGCCTTGTCTTGGTTCTTTACCATTCAAGCCGTACGTAGACCTGTCAACCACTTTGTATACAGACACTAATAAAGCCAGGCACGACAAACGTCCTGGTGCATAGCTACCACGATAGGAACATTTGCTGTCGCCTGCACCAGAAACCCCTTCTCACAAAACTCCCAACTGCAAGCTTTATCTCACGTCGCAGTCTCGACACTCACCCTTCATCAAACAAGTCAACTCCTCCCCAAACAATCAAAAGGCAAAATTCTCCTTTGGTCCTGCTTATCAGCATCTTTCATTCCCTATCTCTACAACGAATACATAATCCACGACGCAACATCCTCAACATTCACCTCTCCATCTCACCCCATCAAATTATTAACTCAAGAAGCAACACCAATCTTCCACAGGAAGCTTCTAAACCAATCTCGAACATATCCAGAAGCAGTGAAGCAGTACAAACAGCGATACGGTATTGATCCACCACCTGGTTTCGAAGTATGGTTCCAATACGCCCTGAAGCACAATTCACCCATCATCGATGAGTTTGACACGATTCACAGCGCCATATCGCCATTTCTGAAAATGAGTGGGAACGAGGTTTTAGAGATGATTGAAAAGGTTTATAAAACGCCACAGAGTGAGGTCTGGCTCTGTGAGTTTTCGGGAAAGACTGCCAAGACAAAGTGTCGGCATCCGAGTCGGTCTTATGATCGGCATTACAGCTATATTTTTGATAAGTTGTTATGGAATCTCCCAGGAATTCTGCCGGATGTCAAGTTTCTTATCAATCATTTCGATGAGCCGAGGGTTATCATACCCTCACAGGGAGGCGGTGTCGACAAAGCTATCCGACTGAATGATGTGTCGATGAAGCCGACTTGGGATGCTTTGACACGGTCTTGCCCGTCACACAAGACCTATCGCGACGACAAATCTAGCCTCGAGACATTCGGACTCCCATTTGTCAAAGATCACCTCTCCGAGTCAGATTTGTGCAAGCATCCAGAGTACAAAGATATGCACGGCGCTTTCATCAGCCCAAAGACCTTTCGTCTCATCGAAGGTCTAGCACCAGTCTTGTCAACGGGTGCATTTTCAACGATGGGCGATATCCTCTTTCCAAGTCCAGCATACGTCGAAGAAGAGTTTCAGTACGATAAAACCCATGATATTCCATGGTCAGAGAAGAAGGACAACCTTTATTGGACTGGTTCGACTACCGGAGGGTATGCTCTTGATGATCAGTGGAGGAACCACCAACGACAGAGATTCGTGACTTTGGCACAGAACCTTGGGCAGCAAGAACACACATACCTCAGAGAAAAAGACGGCGTGATCAACAGCGTCAAGTCATGGTTCTTAAACGGACGCCTATACGACGTTGGCTTCACAAGAATCTTCCAATGCGACCGCAAATTCTGCCGCGATCAAAACACATTCTTCCCCGTAAAACCATGGGCCGACAAAGACGCAGCATTCCACTCAAAACTCGCCTTCGACCTCGACGGCAACGGTATAAGCGGCCGCTACTACAAACTCTTATCCTCAAACACACTCCCCCTAAAACAAGCTCTTCTTCGAGAATGGCATGATGAGAGATTGGTCCCGTGGGTGCATTACATACCCGTTAGTCAAAGCTTGGAAGAACTACCAGAGCTGGTGAACTACTTGACGTTGAATGAGGCGGGACAGAGGGTGGCGGAGAAGGTGGCGAGACAGGGGAGAGAGTGGATGGAAAAGGCTGTGAGGGAGGTTGATATGACGATTTATACCTGGAGGTTGTTGTTGGAGCTCGCGAGGCTGCAGGATCCGATGAGGAGAGGGAGAGGCTGATCTCCTTTGTCTCGAGGAGTAAAAAAACTGACGACGTTGAATAAAAATATTAGATTAGTAATACTACTCACCTAAGACTTTCTATTGTGTATATTTAAACTTACCTAAACCTTATCGTTATTTAGAGTACAGGTCTCGAGGTTTGTTCGCCCCCCTTTTTTCGTCCTTCCTCTGTCATCATCTGTCGTGGTCACAGACTCAGTCCTTTGAAATGTCACCCTCCGTAAAAGAGGCATGCACGGGTAGTCGTTTTCTTTTGGAGGCAGGCGCTGATTCGCTCAGTTGTGGAACAAACATCAAGAAGAAAGCGTCTCATGATGCACCGTTATTCAGTCTCCACGTGTGTCAACCTTCTCATTGATTGACAGTTAAAGTTTGTGATGTCTCAACAAGTAATACACCAGATATTGCAAATTAACTTCAGCTTCTCCGAGGCGGTATATAAAAAAAGAGTCTCCTGATTTGAAGGAAAATAATATACTTTCGTGATATAATTTAGTAGGTAACCTTGTGTGCAGCTTCCTGTGGTATAAGAATCCGCCTCAACACCTGCCTTTACTTGCTTTTCATCAACATCTTTGCTCATCAGGAGTTACTCAATATACAGTGTCAAAATAAACTTATGAAGGGTAACCTAAGCTTAGCTAAGATTTACCTAAACCTTTTCATAATCATCACTTACGGTCAAGGTCAACATCCACACCATCAATCATGAACGAACGCTCCCACAAGCTTGGCCTTATCAAGCTCCAAGGCACCGGCGCCAGAGCCTGCATGCATCCCGGCGTGCTGGGTTACTGGAAACAGCTACTCAACCGCCGCCTCGCATGGATCCGCCACCATCGCGACAATCCGCATATCAACCCGGACGTCGACACGAATAAACTGATCAGTGACGTCGACGGGCTGCCTACTTGCGCAAACCTCCCCCTCGAGCCGGACGCCTTCGAGCCGCTTCCGCGCTGCGATAAAGACTCCAATACCGTCGAGATGAGATTGCTCTTTGAGCCTGCCAACCGCGCCTGGGCAGGAGAGCACGTCGCCCCGAAGCACTTCATCGACAGGGTCACTCATATCCTGCAAGAGAGACCGGCGGCGACGCACTTCGCCTGGAGCCGCGTCTTTGACTGGCTCTACACCTTGGACTTGAACAGAGACGTCAAGACTCTTGATCTGATGGAGCAGATCATAAAGGCAAGAGGGATGTACGCCCGGGACCTCGCACAGCTTCAGCATTTTGCCGAAAATCCGCACACTATCACGCAGCGACGCGACTCGTTGTGCATCAGGACCATGTGCCGTTTGATCGGGCTCGACGTCGACGAGAGGTTCGATTGGTTGTATAAGCCGTTTCTCCACATGCAGCTTAAGTGTCGCGAGGAGTGGATTCGGAATATTATTCTGCCAGCGCACGAGGCTCTTGCTGCGCCCAAGCCTGAGGAGAGAGCAGACATAGCCGTATATGTCGGTGAGTGTGTGGAGGCATTCCTGAGAGCAGACCACAATTTGCACCTATATCAACAACTTGATGACCAGTTGATTGATATGATGGATGAGGTCCGCAACTCTATACCTCCACTGTAGGATAAACTTGGGTATCTTTAGTATAATTAGACAAGAGTCAAAGGATCGTGGGGCTATTGGTATATTAGGTGCAGTTAGGGTTAGAAAAGTATGGTCACGGTTAGAAATCAACAATAGAGATATGAACCTAAATGCGATATCCATTGCTGTTTGTGTAGGGTAACGCGATGCTCAATATGCTCACCATGACCATGACCATATCAGTAATCAATAATTAACCAAGCCATGAGAGCAAGAAACTCCATACTATGATTTCAAGCGACATAAATTTCTTAGGTCACTTTATTAGGATAAACTTGAGCATCTTTAGTATAACTTAGATAAATTGAAACCAGTTATTTATTGCACCTTGAAAGATGGCATCGTCCTAGGCACCCGCGGACAGGCGAGACTCGTGACTTTTTATTTAAATGAACTGACCAAGTCTAGCCACACCGTCAAACTAGAGATCAGCACTTTAGTCCATCATCAAAGCTCTGTCACTCGGGGGTTTATCCGCTGTCAACGGTAGAACCGGTGGGCGATTAGCACGCAGACTAGCAGGACTGGCATCCTTTGACGTGCGTGAACCCTCTCGCTTACGCTCTGTCGATCATTACGAACATTGATTGATGCTTTGACCAAATACTGATCTGGTGGCGATTTCGCGGTGGCCAAGGCTTTTCCGCACTCCTCGGGATATCGGCCAACTCGTTTGAAAAGGATATTGTGGGCTAGCTACCGTGATTCTTCGGTAGTGGCGGATTTGGTCAATAGCGCGGAGGACGCCGGGTCTGGACTGCGAAAGTGGATGTGGGATGATATTTGCGATGCCTTGTAATTCTACGAGATTGTGTTTGGGAGAGATGGGTAGTGAGATCGGGTGATGTGAGAAGTGATAGGGCTGATTAATGTCTGTTGCTTGCATAAAGCTATCTTGCTGTTGACAAATTACTGTGTTTGCTGCGTGAATGACAAGATCGACATTTACGCGGCAATCCACTCAACTAACTTCACATGTGATCCCGGCGGTGTTTATTGATGCCTTGGGACAAATGGGCGAGTTTTCCCCGTAAATGAAGCAGATGTATCGCTCCGACAAATGCAAACAAACAAATAGTAATCGTAATTTCCAACTTCCGCTTCGGAGCAAGAACTCATATTCACTTTTACTTACCCTAGCGTCAATGGAAGATTCCGATTGAGTAGACCCAATCATTGTAGCTCGATCTTCAGGTACGCGACGATACACGCTTTGCCTAGCTTCGTCTTCTTTCCCCTGTTTCGTTCTAGCCGACACCACCAACACTATTGACGTACATACAGTTTGGATCTCGTGTTTTTAATCTTCTGGGCGCAGGCTTACCCTAGACGAATGAGGCGGGTGGAGGATTGAAGGATCCATACGTGAAACTGGGATCTACCAAGAATGGTCCTGATGAGAGAAAAAAGAAGAGATTTTTCTATTAGGCGTTTTGGATTGAGATTTTGCTGTCGCATCATGATATTGTAATTGGTTGACCGTTTCACGCCTAATTGTGGATAGAACAATGAGTGACCCAAGCACTCGGGTGCCCAGTGACAGTGACTAACTACCAGCGGAATTACTCCGAAGCACAATAGCGCCGTCCGAAACGAAGCGGTAATTTGTATCTCCATACTCCCCAAGCCAATTGCGTTGCGCGCATGCGTGTGTCCCTCCGATCAATTACGCGACGTCTTTTTTATTCCCCAATTAATTGCCTCGGACTGATTTTGGCATTTTCCCGAGTTCGTGTTCCAGTCTGTTGGGACTAGACGGGGTCTGTGGCTGGCTGGTAGTGGCAGTGGATTGAGCTTAGGGGGTTTTAGTGCAGAGACTAAGTTTACTGGGTGAAGAAGTGAAGTGCACGCGGGGATAAAAATCAACGGCCTGGAGTGAAGGGCCAGATCTAGAGAGAATCGTGGCGTCATGTCCGAGCACTGCACGTACGCACTGCTTTTGGCACTGACCAGTGCGGGAGGGAATTGTCCGCGAGTCTGTCGTGCCACTTCCACTGTTGGTGTCAACTACAATACTCTTTAGGTAGAGTGTTGGTGAGGAACAAGACGTACATATGATTGCAGCGCTAATAACAACAGAGTTTCATTGTCAATTCCCTTCTGTTCAATAACCACGCAAGCCACCTTTTTCTCGCTTCAAGTGTAAATTACCCAGCTGTTGAATTGAAAGCCACTTCGTGTCTTTGCAGTGCGGCCAGATTAACAACCCCCCTGTACATAAACGCCACGAAAACGCCTGGAGATGGTGCTCAGATACGGGAAGCTCTACGCGGCCGACGCGCACTGATACTAAGAATTGGTGGTGGCCAACAGAAATACTCGCTACGAATGGCCAGGCAGATAAGGTGTGCATGCATAATGAGGAGAGCACAGTTTATCTTGTTGGTAACAGTGTATGTGAGATTGCCTTTCCGTCCCGGGCCGTCGTCCATCGGACGTCCAATGTTACATCAGCATTTGTTTGTCTCCTCGTGTGAGACGTCAGATTTGCAGAAATACGGGATGCGACATGTTCAATTAACTGTGTTTCCCTTGCTTCCTGTGGAGTAATGGGGGTTTTGGTATTGTTCGATTGGATGGTTTCTTTTCTTTTTTCTTGCGGGCGGGATTGAGTCTGGCGTCATTCCAGCTGTGAGGGCATGCAAGTCACGGGCTGGAAAAAAACGTGATGGCCGGTCCAACGAGGAGAAAAAAGCAAAAGAGTCTCATTTACGCATGCGCAACGGTTGCATAATGGTACGATATATCGTCACCTTGTCTTTCAGAAAGCTCCCTTACATTGAATCCTTCACAGCACCACAGTGATGTTGGTTGAAGCAGCAACAGCAGTGGAGGTTAAGCAGGGAGATTACGAGAATACTACAGATCAGATTTGGAATGAGAGACGAACAAGAACCATTGATCCCCCAAACTTAACTCAACCTTAACAGCACCAGGAACCTGGAATGCGGCACAGCCGCGCGTAAAGCTTAAAATCTCTCGAGTGCTGTTTGCGAAAAAAGAGACCAAAGTATTTAAACAGAGTTACGAAAGCCCACTTGGCCTCAACGCCTCCAAAGATAAAAAAAGTGGTGCAGCAAACGGGAACGCGTCCCGGCTCGTTGGGACTCTTGGGGTGGAAATTGATTCATCGCATTTAATTGACTTGCATATTATGGGGAAAGGATAAAAAAAGCAATTATACCATGCATGGCCTCATCATAGGGCTAAGAGCTCGTTTACGACGCGACTCCTTCACGTCAAGGAGCAAAGCAAGCTGCATCACAAGGGATGTATGACAAAAAGTTCCCCTTTTCTTTTTTGAGGGGGAGCCTGGAAAGCTAGACTCCTTTAGCGTTGTCTCGATCCGGATCAGAGTTGAGATGATGGAGGGAGACAAAGTTCGGGGCTTGCTTGTTACGAGTCTAGACTTTTACCAAACACTCTCGGGTATAGGTTTCCACCCCTTGCATTACGCACCTAGTACTTGACTTCTCCACGTGGCAGTTGAGATTGTTTATACAGTATCTGAGTTGTGTATCTGCAGTTGTTTATCGCCTGTATCTTGAGCTGGGCTGAGCTCGTGATGGGGACCCTGTATATATTGGCGAGACGTATAATAAGCAGGGATGGCTGGCTGCTTACTGGCATGCATGTTTTTCTTCACCGTACGACGTAAATTGTCATTCATGCGTCGGAAAGGTGGTATTGACGTGGCTGGAGTTGGCATTCAATTGATCATCCAGTCAATTCTCTTATTCGGCTATCTCACGATGCATCCATATCTCACAGTGGTAGGTAGGTATCAATCCTTGGTGGAGAGAAAAGGTCAGGGGTCCGAGACATCAGCGCCCTTGAGAAGTAGGGAGCCCTTTTTTTTCTCTTTTGTATCGTGACTCAAATGCAAGGGAAGAGCCAAGAAATGCATACATAAACGAGAGCTTTCCTTTCCTTTCTTTTTTTGAGCCATTTCTTCCTTCTTTTTCTTTCGCGCTTGAAGCGATGTCAAATAATTTCTCAAATCCATGTCCCTGTTCCGCGTTTGGCGTCAGGAACGCTCTCTGTATTCCCGTGGTTTACGTCGCTCTGCTCTAGCGCCAGAGTCTGTCGCCATGGGAGGCTTACAGCGGGCCGGTTGAATTCTGTTCTGTTCAGTTCTGTTCAGTGGTTGGGCTCGCAAGCTAAACTCCCCCGCTGAGCAGATCTTTCCCATAAAGCAAACCCTTGCGTTTAAAAATGTTTCAGGCAAAAGAGTCATGACTCAACAGAAATATCCGTTTTCTGCAGGTTCTCATCCTGATCCCACAGGGTTTTTGTTAATCCCGACTCGAACTTGTGATCGTGATGGGCCCCCGTGTGCTTCACGCTAAGGCGTACTAGCTGGAGGCACTAACAATAGATCTGGACACAGTGTAGCCTCGGCCAAGCAAGACCAGCTGAAGAATCGTGTTGCACTGTGAAATGTGTGACACAGACCCTGTGAAATTTGCTGACGATTGGGGATAAGCCTCCCCCTGCACCCCTGCAAAGCTTAATGTGAACAGGGCCCTGCCCCTCGGGTGACGATGTGATTTGTCCCCGGGCTGTGCCTCTGTGCCTCTGTTACTCTACAGCACCTAATCACCAAACATTTGGGTGACCATTTCTTCAGTGCTGAGATTTGAGTGTGCTCAGTTATCGTGAGTGCATGCGCTTCGTCCGAGCGTACATGTCTCTATTGCCTGTTTCTGTGCACTACATACACTAGACTACACTGCGCTTTGGTTTCATGTTTGCGAGATCTGATATCCTCTGCATCTCTCTCTCCCTGCCGCTCTTATTCCCAGACGGATCGTTATCTTTCCTTGCAGCTCATGCCTTGAATTGGATCCTGTACTTGGCCCAGGCTGGTAATACGCCCGTCCCCGTTTACTTAACGACATCACATCGCGTCGCCCAACTTCCCCTCACCATCGCCAGAGACCTAGGGTCCGTGGCACTTGGTCTTACAGTCAAAGCGTCGATCTGCTCTGCAACAGGGGTTCCCCTAGTCCTTGTCGCCTCGATGGGGAGCTGACGGGTGTGGAGACCGCCCCCTGGGATCTTTCTTGGCTTGGCTTGAGGCGTGAGTTCAGGCCGGCAGATCCGTTCCGCCTTAGACAACTTCCGTCATGGAACTACCTGGGAGCGCCATACCAACCAACACACTCACACTCACTCTGGATGTACAGTGCGGTACCTGACGGTAGGAATTCTCGACTGGCATGCACCAGACCCGATCTCTGGGTGTGGAACTGGTTCCAGAGAGCAAAAAAGCGCCATAAAGGCTGATTGACCTCCCCATTTTTAAAGCTAAAACAGCTTTGTATCTCTTTTTCCCGCCGCTCTCGCTCAAAGGGAACAAGATCCCCTCTGTCCCCTCCCCGTGGTCTCCCCATTCGTTTTTATATACAAAATAATGACCGCCGTGGGAACTGCTCAAGCTGCTGCAGAGAGACACGACAAGGAATACTCTTTCATCGAAGCCCTTGCTCTAGGTCCCCGCGAGTCCTTCTCCCTCGTATCAAAGGAAGCTCTTGGTCTGCCCTCATCCCCGAGCAGTCCTGTCCTCCCCGTCGCCCCATCCATTGCTCAGGTCACCACCGTCACACGACCTAGAACTCCTCCTCAGAAGAAGCAAGTCGTCGCTCCTGTGTCCTCGCAGGTCCACGTCGCTACAGCTAGTCCTCTCAAGAGCCCTACTACTCTTGTGCCATCGCAGAAGATAGCTCCCAGTGTTACCACTAACACCACCGCCCCGAGATCGCACACCAGCAACAACAAGAAGAACAGCGCCATGGCCAACTCGACAAAGGCGCAGAGCGCCTGCTTGGAGCTATGCCACAAGACCACGGCGCTCGGCGACCGCATCTCGGTGCGCATGCTTGAGTACCTCACCATGGTGACCAAGCAGCCCCACGGCCTCGACACCCTCGCCCACGACTTCCTCGACACGTGCGAAATCCTCTTCTCCATCGAGGCCGGGCTCGGCGAGTGCATCCGCAACCAGCAGACCTTCCCCGGCGACGTCATCTCAGAGCTGAGCAAGAAGTTCCGCGTGACGCAGGCCGACTTCCAGCTTCTGGACCAGATGCTCGGCAAGTTCCTCGAGAACGAGCGCAAGGGTGCCATGGGCCGTATGCGCCGTGGCTGGGGTCGCATCTTTGGCGATAACGACATCGAGAAGATGATCAGCGCCCTTGGACGCACGCGCGAGAGCCTGCGTATGAGTGCGCTCATGTTTCAGTGGAGCCTGGGCAATGAGAAGATTGAGAATGAGCTTGGTATCGGCTACACTGGCCTCGCTGCTGCTCTCGACCGCATGGACACCCGTGCTGGCATGGCGCCGAGATCGAAGCTCTCTGACCACGGTGGTTCGCAGTACAGACCTTCTTCTGCATCGCAACATCGTGGCATGGAGGGACACAGCGCCATGTCGATGGGTTCTCAACCCCCATTGCCTCCCCTCCCCTGGACGGAGCGATCGTCGTCTATGCGTGAGGACACACTCGCTGCCTCGCTGCACCAGGCGGATGCTCGTTCATTTACCGGTGGTCATCACAACACTGCTAGCTCAATCGCCTCCAATGAGCGTTATCACTCTGGTACCACTGGTACATTTGACCGCATGAGCACCTTTGACGAACACCACGAGACACGGTCGCATCACACCGCTGTGTCAGACAGTGAAGTCTCGCTCGAGGAGCTCTCAGGTCTGGATCTCAACGGTGGCACAAAGGTCGTGCGACTCAAGGCCGATCCCTTCAGCATGCCCCGCTGGAACCCGAGAAACACCGTCGGCGCCGACGCAGCCAACCTCAAGTCCGCTCTCCTCACCGCCGTGCGCGGCAAGAACCACAAACTCATCGAGCAGCTCCTAGATCGTGGTGTATCCCCCAACACTGGCCCTGATCATCTCGCTCTCAAGGAAGCTGTTCTCAACAGTGACGCCGAGGCCGTTCGTCTCCTCCTCCTCTTCGGCGCTGATCCCAACGGCACTGATCGCGATGGTGTAACACCGCTCTTTGCCTCCGTGGAGAAGTCTTTCCTCGCTGGTGCCGTTCCTCTCCTCAAGTACGGCGCTGATCCTCGCTTCGCTATGGGTGAGGATAATGAGACTGCCCTCGCTGCTGCTTGTATCGCCAACAAGGTCAACTTTGCTCACCTGCTTCTTATCTACGGCGGTGACCCTAATCAATTGACCGCTACGGGCGAGACGCTCCTCAGCAGCGCTATCAACAAGAAGACGCCCAAGAAGTTCATCGATCTCATTCTCGACTACGGCGCTGATCCCGACCTGAAGAGTCGCGAGGGAAAGACTGCTCTCTTCGAGGCTATTCAGAACTCTCGCGTCGACATCGTCAGCAGTCTTCTCGACCACGGTGCAAACCCCAACTTGCCTGGTCCTAAGCACATGCTCTGGCCCGCCACCTACCAGAGCGCCTGTCTGCAGGTCCTCCTTGCCCACGGCGCCGACCCCAAGAAGGCACCCGGTATCATGGAGCTTGCCGTTAGCGTCAACAACATCGAGTCAGTCAAGGTCCTCCTCAACGCAAAGGTCGACCCCAACCAGAAGAAGGACGGCGTCTACACACCCCTCTGCACATCCATCCGCGACAACCGCCCTGACATCTTCCACCTCCTCCTCGCCAACAAGGCGGACCCCAACGTCCCCGCCAGCGAGTACCCCGCCTTCAAGTGCATCACGCACAACCGTCTTCAGTACCTGCCCCCTCTTGTCGACGCGGGTGTGAACCTCGCCTCTCCCAAGGGCATTGTCGAGACTGCCGTTAGTGTTAACAACATGGAGGCGCTCACATGGCTGATCGAGAAGGGGATGAACCCTAATGATAAGACTCCTAAGGGCCACTCACCGTTGACGACTGCTATCCGCGAGAACAGGGTCGAGATGGTGGACTTTTTGCTCAGCCACGGTGCTGATCCTAATGTTCGCGGTCAAGACTGGCCTGTGTGCATGGCCGTCCGCAACCCCCCTGTCCTCAAGCGCATTCTCTCTGTGCTTGCTGAGCCCCGCGCCTTCAAGGGCGTCATGGAAATGGCTGTCGTCGCCAACCAGCTCGAGTCGGTCAAGCTCCTCCTCGCAGCCGGCGTATCAGTCGAGGACAAGAACGGCGGTGTCTTCTCGCCCCTCACATCCGCCATCCGCGAAGACCGCAAGGACATCGTGTGGTTCCTCATCAACGAGGGCGGCGCCGACATCAACGCGCCCGGCGAGCATCTCCCCGTCGTCAAGGCCTTGCGCCGATACCGCGGCGACTCTGAGATTCTCGAGTTTCTGCTCGAGCACGGCGCTGACCCCAACAAGGTGTACCGTGGGTGGAGCGGTGTCATGCAGGCTGTTGAGAACGGCGATGAGAGGATCCTTCGTCTTCTGGGTGAGAAGGCTGGCTTTGATCTCGATGTCAAGGATGAGCTTGACCGAAGTGTCACTGAGATTGCTGCTTCGCGAGGCTGGGACGAGGCCGTTCAGATTCTGAAGGAGTACGCCGTGACAAAATCTGCTTAATTTATTGGGACTGCATTGTAAGATGACGAATGCTTGGGATTGGGATGGGGTTGGAGTCTGCGAGATTGCTTTATGGGACTTGGACCGGATTTGGATTGGATTGGATGGTTTGCCTGGTCTTGTGTCCTTTTTATATATATCCTCTTGCTTACCTTGAGCATTTTCTTTTTTTCTTCGTTTTGTTCATATCCCACTGGTATAGTACTACCATATATCTGCTTATATTTTCTTTGTCAATCTATTCGTTGGCGATAATACAGATGAGTTTTGGAGCATCATGATCCCAATCAATCGTGCGCGAGATGCTAAAGCGAGATGTAATTTAAACCTATCTATTTATTTTAAACGCAATCATCTACAACCTGTTTCCCATGTTGACGTGAACAGATTTAATCTGCGTATACGCCTCCAAGCCCGCCTCACCAAGCTCCCTCCCAATGCCACTCTGCTTAACACCACCAAACGGCACCCGAGGATCACAATCCTGGCTGCTGTTAATCCAGACCATTCCCGCCTCAATTGCAGCAGCAACGCGATGAGCCTTTTCCAAATTCGTCGTGAAAGCAGCAGCGCCCAGTCCATAAGTCGTATCATTCGCCAGCTCAATCGCCTCCTCCTCCGTCTTGAAGGTAGAAATGACAACAACCGGGCCAAAGATTTCTTCGCGGAACACGCGCATAGAGGGCTTGACGTCTGTAAAGACAGTGGGGGAAATGTAGAATCCCTTGTCTGAATCTCCGACTTTTAGAGGGTGACCGCCCGCTGCGACTGTGGCGCCCTCTTTTTTGCCAATGTCGATGTACTCCAAGATCCTCTCGTACTGAACCTTGGATACCTGCGGTCCCTGATACGTTTCCTTATCCCACTGGTTACCAACTTTGCTAACCGTGTTAAGCGTATCAATAAATTCCTTGATGAATTTCTCGTAGATAGTCTCTTGCACGAGAATTCGCGACGTCGCGGTACAGATCTGTCCTTGGTTGGACATGATGCCGAAATGCGACCACTTAACAGCCTGATCAAGCTCCGCATCGTCAAACACAATCAACGGAGATTTCCCGCCTGTTTCGAGGGTTATGTTCTTGAGTGTCTTTGCTGCGACGCCCATGATGCTCGCTGCCGTGGCTGTTGACCCCGTGAAAGCGATCTTGTCCACCAACGGATGCTGCACCAATGCCGCGCCTGTGTCCTTGCCCAGACCATTGACGATGTTGACTACACCAGGTGGAAAACCAGCTTCTTTAATGAGCTCTCCCAAGACAAGAAGACTTATGGGAGTCTGTTCTGCCGCTTTGATGACAACTGTATTTCCACAAGCCAGCGCAGGGCCCAGCTTCCACGTCGCCATGGACAGAGGATAATTCCACGGGATGATCTGCGCAACAACACCAATTGGCTGACGAATCGTATACGCAAACTTCTTGGGCGTCGTGTTAATAGTCTGACCGAACGTCTTGTCAGCCCAGCCAGAGTAATAGCGAATAACGCCGACAGCCTCAACGAGATCATTCTCCAGCGTCTCAATGTACGTCTTGCCGTTATCCCACGCGTCAATAGTAGCGAAGAGCTCGCGCTTGGATTCAATCAGATCAGCGAGACGGGCCATGAGTTGGCCTCTGTCCGAGGCGGGGAGATCTCTCCATGACTCATGACGCAGTGCGGCTTTGGCTGCTTTGACGGCTTTGTCGATGTCTTCAGAATCTGCGGATTGAACTGTTGCGATTTCTTGTTCGGTGCTGGGATGTGTTAGTGGATGTAGGGAGTGAGGGGTAGGTGAGTAGGGGACTTACGCGGGGTCGATTGACGTGAGGGTTTTGTTGCTTGATGAGGGGACGAATTCGTTGTTGATGAAGAGGCCGGTTGGTTGAGACCACTTTACTCCGTTGGGAGCTGTGAGTTCAATTGAGGCCGCCATTTTGGTCAATATATTGTGATGAGATGAAGTGGTTGGTGTTGAAGGACGGTGATGTTTAACTTGGGAGAGGGCCTCTTGTACTTTCTGAGATATCTGTTATAGGGAGTATGATAACTGTGACCGACTCTCAATTCACTCCGATATAGAGTAGACCGATGAGAATGGCGATTGTTTCCGTCGTCTTGATCGCGCAGACCTTCTCTTTTTAACCACCTCGCGCAATCATTTCCACTACCGAGATAGGGAAGTGAAGCCTACAACGACAGCGCTGCACTCCACTACCCCGCATCTCCATCGACCTGCTCACACTGGGCAAAGAATTACATCTCAAGCGACACCTCATATCATGACTTAAGATAAGATAATGTTCTCATTGTCTATCAATTATCTCATTACAGACTAGCTCACATTTACTTTCGAGCCTCTGCCTCTTCAGCCACAGCCCTAGGAATCTCCTCATCGAGCCCCGTCTCCTTCGGCTTCCAGCCCAAAACTTCAGTGGCGCGACGGGGCTTGCTTCGGGCATTGCTGCCGAAGAAGACTGAACCAGCGGGGAGTGCAGTGTCGACTTCTGGTTTGTACAGTTCTTGGACTTCAAGGGTATTAATGAGGCCTTGGTCCTTTGCTGCTTTGGCGACTCTATCCGAGATATCGGCCCATGTCTAAATTGTCAGCTTTGTCAATTGAGTGAAGTGACAGGACTTGACTTACCAGCTCACCAACGCCGGGAAGATAAATCCCCTTCTCACCCCATACATTCTCATCTTCACTTCCCTCTGCGCCCTTCTCAGCTAAAATTGTGAACAATCTCGCGAGATCAGCGACGTGGACATTCGTCCAGGCTGCTAAGCCGCGACCCGCTCTGACGGCATGACCGCGCTCAATCGCGACTTTTGAGAGTGCGGGGATTTGAACGCTACGCTGCTTGACAGGACCTTGGCCTTTGCCGTAAATAATGGGAGGAAGGACAAGGGCTGTTTTGATAGAAGGCGTCTCCTTTGCTATCTTGAGAATGTAGTTGTCCACCACGCGAGAGTCGTGGCTGCGGATGAGGTCCAGAATGGAAGAGACGCCATCGAGATCATCCCAGACTTGGCTGGAGGGTTCACCTGGTTTGAAGGACGGAGAGGATAAGTCCTTGACGGGCAGTAAACTCGCACCAGAGATCTGAATCAAATAGCCTGTTCATCATCAGTCCAGTCCCTCCCATTCATTTTGTCATCACTTACCATTCCCCCTCTTCGCCAATCCCCGATGAATCGCCTGCAACGACCCAATATGCTTGTTCGACGCAACATCTAAGTTTACCCAAGTCAGCAACACCACACCACCAGAATTTCATGAAACATGACTACTGACTCAGTACCACCAAAGCTTGTGAAGCCTCCTGTTCCACGAGCGCACTATCATCTAGGTCGCCCACCACAGTGCGCACTTTCGGATACGCCTGCGAAATGGTCTCAGCTGCGTTGGCGTCGCGCACGAGCGTGGCGATGGTGTACTTGGGATGGGCTTGTGTGAGCTCGTGGAGGAGCTGGCCGCCCACGTAGCCCGATGCGCCGGTGCTGGGAGGGTTAGTAAGCGAAAAGTGAATAGATCTGGGGTATTACAGAAAGATTGAGGTCATTGTGCGTGTGTTTACGTGGTGTTGGGAGTGATGTGCTGTGCTGGATTGAGGTGCTGGAGCTATGGAGATGGGGTTTTATGGGCGTATGCAGTGTCACGGATATTATTAAGCTGTGCACCGCTGGAATTACGACACTGCGGCGATAATGGCGCGTGAATTACTTGTTTTTTACTTGCATGCGCATGCATTTATCAGCCACTTGAATAATGAATGATGTTATAAATGAGATCAAATGCAGTGCCCGCGGAGACTTGCCTTTTTAATGTTTTGCAGAGGATCCATCGTCTCCAGATGAGGAATGCGACAAGGCAAAGTGGAGACAGCCGTATTACCAACCACCAGCCGCACGAGAAGCAAAAAAAGCGTAATAAAATATGTGAACGAACCCTTTGAGCTTTGGAGGGAATTCTTGGTGAACGTGAATTTGAACGCATGACCAGCAAAAACGAAGAGTGGCGCAGGGAAAGATTTTTTAGGATTTTAGGTTCGGAGTTATAGAAGGTTTGTAGGTTATAGGTAGATACTACTGTACCACTCTTCGCCGACAGTACACAGAGTGATTTTGGAATATAAGGGTAAGATACAGACCGAAGACAACGGAATATAAAGGGTGGTCCTATGGAGGATTCAACACTAACTGCACTTTCAGCACAGAGGGTTGAACCCTAGCTGGGAAGATATCCAAGATGTGCTTACTGCTCAAAGACACAAGCCAATTTCTCGAGGTAAGCTCATTTCAACCGCTTATGTTGACTCTGTAAAAACAGCTCACTTAGGTACTCAGGAACTGCCCCTATTAACATCGGTGATGATTTGCATTGTGACGGTTCTGGATCACTTTGTCAGCAGTAGTGTCGGTAAGCACTGGTAAACAAGAGTTCAAGTACATTGTTTAATCCTACATAAAGGGCTTGGGTGTTCTTCGCTCATAGTATGCCTAATTTCTAAAAGCTTGGAGATCGACTGCATGCATTCAGAGTTTGAGTGATGCTGTTGAGAAGTACAAAGAGCACATGCTTGGTCGAGCGCAGATACTCCCAGGCTACTCCGTACATGCCCTCGAGTGAGATGCCACAAAAACAGTCGTTTGTTCCATAATTTTTGAGCTCCGTCACCATGGGTTTTGATACTGTGACTCAGCATGTTGCTGGTGTAGTGGCTCGCATTTGCAGTCTTGGGATTGATGTCTTGAGTGTTGAAGGAGGCGCGTTACATTTAGCCCAACAGGCTCTTGTCATGTTACATGCTCCACAAAGGCATCCCTCCACGATTACGAAACTCAGGCCCGAACCAGTGTTGCAATACTCGACAATGTCTGTCTCGTTGAAATACCCGCCAGAAACCCTCGACATCTTCGATAGTAGCAGCGGCCCAAATATTTTGTCAAATGGCACGCAAGCAAGGAATCGAAGCGGCTTGGATTAGAATTCGAGAATATTTTGGTAGGATCGAGGAGTCGCGTATTGTGCGTATTGAGGAACTGGTTGTCCAGTTTACCGACATTCACTAATCGGTGTTCGACTACTAAGGCCCAGAGGTTGAGCGTACGTCAATGGAAACAATTAGTCTCTTTGGGAGTCTCGGATGGTGCTTAGCCAAGTGTTTTCTGAGCGGTCACAGAACTCTTTATATCTAGTATCAGAGGACATCCTTTCCTGGTTCGTCGCTGTAAGCCAGGCTAATTCAAGACGTCGAGATTCCGATCTTTGTTCCAGGCTCCCGATCGTCCATGCCTACGAAACTGGAATTTACCAGTCAAAGTGAAAACTTCTTAGGCAGGAGAATATCTTTTACATAAGACTATCGTGCCCTCGTGCCCTTCTCACCTATGTTCGCAGCCTAAAGCTTAACCTTGTAGGCAGCAGTCCACCCTATCGATATAGTTTATGGCCACAAATAGTGTGAAAGTAACTATTCAAAGCGCCCTTGTTGCATGGCAGAATTAGCCTGTATACAAAAGCTTCAGACTCGAGCGAAACTTTGCAATGATTAGAGGAATGCTGGAGAACTTGGATATGGTGTTGAAATTGGAAACTAACTTGACTATGTACTGTACCAGATCTAAGGGAGTTTTAGGTGCTATGGTTCGTAAGGAATGGCTTGGATTACTTGCCAAAGATATATAGATTAATGCTCTAGTGTTGATGTCAGTAGTTCTCTCGGTCGCTTTGCTAGTATCAACATTTGCTTGAGAGCATGATCTCGTAGTCTTCTCCCCTTCAGCCCCAGGGAATGACTAGTCTCTTACAGCTCGCATAATTGCTTATACTATGGGGTGAAAGTGGCCGTGCAGAGAAATTGAGTTGCTGATAACCGCCCGGATTGGCGCCTTGCACTCCAGCGCGTTGACATAGACATTGACACACCCCGAATACATCTGCCCTCCAAAGTATCATGGTTATCAAATGACTAATGATCAGCCAGTCAAACAAGAGCGACTGCCCTTGGACTATCTTATCCTACAAAGGCATAAACATGAGAAGACTTCACGGTCCTCGGTGGGCAAGAAAACTCAAACCTGGATATATGGTATCAAAAATAAACCTAGCAAAAGACATCCTAAGTTTAGTAAATTTACCATAAATTTATCCTAAGTTACCCAAGTCTTTTTGTCATTTAGGATCAAGGCCCTGAGTATTCTTTCCTCCCCTAGAGGGTCTCCAAGTGCATTGACTAGCTCAAGCTAACCTCCTAACGTCCCTCGCCACGACCGCTCCGATAAGCGGCTACCCCACCTCGCGGAAACATTCCCATTTCGCCATCTCATCAACAGCACAATAACATAACCTCCCCCGGGATCAGTCTCCCTCACGAGAAGAAGTAATCAACCCAAAACCAAATCAATCCAATTTCCCTTCATCTCTCTCCACTTTCCTATCTAAGATGCCCAAAAAAGTCGAGCGAACACGGACTTTTACAGGCTGTCGAACATGTCGTTCGCGCCACGCAAAATGCGACGAGGCTCAGCCCGAATGTGGAACCTGTAAACGGCTGGGGCTTGCGTGTGGAGGTTATGGAGCACGGCTGTTTTGGATCAGGGATGATGCTGTCAGGCCGGAGCTGCAGCAGAGTCATCGGGGCTCGGAGTATCGGTATCCACTATTCTCCGGTAAGTTCTCCGGTCCGTCTTGAGACTGATGACTGATGAATGTAGAGAGTGAGAGACGGTTGATGAGTGATGAGTTGAAGGGGAGTTTAGGAAAACGAACGGCATTGGCGTTGTTGGCGGATATTGACTCTGCGTGTGAAAAGAGTGATGTTGGAGATGCGTTGATGAGAGGTCCTTTTGGAGTCTTTCAGTCTGTTGAAGAAAAGAAGTTGACGATGGATACGATTGAGTGCTCGCCGGATACTAACACTGATAATACATCGACGAGCATGTATGCTGAGACTGATGGTTTCATTGAGGAGATTCAACGAACAGACTGGCCGGATCAGCTACCCGAAGATGACCTCGATATCTTCACGCACTCGTTGGACCCAAGTTTCAGCATCAACTCCGAAGAGATGACAGCGGGTGACCAGATGAATATGCATGATTCTATGGCAAACTTCTTCGGCGATGATCCAATGGGCGCTGAAGGATTAGCCCTCTTCAGTCCCGGCTTCATATCCCAAGTCATGGGCAACGACACTACCACGCAAGAAAACACCATCGACCCAAACCTTCACCCTCCAATGCACGAAGTAGTCCCATACCCAAGAAACATCACAAGCCCCTGCGGACTCCCCGAAGAAGCAGAGCCCTTACTACGCCACTACAGACAACACATCGCCGGCCAACGCTCAACCATGCAGGCAAAACGCAAGTCTCCTTGGGAAATCATCTTTCTGCCTTGTGCCCTTGAGACATTTGCTGAGCTATCACTATGGAATGAAGCTTCTCATACCCGCTCTTCCATATTCTATACTCTGCTTGCTCATAGTGCACTGCAACTACACCTGTCAAAAGCGCCGAATTCTTTGGCGGCGGATTGGAAGGAGATTGGGCTGAAGAATCATGAACGAGCGCAGAACCATCTAAGGCAGGCGCTGCAGCATGAGATGTTTGGACCGAGGCAGGCGAGTTATAAAGAACTGTTGATGGCTATCCTCGCCATGGCGATGACTTCAGTAAGTTTCTTATCTCCGATTTTAGGGCCAAGCATTAATAAAATCAGTTACATAACGGAGCTCGTGCATTCCGTATCTTCCTCCTCGACGCAGAGCGACTCATCCGTCTTCGCGGTCTAGCAAACCAAGCCCAAAATCCCTTCAAATCCCGTCTTCTGCACCACATGTACACCCATCTCCGCGTCATCGCAGAGAGTATATCCCTCTGGAGTGAACCCCTTCCCGAAAGCTCTTCAGAGATCCAAGGTCGTGAGCAATTCCGAACATTCCGCATTACAGAAGAGGGCTTGAACATGGGTCTTGATCCAGCCCAAGAAAAGACCGATGAGCTTGGATACAATGACATCCATCTTGAAGTTCAAGGACGGTGGACCCAAACTCTTTATCCGGTTATTTACGGGATACCAGAATCTCTCATGACGCTCTTGTCACAAACGGTCTCGTTGTCCAACGAGAAAAATCGTCTTGAGACTGTTGCACGCTGCAATCCTTCAATATCAGAAGCTCTCTCCAAACACACCAAAACCCTCGAAAACAGAATCTGGGCATGGCCCTCAACCCTCGATCCCACCGAACCCGTCAAAATGCCAACAGGCGACGAAGATCTCGTCCGCCATCCCCAAGTCCGCTCCATGACACTCGCAATCCACCAAGCGTTGGTGATCTACTTCTACCGAAGAGTCTACGACATGAACGCCATGATCCTGCAAGACCTTGTTCGTAAAACGCTGGAGTATCTTGAGCCGTGTTTGAGTGAGTTGATCGATGATCAGGATTTTGCGACCAGTCTGGCGTGGCCTGCTTTTGTGGCGGCTTGTGAAGCTGTTAGTCCTGATTTGCAAGAGCGAGCGCTGAAGTGCTTGGGGGTTACGGATGATAAGGGCGTTTATTTTACGAATAGGCCGGCGGGGGTTGTTGTGCCGTTGATTTGGGAGAGGAGGAAGCAGTCTGGGGATTGGACTACGAGTTGGCAGAGTCTCGTGCAGGAGAGCCTAGCATAGATATGACATTGGCACTTGATTCGGTTCTCACACTTGCAGCGACATGTTGTATTAAAACTCTCATAAAGTGATTTTGTCTATTTTACTATTTTAATCATTAAACTCCATAATGCAAAGTCAGGTCTATTCAAGCCAACTTGACACCAGCATCCTTCAGAAGCTGCGCAAGCTCAGCCCTCTCATCATCCTCCAAGAGAGCAAAAGGCTTTCGCAGACCCCCCGTCTTCCATCCCTGCAACTCCATGCCAGTCTTGATACCAGCACCATAGTGATGCGCCTCCAGAAACTTGCACACAGGGAAGATCTTGGACCAAAGCTCACGTCCCTTCTTCAGATCGCCATCAACAGCGATGGCGTTCCAAAGTTGCACTGAAAGTTCGGGAAGGACATTGGTGGTTCCCCAGACTGAGCCCTTGGCACCAGCGCAGAGACCGTAGAAGGTCAGTGTGTCCCAGCCGTTGAGGGCGGTGATGTCGTTGTGATGGTGGAAGAGAAGATCTGTAAGAGCGGGTGCATTTCCAGAAGTATCCTTGAGATACTTGACGCCAACATCTGAAAGACCAGCGATTTCAGCGGGCGATAAGCTTACACCGCTCGCACTGGGAATGTTGTAGTACATGATCGGCAAACCACTCTCCTTGTAAATCTCCTCAAACATCTCCCTCAACTGCTTCAGATTAGGCGCATCGTAGAACGGCGGCACAATCATAGTAGCAGCGGCTCCAACTTCAGCAGCATGCTTAGCGAGCTCTACAACACCAGAGGTGGTGAGGTCGCCGATGCCAGCGACGACAGGGACTCGGCCAGCGGCTGACTTGACGCATTGGTCGAGAACATCTTTGCGCTCTTGCAGGGTGAGGGCAGTGAATTCACCGGTGCTGCCGCCGGGGACTAGGCCGTGCACGCCGGCGGAGATTTGACGCTGGATGTGGGCGTCGAGCGCGGGGAGATCGACTGTGCCGTCGGGTTTGAAGGGGGTTATGAGGGCCACTAGGATGCCTGTGAGTTCTTGGGGAGCCATTGTGATTTGATGTGATTTGTATGAGACTTGGATGAATCAGTGATATGAGATGAATGTTTATGATGAAACTCTTGATTCTTGTTGTCTATTATATGCTTCTACTTGTTATCATTCCTTTACCAATTGGTATACCCCGCGTCGTTCTCTATCAGTCTCGACATGATGGTCTCGTCAAAATAGGTAAGTTTCCACGACGTGGGCGGAGATGCTTGCCAACCGTGTTTTGGTGGGGTATCAGCTGCCACACGAAGCCCAATCTGTTACGGAGTGAACCAGAGTCAAAAGAGGTAGAGAATTGAGAGTAGGGCACTTTGTTAGTAAGATTTTTGGCCTTCCTGTTCGAGAGCTGCTAATCAGGTCCAAGCACACGGGATCGTCGCAATCGAATCTCCGTCTTACGGCCTGTGCGAAAGAAGCCTGCGCAGTGACTTGAGTGTTTTCAAGCACCCTTGAAAGGAGTCGCGTATTTAACAATTTAATAACTCTGTAGATTTTGGACGTGCAGATAAATTCTTCGGCTATCAGACCGACTTCATCCCTTGGTGCGAGCTTCCTAACTGGTCAGCAGCGGCAACAGTAGAGTGAATGGAACAGGACATCGGTATCGAAGCCAGTATTTTCCATCTGATAAGCAATGGGTTTCGGGCTATTGGAGTGTAGAGTTCGATTTGATTGGGCTACGTGGGCTATGACACTCATGTTTTCATCGACTTACTAAAGCTGGATCAGTAAGGCACAAACCAGTATCTGCTATTTTCAGCTTGTCGTTCGGTTTATACAAGACTCGAGCTGCTTAACTGATTGCTGAACATAAGGTTAAACTGTAGGCTTCCAACACATATGGCAAGGATACGGTATTACTTTCCATAGTATGGCAAGTAATAGTTATTTGACTCCCTTGTGAATTTAGACGAGAAGGGTCAAGGCAACGTGCTAGTCTTGGTGATTGATTGAAAATCTCTACATACTCGCGTCTGATCTACCTGAAGACCAAGCAATATATGTTTCTCATGATGTTTAGGCCAGGCTAGGGCCTAGTCAGATCTTTGCTATGAAATGGCCACTTAAGTACTGGAAGGCCATAACATCACATATCCATGGATGCGGAACTTAGCCTAAAATATCCAACCCTTTAAAAGTTGCTCAACCGTTTACTACATAATTCAATCGAGTTCTCCTTAGGCTTTTCAGTCAAACTACTATATAGCCCTCAAAGCCTCAGCCAAGTGCTCGGATTGGTTTCGAAGACTCAAGGCTGTAAGCATAGCTTGCCGACCTCAGCGGCAGCGATACTGCACACGGCAACTCCAAGTCCTTTATGGTTTAGTGTTTAATTAGAAAGATTGCAATGTACCTTGTTCATTTGAGGCTTCTATCTGCAGAAAGTCAGCTGCAGCTAAGCCCAGCGCTGGTAACAGTTGGCTAGTGGCAAAGCCGCCCTGCAGCCTCAGGGCGGGCCAACATTTCGAGAGCGAGGCTATAGCTCTTTGTTAAGGCATATACCATGATCAAATATTATGTGTGTCCTGACTGAATGGGCAGCCTTGTAATCTACGATAATTGCCATCAGCCTGCTGGTTAACTACAAGTCAGCCAAATATCAGCGCTCAAGACATGCAAGCTTCTGCAAGAGGGCCACGTAGATTCTACCAAAATACAACAGATAGTGTCTCAACGAGCTATTGATATAAGACTGGGCAACACCCTAACAATTATTCCGGTTTAAAAACCTTCTCTGCATGTATCACCTAAGCACTGACATGTTATTTATTAGCGGTTGCTACCTAAGGTAGTTAATCCTGCAGCCAGTGCATGCTTGCGAATGCGCCCAGCAATCAGTCAAAATTAAGCCTTTATCACTCTATGCCTACTATTGATTTAATTGTCCTCGCCGACCTCAGCAGCAAGAGCCCCAGTGGCTGGGCAACTATCAACACAACTGAATCAGGGACGGCTCTGGCATCGAATCTGGGGTCCCCCGAATTAAGGTTGACCGTTGCATGACCCAGCCACAAGAGCCCCCATCTCTTCTTTTCTACCGACGATTGCCGATATCTCCAACCTCCCTGTATGTCAATATCCACTTCGTCAAGTTAGTTAAATACCCCATTCATGGTTGAAATATCAATGCTGAACTTTGGTCTTCAATAAGCCGATATGAACCAAAGTATCATCCAAAGAGGAGTCCAGCTGCATGACACATCCTTGACGTCGGCGTCACCTAGCTCCTCCTCTCCAACTTTCTCCAACTCAGTGGCGACTCTGCATTGAAAGATTTAGAGTTCACACTAACCAACTGTACAGCTGGACAGTGTCAGCTACAGTAGTCACCGCCACCCGACAGGCTAGTAGCTCCCGCAGATCCAGACGTCAGGATAGCCAAAATTTGATCATTGAATGACTCAACGGATGGCAGTCCGAAATCTTGATTTTGGAGTCATATCTGAATACCCACTTTGATGTGATGATGAGTTGTGGATATGGGTATCGAGACTATTGATGGCTAACGATAAAATGCGCGCAGTGGGGATGGGGAAGCGCTTAGTCTAACGGGTTTGCTGAGGTCGATATCCACAAGAGATCATGGGTTTCATCTAGTGTTTTGTGGGGAATGCTATAGCCATGCTTTTTGGCAGAAGAAACTGTTGGGGAGCGATTGCTTGGTTTGTTGATGAGTCGAATCGCCCCGAGTTTGAGCTTCAGTTGGCGAGTCATGATGGAAGTATGTTGAGAGTCAAGTCGCATAGTTATCAAGTTCTGTGAGTTGATGTATCTCAGAATCGTCATGACTTAGTAACCTTTTCTCCCTACTTGCCGTCTGCATCTTGGGAGAAGCTTACTGAATTGAGATCAAAGGTATCACGTCGTAAGAAACACGATATTATGGTTTGTAAAGATATTAGGAGAAGCATTCTTCAACTCATAATACATGAATATGTATTTCTACTCTAAATCCAATGCTATACAATACACAATGCTAAAAGAAAACAACGCTGCGCTTAAGTGGAATTCGAGTTATCTGCACAACCGAAAGCAGCAGAGCCACCTGAAACCTTGTACGAGTCGATGATGCTGACGATAGATCCATAAGTACCACCGATCATGAGGAAAGTGCCCGAGACAATAACAAAGACGCTGAAAGCAACCATGAGGTACCACTTCATGTTGGGATCACGCTTGCCCTTGGCCCAGTTGTCATAAAGCCACATAAAGCCGTATAGCTGGAACGACATAAGCGTGCCAAGTAGGGCACCAACGAGGGATACGAGACCACCAAACACAGGAATACCGGAGGCGATCAGGTAGGCGATGACGGTGGTGATGATGGTGCAAGCGAGCCAAGTTCCCCAGTGGATAGCGCTGTTGGAAGAGAGATGCTTTGTTCCACGGAGGAGGCGGACGAAGACGTATTTGGCGGCGAAGTGAATGACGAGGACGGTTGTTGCGAGAAGACCGGGGAGGGAGATGCCATAGGCGACGCGCTTGATGAGATGACCGGCGGAACCGAGGGCTGGCGAGGCGACGTATGAGCCGCAGTAGAGGTAGACGACGCAGCCAATGACGATGTAAGTGATGGTGACACCACCTTGGCAGATGAGGAGGGATCGAGTGTAATGCTCAGGGCGCTTCATCTCAGCAGCGATGGCACTTTGAAAGTTAGCGAGTTGAATCACATATTGCAGTTGATAAAAACTTACAAGAATCCAGGAGTTCCAGCATAGGCGAAAACGAGAGATGAAATGGAAGAAATGGCCTCAGTGAAACTGGGGTTTCCAACAACCTTCCAGTCAGACTTCCAGTGACCCTCCTGAGGAGCAGCTGCAGGACGGTCCTGGATACCAACTGCAATGGTGACTGTGAAAATAGCAGTCAAGATGCAAACGAGGCCGACCCAGGCGAGCATGCTGATGCGGCCGAGGGTGCGAACACTAGCCAGCAGGAATCCGCAGATAGCAGCGACGGCGACGAAGACGGCAGTGCAAGTACCGTGAAGAGAGACAGCGTTGAGACCGATTGAGAGACCGAGCATGCCAGATCCCGCAACGAAGATCCAGTCTGAGTTGTTAGCTGATGTCGTTACGGTCTCAGTTAGGAGTACATACAGAGGCAGAAAGCGATACCGAAGATCTCGCGTCCAACTCGGCCAAAGATCAAAAAGCCCGCATCATCGATACCGTAGACTTGAGGATGGTTGCGCTTAAAAACACCGACCATGTAATCAGACCAGGTTGTAATGGCGGCGATAACGATGAGGCAGATGATGCCGGGGGCGATACCGAGAACGTCGAAGACAGCAGGGATAGACAGAACACCGAGACCGATTTGGGTCTTCATCATGAGAGCAACGGTGCCGATCCAGCCGACCTATTGATATTAGTTGAGCTGAAGGTGGAGATGGTGTTGCGAATGACGTACAGCACGGTAGTTGGGGCCTTCGTCGGTGATTTCGCCAAAGACATCATCGTGAACTTGGGCTTCGCCAGCGAGGGAAGGGTTGTTGTTCAAAGCTGGCTGATCATTCTCGTAATCATGCTTGAGGTCCTTCTCAGCAGGACCGGTAGAGTAATGCGACATGATGTCGATTGTTGTTGTTGAGCAAAATGAATTGACCAACGAACAAGACAAAGTGATAGAGAGAGAAGAGGAGAGGGCTGAAGAAGGAAGAGAGAGTGAGTGGAATGTGGAGGAGATGAAGCACGAAAGTCTGAGGATTGTGGACACAACTTATACAAGCTCCCTCCAAGCTCAGACAAGTTGAAGTCGATCGTATACAGTAGCTGACAAGTTAAGTTGGTCCTTTGCCCCCCTAGTCGATCCCCGTGGTGATTTACCCAAGAGAGGTTAGTCGGTGATACGCTGGGGGGAAAACCTGGCAGGCAACTCGGTGTTGGCGAGGCTTATCTGGGTGGGTGGAGTAGGTAGTCCAAGTCCCCTCAGACATTCTACTCTGTGTCTCTTGGCTACTCCATGTCCCCATGGGGTTTTCCCCCGTAACAAGCACAGAATTCGCGGAGAAAGAGGGTCGCAATACGATTGACGAGCCAGAGCAGAAAGTGTCATTGTCTAGACTCTGAGTTGCGAATTATCATCACGTAAAAGAAAATGGCAATTTCGCCCAAAGATGAAGCTATGACGTTGAAAGTTCCACTGGGAATAGCGAGTCAGGTATTGCTCCGACGTGCCTTGCTCCCCATAATCTGAAGCGACGGTGTCTCATTGGCTGAGGTGCCAGTTATTATTACCCCATTGCTCCGTAGTCGGGAGCCTGATCCGGTCTCCAAAATATCCACAACCCCCAATTCTTTTCCCCCGGCGCATCAGACCCGACGTGCTTATTGGGCGCCGGAGGGTCAGTCCGACTCTGCTACATCCACAACACAAGAGCTTCAAGTATGAATTGTGGAATTCGTTACCAATATCACATTCGCAGCGGAGTACGGGAAACGGCCGAGTCCACTCCGATACCCCTTGATTTAATACCAGTGCGTTTATCATATAATGGTCTGCTTTTCCCAGGTGGTCTCATATCACTCTTTCTACAATTACAGCTGACTTGCGAAGGAAAATATTGCAAAGGAAAAAGAAAAACAAGGCTGACGTCGGTGCGGCCGAGACAGGCAAATTTGCCATGCACGGCATTACTCCTCGGCACCCGGAAATAAAACACTGGTAAAAAAAGAGGCGCGTCTCCAAACTTTACCTCTATGCAGTAATCTTCTGGAACAATTCGCGCATGCATCAGGGATGCGCGATGGTTGGCTGCGAACGGGGGAGGGCGTCGCAGATCACCGACCATTCCGGGGATCACCCTGTAAAGTTTACAGCACAGTACAAAGTCAGGGGGTTTGAACTTGTACCGATGCTATCCCATCGGGAAAGCCTCCGCGCTGTGTTGATGAACAGCGAGGCATTTTCTTTACTGATAAGTCGTGTCTGGTCAGTGCATTTGGTATGAAACGTTGGAGACGCGGTAATCATCGGTGCGTTATGTAGCAGTCAGCGTGCGTACTCGGTGGAATCTCCAATTTTGCTGGTTGCACAGATGCTCAAGTAGTCAGTGACCCTTTGAAGAGCGGAACCGTTCCCGACAAACGGTCACGGCAACTCCGTAACCAACGGATGACCTGCCGCAGCATCTCGCATATCTTGGGTTGTCATCAATCAACATCACCGTGCTCTGTATGATAATCTCGGAAGATGACTTCAGGGTCCGGCCCAGCTCCCGATGTTAAGGTTGCGTGATGTCTGTATCCCCTCTGAGCAATTCTTTATGTAAATATGGTCTCACCAACAGATCCCAGCGGAATGTTTTCTGTTTCTAGAAGCTCAAGAAATAACTGGTGATTATCAGTTCAACTGCTGAACTGGTGATTATCATGAGGTTGGTCCGTTCACGGCAACGGTCCCGAGATCACGGTTGATACCCAATATTCCCTACTTGGCATACAGAAAGCATTCTTGGCGATATCCCACGTTGTTATCAACAGCACTTTGTAATACAATGTATTGTTTGGGGCTGATAATGGTCATAGCTTGAAGGAATCGCTCACGTAATGAATATCATGTTCATGCATGATCTGTACTGCCCGGAAGGGGGCGAAGCTGGTGGAGCTGAACATGAGCTGAGGTATTTGCGTGATGACAGATTTCGATAACTTTGGCTTTGTCCGTTGAGTCCGAGCTGCCTTTGGGAGAGTAGGTTAGTGATGGTATGTGCAGATAGCTAGTGGAAAGTCTCAAGTTCGATGCAGTGCCAGATGAGTTGCAACTGTACTGCAGAGTCGCGATAGTTCTCGTGGCTGCTTAGATTGAACTTTCTAGGTCTCTGGGAAAAGAAAGACTTTACTGGCTATTTATCATCTTTGTGTTCCTCTCATACGGTTTGTTTCGGCTCATTATCGTAATCCATACATTGAAACCACCCAATACTCCATTCCTAACTTAAAGAGGCTCAATGCATTCTCATGTCTCTCTAAGCGTTACCCTAAAGGTCTAGACCAAGCCAATCGAAAGAGGCAAGTAATATGCATCTGTCAAGCCGGCTGAGGAATCATGCCAATACTGGAATCTGCCATCCATGAAAGCGCCAAGTGATAGATCCTGGGGGTGTTCATCAGACCCTTTCTCCGCTCCCCGCACGTGTCAATTCTCCAGTTTCTTAGCCTTCGCCAAGCTATCCACTTACCTTTCTATTCTGTTGTCTGTGGGGTTTCCGACATCTCGTTTGCTCAATGTGGTCTTCAAAGGAGTAAGCTACCGCGATGACATGATAACCATGTTCGGACTTTAGAAGCAGGAGGCTTCAAGGATTAAGAACATATGAGACAATTAATAGAGAGTATTGAAATGAGATTAGAAAAAGGTAACCTAAAATCATGCTTTTTAAAATTGCCTAGGTCTTTTTGTCATTTAGGATCGAGGTCCTGAGTTTTCTTTTGCTCCCCAGAGAAGATAACAGTATTTATAACTTATAATCTGAACTAGACTAAGTGGCTTACTCGATTTAATTCCACTTCTTACTATGCTGGACCTCTATTATCTCATTATAGGCTCCTTCTTGACTGAGCACGAAGAACAGCTCCCAACTGTTTACTCTATCCCAAGGTGAGAATGTAATTGTAGCCAAGCGTGAGCTTATAACCTACGGGCTATACCCATCTTGTACATGTATTACACAAACGTCTGTGTCAAACCGATGGTTAGCATCGGGCCTCGAATATCCGATGCAGGCAGCCACGGGGCCTCGTCAGTTGCCGAGGCAGGGCGGTAAATGAACTCTTTGTTCTAAGTGCATGATAGTTAAGAATGATATAGACTCGTGCATCGAGTGTTCTTGGAAGCTTCAACACATGATCCCTGACTGTAAAATCCTAAATAATAGACCGTAAAGATCTCCATTGAACCTTTTCTGTACTCTCGTTTGTGTCAGATCTCCACTTGTAACCTGTATTTTCTACAGATCATGGTGTGATTATTGCCCGGAAAATGTAACCGAATCAATCCAGGCTTCAGAGCCCGAAATACACACAAACTCAATATTAAGAGCCAAACCATCCTGATCGATCTGTGCTTGAGTGTACGTACATGTATACGCTATCCCCTGCCATTGATTAATCGTCCCCGGCTGTGTACCTATCGCCGCAACAACTAAGTTTCGCCGTCCAGAAAACAACCCTGCATTGCCATAAGCACATCCCAGCACCGCTAGGGTGTATCCATGTCCAGGGCGAACCCAGACGGAAGCTAGATATCCAACCCCGGCTTGAGGAGGCAATGAGAATGCCTGTGTGATGTAGCTTGTTGACCCGCCGGCGAGCGGAAAGTCCATACGTTCAGAGCTTCTGCCATCGTGCTTGATGTCGCTGTCGAGGGATAGCGAGACGAGGTTGGGTTGGGTGACTGACCAGGGTTCTGTAGTGTCGTCGGATCCAAAATTGGTGAACGTGAGAGGACCAGCTGCTTCCGTAGTAGTCGTGATTTTGGCTTCGGAAGTGGCTGTAGTCTCGGTAGTGGTGGGGATTAGCCCTGTAGTTGGGATGGATTCTGCAGCAGTGGGTTCCTGTGACGAGGCAGTTATCTCGGTACTACTCTCGATGATAGTGGAGCTAATCTGAACGACTGAGGAAGTTTCTGCAGTGGAAATAGCAGTAATAGTGGCGTCTCCTTTAACTATAGATGTCGTCGTGCTGCTCTCGACAACAGTAGAGCTTATTTCTGTATCTGAGGTTATTGAATATGTAGTAGTAGCATAGTTTTCTGTGGCGGTAGATTCCTCAGTACTACTTTCAGTCATCTCAGAGCTCCGAGCTCCGGTTGAAGAGGTCTCTGTGGTCAAAACAGCGAAAGTGGTAGTGTGCTCCGAGAATCTTGCTGCCTACGTGTGGCTCTCAATGATAGTAGAGCTCAGCACTGCTGTCAGAGTAGCTGAGAGCGCAGTAGTCGTAGCGGCTTTTGTTACTGTCTTTGGCTCCACGCTACTCCTCGGTGAGAGAAGACGTCAGGTCTATACTTGAGGGGGTCACCATATTCGAAATAACAGGAGCAGACGTAGTAGTAGTATCCTCTGACACAGTTGACGTCTCACTGGTGCTCTCGGGCCGGCCGGTAGTAAAGGTCAAATAACCAATATAGGAAAGGTCAGTCATTGAGAGACTAGCCTCAGTACTTGTTGCCTTGGCGGGAAAATATGTAGTCTCTATCGTACTCATAGCGTCAGTCGTCCTGGGTCTCAGTTTACATGGACCGGCCTTAAAATCGTTCAGTATGAGTGCTGCTATAAAAGTAGTCATGATGGTCTTGGTGCTTATTTTCGATAGTAATGGCCATACTCACACGTGTAAAACAACAAAAATCAATAACTAAAAGAACAACATAACTATCAAGGCGTAAATGGCTCCAATTTATTATTTACACGAGGAAAAATAAACATGTTCGCTTAAAGAGCGTTCAGATCAGATCATATTGAGATTTTAGGTGTTAGATCATTGGCATTGGTGTCAGCTTGGCAACAATAATAGCAACACTTCCACGGGGAAATGATAAGGGAAGATCCAGCTGCCAACCCAGTTTAACTAATACTAACCCGTTTGTATTAACAGAGAAAGGTTATTAGCATACTTGAAAGGCTCCGAAATGGGCTATTCTATCGGCGTTGGTCAAGGTTATATATTATCCCAACACCCAACGTCACATTCCATAGCCTGCCAGGATTCTCTAGTATCTCTACCACATAACTTAAATTTAAACTAGCTATTGTCGATTATTTTTTGTATCGTGAGCTGTGTCGACATGCACTGGTAGGGTGTATTTCATGGTTGAACGGATTCTGAAGTTAGCGTATGGCAACGAGCAAGAAGATGGCTAGAAACCGGTTAAAAGTTTAGAATCAATAGATTTGGTTGAGCCGGCTTGGGATATAAGACGACGGTAATAGTTGTAGTTACCACAACTGTGGCTACGCAAAGACCATAAATACGGACTGACTTAGTTGACTGGCATGGCAATAGAGTTGAGTGAGATTGAGCAAGTATATTGGATGTGTCCCTACGTTCTCTCTTCTGATTCAAGCACTCAGCCACAAGTTTCAACTGCAAACAACACATTTAACTCACAACTTAGACATTGTGCATGTGTCCTTATACTAGAAGTTGACGAAAGATTCAAGGTACTAGGGCTGATGAGTACTCGATGCTTACTACGTTGGGACCATGCAGTACTTACAGCCGTAATCGGCCTCGTTTGGATCCGAATCACAGGCAAGCAAGTTATACGAGTGTCGGAGTGAAAGAATATGGGACAGGCTGGCAATATGACAATTCAGTTATCCTGTGACACTGGTGTCTCGTAACTTCGCTTGAACCGACCTGCGACACCGTAAGGTCACCCACGCCGTCCGCGACACTTCTACCAATCCAGCAGACCAAAGAAAACTAAGGACCTGGATGCTATATAATATAAACACCTAGGTAATTTAGCCTAGGTTGGGGGGCTTGATTGCATTCATCTTCTCCCACCGAAACCCTCCCTTCTGTGCCACTGGTCTAGGGGGCTATTTCTGCTCATAAGTTCATGCATAGATTGCATAGTCACGCGAATGTTGCTAAAGCGAATCGACCGTACAAAGTCTCACGAATACAAAAAACGATATCACAGAATAGTAAGAGACACAAAGGTTCCTAAAAATCTTGGTTCATTAATAACTTTTCATTATATGACTCTATATAGCCCAACCCAATTTATACAATTCATCATCATGTCGCATTAATTTATTTGAGCTTGAGGACAGCCTTGCCGAAGTTCTTGCCCTGGAGCATACCAATGAAACCCTCGGCAGCGTTATCGATACCCTCGGTAACGTAAAGCTTGGCCTTGACACTACCGTCGGCGAGCCACTTCTGGAGGTTCTCCTGGTGCTCCTTGTAGTAGGCAGGGCCAAAGGCGGGGTTGCCGACGAGGAAACCCTCCATCTTGATCTGCTTGGCGATGAGGTTGATAAGACCCTTGACACCTTGGCGCTGGTCGGCGGGGGTGTTGTACTCGGAGATCTAAAGTTGTCAGTTATTTGATATTGAAAAGGGGAAAAGAGCTGGCTTACCAGACCGCAGACGGGAATACGGCCACCGACGTTGAGGTTGTCGAGAGCAGCCTCGAGATGATCGCCACCGACGTTCTCGAAGTAAATATCGATACCGTTGGGGGCGAGACGAGGAAGAGCGTCCTTGGGACTCTCCTTCTTGTAGTTGAAGCCAGCATCGAAACCAAGCTCCTTGGTGATGAAGTCAAGCTTAGCATCATCACCAACGGAACCAATAACAGTGAGACCCTCACGCTTGGCAATCTGACCAACGATCTGGCCAACAGCACCAGCAGCAGAGCTAATGAAGATAGTCTCGCCCTTCTTAGGCTTACCAATCTGGTGAAGACCAGACCAGGCGGTGAGACCAGGCATGCCCAGAGGGCCGAGGAAAAGACCAAGGTCAAGGTTGTGAGGGTTCTGGACCTTTCTCAGGTTGACCTTGGGAAGGGTGTCCTTCTCAATGCGGACGTATTCGGCGATGGGGAGGTAGGCGGTGATGAGATCGCCCTCGGAGTAGTCAGAGGTGTCGCTCTTGATGATCTTGCCAAGAGTGCCGTTGACGATGGGGTCGTTGATCTCGAAGGCGGGAGCGTATGACTTGACTGTTGTGTCGCGCATCTTTCCGCGGAGGTAGGGATCGAAAGAGGCATATTGAAGCTCGACGATGACACCGCCTTGAGGAGCAGATTCGATATCGACGGGGCGGTCCTCAATGACGAGATGCTCACCGGCCACGGGGAGGCCAGTGGGAATCTTTTTGTAAACGAGAGTCTTGTTCTGTGTCATGTTGGCGGTATGTGAAGTGTTTTGTGAGAAGAGTGTGATGTGAGATGAGATAGAAGTGTATGAGATGAGAATAAAGGGTATATAAAATGAAAGATGAAGTTATGATAGAATATGAGGAATGAACGACGTCACTGCAACATTTATAATACACGGTACATCAACTACCGAAGCCACGTTAAAGTGGCGCTGGCATTATACCGAGGCTCATTGGAGAGCTTGATTTGTAAGGGACAAAAAGCATTGAGAATTTATTCGACAACTAAAACGTCACAGCGCGGGAATGGCCCACATAAACGGTGATGTTTCCCAAAGCGGTAATGACCTCAGGAATGATGCCATTGAGGTTGAATTCGCATCAGCCAATCTACAAGCTGAGAGTGAGTGACATCTTAAAGAAAGGTGTGTTTATGTTACATGCCGAGGTTTTCTCTGCATGACTTGGCCAATGCAGTAAGATTCTTATCACTTCTACTGTCAGTGAGAATCGTAGTGAGGATAGTGAGAATAAGACGGAAACGGGAGCGGGGTGCAGGGTGGATGCCCGGATAATTAGCTGAGAATGGATCTGATGCGCTGAACCTCGGTCGGTGTCTCCGTTTCTTTTGGTTGGTCGTGGAATCAAACAGTAGAATTCTTTACAAGCTTCTAGCGCTGTCTATCATCAAGCAGGGCTCGAGTTTTCGCATTAACGCCGAGTGCTTTCCGGTCTGTTCGCTTTTTCACCCTTATTAAAAAACTGGAGAGACGAAAAGTCTGAGCTTGCTGAGTAATGAAACAAGAGTCATGCCAAGTGCCAAACTTGCAAACCCACGAGTCACGTTATGGTGGCGACATTCGACGTGGCAATAAACTCTAACAATATTCCAACAACCAATCTAATACCGAATCAACACTGCCGAAGCTCTCAGACATCTGTTTTCGTGATAGCTTCAATCATATCACGCATTTACCCTAAAGCATTCCACGCATCAAAGTATAACCGAACCCCGAAAGCTTATTCCTCCCTCCATTTTCATAATCGCATCACCCCGCCAGATATCCAACCGCGATAAACCTTCCCCGCTAACTTAGCAGCCTGAAAAACCACAATGACTCGGAAGTCAACCAGGCGCGGTGTGACTGAATCATGCAAGGAAACTACAGGAAGATCCAGCCGGCTCCGAGAGACGACGCCGATGAGATCGACCGCCAGTTCCGCGTGGCCAAACGCAAGCGCCAGCATGTCAGGATAGCCTGTAATCCCTGCCGCGATAAGAAACGCGCTGTGAGTTACTTACTGTGTACCGACTCACAATCCCCATGTCAACTAATAGAAGCGAAACAATAAAGTGCAATGGTATAGAACCGACCTGTGATCAGTGTCAAACACGCAACCTGGCTTGTATCTACCGCGTACCCCCCAAAACAGTTGACTCAACAATCAAGATTCAAAAACAGCTTGATACCCTGCAGCACAGCTTTAATCACTACGCAGATATAGTAGAGCAGCTCAAGACACTACCGGAGACAGATGCGCTCAAGCTTCTGCAGAGGCTGAGATCCCCGGCGGATGTAAATAGGGCTTTTACGTCGTTGCAGGGGAGTGTGCATACCAGGATGCGACTGTCGAATCACAGGACGGCGCAGGCTATACTCCCGACGACGAGTTCAAGGGTTGAGTTTGAACTCACAGCGCTGCATGGAATCGTTTACCCGACGCTGGTGCCGATTGATATAACGGCTCTGGGGATATCACCTCTGGAAATGCCAGCGCTTCCTGCGGCGCAGACGGAGACTTCGGTGCACAAGATATCGTCGGCGAGTCCTGTTGTTCTTTCGTCGGATCGGTTTCGTCCGCTTTGCGATAGTCGGCTGGAGGAGATTGATATTTCGTACTGGACAAAGGTTCCGATCAGCAATGAAACTGCTGCGGCGATGATCTCGCTGTTTCTAGAGACGGACCAGACGATCGTGGGGTTTATCGATGCTGATTTATTCGTCGAGAGTCTTGTGGAGCGAAAACCGCAGTTCTGCTCTACGTTTCTCGTCAGCGCGATATTATACGTTGCTTGTGTAAGTGAATCCCATTCCTCAATAAGTACACTCTGAACCAACTCAAATGGCAGCATGCATATACAGCTTCAGATTTGAGATCCGTAGCCGTCGGTAAATTTTGCTTCAGAGAAGCTGAAAGGCTCTTTCGCGCTGAGGGATCATCCGACGACCTTGTTACGCTGGCGGCCATCAACATCTTCAGCCTCGCCTGTTTCTTCCACGGGGATGACAAGCTAGCCAGAGAACTCCTTGCTGCTGGCCGCCACATGGGAAAGAGACTTGGTCTATACGGTGCACCGCTGAATAGTCCGTCATCGCTGGCCTTTCAGGACTTACCTGATGACGTGATCCGTATGACTGCGCATGTTGCTTGGAGCACTTACAACTGGATGGCGTAAGTAACTCACCGAATGGTTTGCTCAAAATCTTTTCTGAGGCTGGAAACACAGGATTCATGTTTTGTACTATTACGATGAGGGTATAGCGATACCGCCTGCTCTACCGATACCTGGGGATGTGAGGCACGATGACCTTTGGCCCGAACATCCGCTCCCAGCATACATGGGCTCTTCGTTCACCAAGCTTTGCGAGCTATTTACTGTAATCCAGGAGGTGGCAGTAGTTTACGCCATAGCGGACAGAACACCTGTCGTCGATCGCGTTCCCATTGCTTTCGCAGAAGCCAAGTACCAGAAGTTACTAATCTGGGCGGACTTTCTGGGCAAAGACATGGTTTGGAATCCAAACAGCCAGGAACACCTCATGCTATTCCAGTGAGTCCATAATCCCCTTGCGAGATATCCCACTGACTCTGTGCTCAGTATGTGGTTCCACTGCGCAGTCCTCGATATCATGCGTCCCTTCGCCCAAGGCCACCAGAGCTACAACCTACAATCCTTCTCCTCACCCGACAGCACCCCCAAAACCATCTTCTCCGCCTCCTTGAACCAACTAAAACGCCTCGCCCTTCTATACCGCACACAGCAGATGCCCAACAGCTACATGCCCTACATAAACATATCCCTCGTCCACATCGCCAGCACAATCTGCAAAGAAACCAACGACCCTACTGCGAAATTCTACTTCCTCCTGTGCGTACGCTACTGGCAGCACTTGTACGTAGGGTATCCCCTCTTTGGAGACGTAGCACAGGCATTCCTGACGATGGCGATAAATAACGGGTTGATTACGAATAGAGAGGCCAAGAGGTTTATGGCAGAGCTTAAGGGGCAGGGGGAACATCACGGGTTGGCGGATGCAGGGATCTCGACGAGTCTGATTGTGGATTTTGATCTGGCCATGACAAATAAGGAGGAGGCGAATGTCCAGGCTGTTGCGCAGAAGTTTGAGGAGGTGGCGCTGTTTGACGAGTTTGCGGTGTACAAGAAGGAGGATTAGACAAGCATTTGTTTGAGCAGCTTTTTAGGATTATTATACCCTTGTATAGCTTATGGTGTGTATGCTGAAATGCAAATTCGAGATCATATCCCTTTATATACCTCTTAGTCTCTTCCCTTCATAATACCCTAAGGCTTACAGTAAGATTTATTGGTTATCATAGAAGCCTCCAGGTAAGGTAGATAGGTGAATAGGCCAAATCAAGGTAAGCAATTTCGCTTCGGAGTTTGAGTGAGTTGTCGTTTGTACAGTTGCAGATGCGGCTGAGATAAACACGTGAGGAATGAATTCCGAATCAGGCCGCCGCTGCCTAATTTCCAAAGCGCGTGGCTGTGTTTGATATGAACATCAATCGTCTTGGCCTATATGACGCGCTGACCCGATATATACTCCAACTCTCACTGCCATTTTAAGACAATGCGATTTTCTGCATTGAACCAATAGTCCTCCACCATGATACGATGTGGTCTTCATTGACACGGAAAGGCTACGTGCCGCTTTTATCCCTCAACTCCAGATCACTACGTGCTACATCCCCAAGACGACGAACTCATGGTCCTTTCAACAGTCTATTACTTAACTTCTGCTTCAGCCGTATGTCCCCTGTCCAGTGTATTGAGCTTTACTGACTGGGCTCAAGGTAGCCTGTCATACAAGTACGATAAACAATTAGGTCGAGACTGCATCCGAATCTTTACTCTTGATCCCGGAAACAAGAGCGATGAGCTCCGTGGTACACTACAGACACATTTTCTCAATACAGCACCCAAGTACGAAGCTCTCAGCTATGTATGGGGACCTCGCAAACAGACCAAGTCCATCAAATGCAACGGTCAAGACTTCAGCATCACAGACAGTCTCGACATAGCTCTTAGACGGCTAAGGCTGCCCGAAAAACCACGTCACATATGGATCGATCAAATATGCATAGACCAAGATTGCACAACAGAGAGGTCAGAGCAGGTCAGCATCATGAGGCATATCTACTCTAATGCAGAATTGGTTAATGCATGGCTTGGCCCTGCTGACTCAGAGGTAGCAGCCTCTGCAGCTGGGATCATTTTAACTCTAGCAAACTCGAAACCTCGTCTGTATGAAAAAGACATCTTTCCCGAGGACCAAGAACTTCTGGATCTCGGCCTGCCAACCCGAGATTCACCTGCCTGGGGCGCCTTGAACACAATGCTTGATGTACCATACTTTTCAAGAGTCTGGATCATACAAGAAGTCGCAGTCGCTTCTGATTTCGCACTGCTTTGGGGAGATAGTACCATCTCTAAACGCGAGTTCCAGAAATTCAGATTAGCCGCTCTCTACTACAAACTCTCGGACGTAGACGTGGAAAAGGGCTCACCAGGCGTGTTGTGGAACCCTGTTGCCCTCTTGTACATGGGGTACTACATAGTTGGGGACGACAGTCTCTTGCACCTGGTCTCGTCGACATCGTCATCCAACGCAACAGACGCACGAGACAAGATATTTGCATTGATAGGACTTGCTAGCAATGGATCCTACGACATGGTACCTGACTATAGCAAGAGTGAGGCAGAGGTCTTTTCGGAGTTTGCTCGTTTGGTGATAGTAGCGGAAAACAACTTGGATATTCTCGACCATTCGTATGTGGAGGACCCTGAGGACCCAGAACGTCGTCCTCTTTGGGCACCGAGATGGCGCTCTGACGATGATTCATACAAACACTATCTGCTCAACTACCCCTTCACTGCCTCACGAGATGTCTCGATGACGCTGGCTCCATCAGTGAGCGAAGAGGTACTGACCCTAAGAGGTATCCATGTCGATTCAGTCATAGACATGCGTGATAGGGGAACCGACATACACCAAGATATTATCGCTGCCGTTGACATGATCACCCGTAACTCGGAAGTGTTTAACAAAAAGTATGGCTCAGATATCATCCGAACGGTCCTCCTGACAATGATGGCCGGCCATGAGAGCTCTGGCCCTATGATCAACCACGTCACCACCCGTCTAACCGACGAGGCATATGTCAATACTTTCATAGCCTTTGCCCTGCAATTCATCATCCAAGCTCACGTATCCCAAGACGGCAGAGAACCCGATCAGAGGAGATACCTTGAGCTCGTGAGGCTCGCCGCAGAAGCTATTCCTCTCCCGGTAGAGCCATGTTGGACATCACCCGAGGATTTCGAGTTTTTGGAAAGAATGCTCAACGCTCTTTATCCGCATGATCTGCCAGTTGTGGCGGCTGATTTAGAAATGCTCAGTAGGATGGACTGTGATTATGTCATGGGGCCACAGCGATTCGAAGAGTTGGTTCATGCTTCTCATGACAGCAAGATGTTTGTTATGGAAACGGGTTATGTTGGTTTCGGACCGCGTTGCATGAGGCCTGGAGATATAGTCTGTGTTCTGTTCGGAGGCAGGACGCCATATGTCATGAGACCAACAACGGTTGCAGATGAGTACTTATTTCTTGGGCCAGCTTATGTACATGGGCTTATGGACGGTGAGGCTATTGATGCTTGGGAGAAAGGAAAGCAGATCGAAAACCAAGATATTCAGGAAAGACTGTTCAAACTATTGTAAAGAGCAATAATGCAACACACGACATAGTTATTTCTTATTCCATACACCAAAATTATTAACAAGACAAGCTAAGCAAGGATATCTATGTAGTTGACTGGGACGTGGTTGGGACCTTGTCATACCCGAGCAATGATTGGTCATCCAGCAGAATTTGGTGATTCGGGGGCCTGTCATGCCCGGGAGATGATTGATCAGGCCCTGATTTGGCACTTGGACCCTTGAAAAGTCTCACGTAGAGCGAACCTGTCAAAAAGCCTAATTATTAGTTAATACCGCATCGTGTCTGTAAAGTAACCCTAGAAATTTGCAGTCAGAATGGCTCTCCCTCGTCACTCTCTTCGACTTTACACCTGTACTGCCAACTTTCTACTCTACAAGGCTTCTAATACTCCGTTTATTCGCCATCGCTTTACGACTAGTTACACAAATTTATTCTTTCGCCCTTATTCTCTCAAGATGAACGGTCACGGCGACCTAAACAATTCCCATGCCGGGAGGACTGCGGTTGAATTGACCCCCGACCCAGCTCACGCCTATCGATCCCTCGCCATTGACCCTTCCGATGACATTTCTGAAGTCCAAGAGAAATACCGCCCGTTTATTCTTGATGACAAGTATATAAAGGATGATTGGGTTGCAGAATTGGAGCTGAGCACAGCTATCCAAATGGTTCAGTCTGAGATTCTCGATCAAGGCCTAGATCGTCTGCGTATCCTGGTCCTCTACGGTAGTCTGCGGAGTCGGTAGGTGTTTCACTCGCAGGCTTGAATGCTGAATCTTAATCTCATCTTCCCTCCAGATCATACTCCCGCCTCCTCGCCTTCGAAGCGGCCCGAATCCTCCATCGTTTGGGCTGCGATGTTCGAGTCTACGACCCAGCCGGCCTCCCTCAAAAAGACGACGTTCAACACAATCACTCCAAAGTTCAAGAGCTCCGCGAGTTGAGCAAATGGAGTGACGGCCATGTCTGGATAAGCCCCGAACAACATGGTAACTTGGTAAGTCCTCCAACCCGCCAGGCATCGATGAATCACACCTAACGCGAGAGCAGACTGGCATCTTCAAACAACAGATCGACTGGATCCCCCTCTCAACCGGCTCCGTCCGTCCAACCCAAGGCCGAACCCTCGCCATCGCCCAAGTCAGCGGCGGTTCACAGTCATTCAACGCGGTGAACTCATTACGCATCCTCGGACGATGGATGAGAATGTTTGTTATACCGAACCAGAGTTCTGTGCCAAAGGCTTATACACAGTTTACATCTGAAGAGGAGGGAAGTCGTATGCTGCCCAGTGGAAATCGTGATCGCCTTGTAGATTGTATGGAAGAGCTTGTGAAGTATACGATTGTTATGAGGCCGCATTTTGACTTGTTTGGAGATCGTTTCAGTGAGAGGGAGGAGAGGAGGGCGAAGGAAGTGGTAAAATAGAAGACACAATGATACCATGCATGTTAGAGAAATAGATGCAGTGAACTTTAGTTGGATGAGGTGAAATGTAGCAAATGGTCAAATAGATTGCGCTGGCATGAACGAGGCCGGCCTTGGCATGTCGTACCAGAACTCAATCATGACAAGACGGGAACAGCAGGTATCAGGATGTACAAACTATCGCGGACTCACTCAGCCAGCACAAATACAAGCAGCGATATCCAACTCTGTCTATCAACTGTACAGTGGTAAATCCCAAGGTTGCGTCTTCATCGTTTCTTCGTCGCTCAACTCTCAAAAGCAGCCCCAGCCCTTGTCTGTTCTCCAATACGCCCGAACAATCCGTCAAAATGACCACGTCCCATATGCACCCACCAATCCAATGCTAAATGCCAATCCGTTCTATTGTATTTTGTGTTGTTGTTTTGTTGTAGTGAGCTCATGCGGCGTCAGCCTCCTGCTCAGCGAGGTTCTCATCTGAGCCCTGCCAATCGTCGCTCTCAAGGCCGTCGCGGCGGATGAAGAGAGATGAGACCCAACCCAAAATGGCCAGGCCTCCAAAGATGCTCCAAGCCAATGCCTCGCCCTTAGGTCGAATGTTGATGGACAGACTGAAGAGACCGCCCGACACGAAGGGGCCGAAACTGCGACCGAGAGCGGAGAGGGTTTGAGCCATGCCATTGAGGCTACCAAGGCTAGAGTGCGATGGAGCGGAGTTGGTGATCTATGAATGTTAGCGAGAACTGATGTGGATGGCAGGCAACGTTGGAGGGCTCACCAAAAGCATGACACTGGACAGACCGCCCACGGCGCACAGGTTCTTCAAGATCAATACAACACCAAGCTCAATGTACAGCCACATCTTACCGCTTCCCAGGCCAAACATAGGCTTGCTATCGGCGTAGCCAACCCACGGCATAAGCAGCATACTGATGCCTAGTCCCAGAAGCGAGATCTGGTAGGTACCGAGATTGCCCAATCTAACCTTGAGCGCTTGGAAGAGGAAGGCCTGGAAGATGCAGCTTGCCAAACCCGCAATACTCAGACTGATGCCAATCTTACTGGGCAACAAGTCGCGGCCGGCAGGTGGTGGTGTAGCGGCAAAGATTGGGTATAAGCTGTTGAATGAGATGTTGGAGAGTTGGAAGACGAGATACGTGAACAGAATGAGGATCGTGGTTCGGCTAAGGTCTTTCCACGCGGACATTGCCGGGTCCGTCTTGTTATCGCTATCGTCGTCGTCATTCTCAGTCTCTTCGTCATCGTCATCGGATTCAAGCGCTCGTCCGGAGGAGAGAAGGGGCTGGTTCTGGGATCGAGATCGAGGCCAGCGCGCGCTCCAAGATGCTCGTCGAGGCGGGGGCGTGGGTGAAGAGAACCAGGAAATAATCTTATCAACCCAGGCGGGCTTCTCAAAGTTGACCTCAGTCTTATCCAACGTCTCTTCGAACCAGATGCTGACCACCACCACGCTGAGAACGAGGAGACCCGCGGAAAGGATATTCGGGGCCAGATAAGGATACTCTTTGCCCATCCTGCCGACAAGAATGCCACCCAGCGCAGGTCCGGTGATGCTACCAAGGGAGTAGATGACGGGCAGATATGTGAAAGCGCGGCTCTGGTTGGAGCGATCCGTGACTTCTCCCAGTACAGTCGGAACACACGCGGCATTTCCATTGAGAAGACCCATTGCTACATGGACAACAACGATCTGCCAGTATTCCTTACAGAAGCCAAAGACGCAGAAACACCCCATCAAAGCGGTCGTACCCATGATCAGAACTGGCTTACGTCCAATGACATCCGAGGCATATCCCCAGAGGAAGTTGGTCGACAGCTGCGCCAATGCAAAAGAACTCGCGAGGATTCCGACGTATAGGCCGGCCTCGTCGTCAGGAATACCGGGCATATTGAGTACCATCTCAGGTAAATACGGCGATATCGAGTTCAACGCGGTCTGCTCCGCAAGGGAGAGAAACGCCAGCAGCAGCAACTGTCGCACAGGCAAGGGCGTCTCTTCGTGATCGTCATCATCTTCGGAATCGCTTCCATTCGACGGAGCGTACGGCTGTTCGAGAGGTGTCTTGGGAGGAGTGGTAGGGAAAGTCTGGTATCGATGAGACTGCCGTCGCAGGGAGCTCAGTGTAGGGATCGGCGCGCCAGCATGGAATGAACCAGATGAGGCTGTTCGATTGACAGCCATGGCCCTGGCGGCGGCGTTCGAGGAGTTATTTCGTGAGGGCGCCATGTTGAGCAATTCGTGCAGTCCAAAGGCCTCTTCAGACCTTGGGAAAGTTTAGGAGGATGATCACCTCTCAAGCTTTGGGGAGCGAGTCGAGAGAGTGGTGACGTAGGATGTGCGTAGCGGATCTGGAGAGAATTATTTGGCGGGGCTGACACGCGCCGGGATGAGAACAAGGCTCTAGCTTGGCATTTGCTTAAAAGTCCGTCAAGCCTTGATGAGGTATCCAAGATGATCGACCAATCTTCAATTGAGGTGAGACATCAATTTTGGATTGCTTGCAGTTGATTGATGGCCCGAATATCGGCCGATCGGTCTTTTCTGGGCAGGTGCAGGAAGAAAAAATGCAGGTGATTGTTGTTCCTGCCCTCGTGAGCCTGTCGCAAGGTACGATCGCTGATGTAATTATGGGGCGATTGACGCTCGTTAGCCAATGAGGTGTGACCGTTGACCATGGCGCCGGGCGGCTTACTCCGGCGAAAGCCAAAAGAAGCTTATCCAAGTTTGTGATCGTTGGAATCGCTCTGTTGAAGATTCGATCGAGATCTTGGTTGCACATGCTTACATGCCGTTTGGGGAACCCGAAGATATGATGCAATTTGAGGTTGCGGAAGAGATCGATCAAACGCGTGGATGCCTACCCTGTACAACAAGACGATGAACTGACAAACTGTCCACCTTCAATTCACTGCGGATAGCAAGCGTGCTGGTCGGTGATCTGTCATTGTCTGGAAGGAATATCACAGTATTTCATTGATATGACAGTTGCCAACACGGAAGAACTGATCAGTCGCACCACGTTGCCTGCCACCAAGTATGTTCAAAACATGACCCAACATTCGTCAAACGGACCATGCACTACAATATGAATCTCATGTTAGACTACGAAGGACTTTTACCAATCATTGGGAACGCGAAGCTCTGTTTCTCTGTCTGTCTGATATGAGTGTCGATGCTACCATCAGTAATGTGAGACAGGATCTCCCTTACTGTTGGACAATCCACTTCATGCGTCGCTCCATGAACCCCATTACGGGATAGGGAATCCATCAAGATAAGCGTAATTGGTTTAGTGGTAAAATTCTCCGTTGCCATTCGAGTAACGTCGGGGAGCCCAGGGTTCGATTCCCTGATTACGCAGTACAACCTCTTCTTTTGCTCTTTTCGAGTCTTTCATCTCTTTTTGTTGATATCATGATGTCCTGATCTTGGTGTTTTGAGTTTCGATACTGTGGCAGAAGTGGTGGCGGTCTTATGTGGCGTAAAAATGCTTAAGTATAATTGGCTAAGTACCTCTGCCTTACCAGTTCAACTGTTACAGTATAGGAAACCCGGGTGTTGCTCGCTTTGCTAAAACAACAACCCCTGTTGCTGACATTACATACATGCTTTTTGTTACGATATACAAATCTTGTATATAAGCAAGATCCACCTTTGATTTCAAGGATATTAGCAAGTGCTTATCGCACTTCACTTTAAGCTACCTACACTCTTCCATCTTTCACTTTCCGTCTCCAAAATCTACAGCCATGGACCTCTCCACTGTCACCCAACAATGGATCGACCAGAATCCAATGCGCAACACCATAATAACAATGCGCGAAACTGGCTTTCACCAATGGGGCTTCGTCATCTACCGCGCAGCCTATGGAGACGATGATCTGTGGAATCGATACCTCGCTGCCCTGAAAGAAAACATCCGCGAGAATCTGCAGCGCAACAAATGCCTCGATCTACTTGACCAATATGCGCACTGGGAAGTATTCGATGGAAGGAACGGCAAATCTGATGTACGACGTCGCTTCGCTGCTTGGTGTGCCGACCGCTTCGTAGAGCAGCGGAGCTTGACTCCTCCTCGCTTTACCTACTGCCTTTTTGTCGACGAGGAGTGTTTGAGGACGCTGGAAGCGCATGCAGAAGCTAGATTGAAGCGTAAAGTGCCTGGACTGGGTCCACCGCTTCCACCGCTTGTGGCGGTTGTTATCGATGGCGGTTACTCTCCCCCATCAAGTCGAGGTTGGGGTCTTGCTTCCAGGCAAGAATTTCCTCCTGTCGAAGGATGCTCTGATAAATATGTTGGATGGGAGTACTACAATGTGGTTTATCTTCCTTTGTTGTACGACAAGCTTCATAATCAGCACCTTGATGATGAGTCTGATTACGTGAGACCGCCGACTATCGCACCCCTTGGAAACTTGTCGATGGAGGAAAGAAGATAAAGTTGCATACTGTCAAGTCTAGGCTATCACAAAATGAATACTCAAGCATCGGTCTGTCTATCTAAAAACACAGGACTCCTCCCGAAGAATCTAAGTGCCCTCAATCGGTGGCGCAACCATGTCATCAAGCCGACTGATGAGGTAATTGATATCATTGATGAACTGCTGAGCACCAGGAACTCTGTTTCCTACACGGATCTCATCGTTGACCCTGTCCCGCGTCGCTTGCAAAAGTCTCCTCAGCCAGTCGCGCCTCAGTCTCGCAGCATATTGATACCACGCTGGAACGAACTCATCGAACAGGGCAACAGCCGGATTCAGCTGCGGAACAGCCCCTCCGATCTCTATCAAAGCGGTTCGCATGTCCCTGATGTTTCGGTTGAGAATTGTCCGTGCAGAGGGATGGTTGATGTAATTAAAGACGCCAATGACTGTGCGGAACCGATCCAGGATGGTCGACTGTCCAAACGTACTTACCATTGAGTTGTCGAGCATAGATTGGAAAGTGTCTTCTGCAATGAGATCCACGGGGCTGTTGGTAGCAATTTGTAAGTTGAAAACACGACCTTTCATTTGATTGAGCTTGCGCTCGCAGAGTGCCATTGGCGGGCGGTAACCCTGCGATCCAAACATGTTCTCGAAGTAATCGTTTGGAGTTCGGAGCGCAATACCAGATCCCCATCTGCGCAAGGTGGTAGGCAGTATTCTGGATCTCCAGTACCGATCTAAATCTGCTGGACTGACATGCGGGTTTGTCGCTGTGCCTCCTCCCGGCAGTTGGCCTGTTCCCAATGTGTGTAAAAAGTCTTGGGTGAATTGCAACTGTAGGCTTCTGTCAGCTTGCGAATAAGCCAAGTAATTAGTGATTAAAACCCACATCAGGATTGTGTTCAGTATCCCATCCATCCAATCGAGTCTGCCTGCTCAGAGTATCTGCCTCGACCACTATTGCGTCAACTGCTGTGCATCCCTCTGCCAATCTGTAGCACAACATTAGAAATGGAATAGCTGTAGATCTGATTCGCTCTCAATATACCTGAAGGCATTATTTGTAGCTGGTAATCCTCTGGTGGGATCGTCCAGATGAGTAGATCCTGGATAACGCATAGCAGCAACGAGTATTTCCCATGTTATACCGAGGTCAACGAAGAAGACCCTGAACCCTCGTCTGCTCCCCGCACGCTTCTAGAAGTCTTGGAAGCCGCGCTCCGAGATCGTTTCTGTTTCCATCATCAGAAATCTTGCCAAAGCGGTCGTGCCGGCGTTCCCTGGAACTTACCATTAACGTCTAGGGTCCTGGCGAGATCAATATCGTCTTGGGAGTATTCGTCAGAGAAATCATCAGCCCAGGGATCTTGACCACAGTCTGTCGAATCATCCTCCATCCCATAGCACCTAAGTTCGTAGCAAATGGGTTCTGGGAGGAAGAATGGGAGTTCTGGATCTCTAGGGACCACTCCCCCGTCATCACCACCACCGCCTCCAGGACAGGTGTTGTACCATACCCAGCCCTAAACATGTCCAGTTAGCTTGCTACATCTTTCTTCTATGGGCCTTCAGAACGGTGCCAACCTACAAAAGCAGTGTCGGGATCCACATGTACCATATCAGCTCTGCCAACGCCACCAAGGTTCGGATAGTGCATGTTTGCTCCACGGCTTGACCCCGAATAAGCTTTCCCCTTATTCTCCCACTTGAAAGAGCTACCGCTGTTGCCGGACGCTGAAGCTCGACCGCGGTTATACCATACTGTAGCATCGCCGCTGAACTTGTCGACCCATAGATAGTCAGCTTTTCCATCCCCTACAAAGTATGTATGTGTCAGTTTATGCATGGTGCAAGTGGTCAAGCACTTACCGTCCACATCGACAAACCGGAAATTGACGCGGTCCTTCTGTTTCTCGGCAAACTTGACTTGACCAACATCTGTGAGCTTGACATCCTTAGAACAGGAGTTCAAGTACCCAGTGGTTCGACCATCCGGCTCCATGCATAGATAGTCGACGCATTCGTTGCCGGTGAGATCAGCGAAGCGCGGGCCAATATCTAGAAGACCAACACCCCAGCCCTCTTTACAGTAGCTTGTTCCACTGGAGATCTTGTTGAACGAAAACTTCTGCCCATCCCAGGAAGTGAGCCAGATGGTCAAGGCACCTGTAGCCCTGTCAGTGGCAATAATATCCGCTTTGCCATCGCCATCCCAATCGCCAACATGTAGGGCTTTTCGATCCGCTTTGGTATCAAGAACGTATCCTTTGCCGATCCAAGCACCGTCCTTGTATCTGCTCGTGTCCGGTGGCTTATTCGAGTTGACGAAGATAGCAACTCGACCCTCGGGGCTGATCCATAGATAATCGTCATTTCCGTTTCCTGTCATATCACCCCAGAACACTCCGTCACCTTGACAACATGGTTAGCACTCCATCCCTCTGCGTGTATAGTAAAATTGATACCTTTTTGATGCCTACCACCACTACCATTGCTTGCCCATAATCGGAGAGGTGCAACATTCGTATTCTCATCGGCTTTGCTATCCCAGTACATATACTTTGGAGCAGAAACGTAAGTGCAAGAGCTTCAAGCAATTGGAAAGGAAGGGAAAGCTCACGTCTGTCTTGAAATCGCTCGTCATGAGACCAAATATAATGTTGTTGCGATCGCCAATGTCTGTACCTTGACCTACATGGGTGACACCAGCAGAAAGTCATCGAGGCACCAAGTTCCTGCTTACACCACGCTGGTTAATCCATGTGACCACACGACCAGTACGATCAACCCAAAGGCAGTCGGAGCGAAAGTCTCCATTGATGTCAACTGAGCGTGAAGTCGGATTAGCCTGTGTTTGCTTTGTTGAGGAATCCATCTGGGACTGACCTAATCGCATGTCGTCAATATTGAACTTGCCATCTGAACCCCCTACATCCTTTCCTTCTGTCGTCCAGACGGTGCCGAGGTCTTGCCAGTACTCTACACTGTCTGCCTGGATGCCGCCATTCCTCCAGCACCGAAGCGCGCCGGCGCTGGAGATGACACAGTAATCGAGTCTGCCATCGCCATCAATATCTATAGATGGGATTAGTCGGTGAATCTCGCCGAGAGTTGGAGATATCATACCTCCTAGGCGAACGTTTGCCTGTGGGTATCCATCGACAGCGTCCTTCCACTACATTACAACCAATCAGTACAGGTGCTGGATATTATAGAGGATGGCGAATCACCTTGCCGACATATTTGAACGTTGCTGGATCTTTGCCCTGGTTGATCGATACGTGCCTGGGCTCGTTAGCATCTTGTAGTTAGTAGCTTCGTGAACATTGAAGACTTACATTTCACCGCTAGGCCGTAGGCAAATAAAGTCGTCAAGGCCATCGTTATTCTGTCAAGTCGTTAGTCATACCTCAACCCGGATCTTCATTCAAGCAAGGATAATGACGCTCAACATACCACGTCGCCCCATCTGATTCCTAGAGAAAGGGTCAGCAATGTGCGAAATACCTATCAAGTTGAGGATACATGCCTCGGGTAATACAGTCCTGACCAAAATCAAGTCTCACTCTCTGGTTGGAGCTGTCAATACCGCCTGTCCCGTCATTCAACCAGTAGACTGCAGGCTCTGAGGCCGTATCACCATTGATGGCGACATAATCATCCCGCTCCCCACCACGCTGCGCATTGCCAGCATTGACGATCTGAGCAGCATATACCCGCGACTGCTTCTCTGTTGGAGCGGTTGGGTTGCGAAAGAACTTCATGATGATGCCTTTTGAGGTTGATGAATGCTTGTAGGTCCCGTCGTTCTGTATATCTGCAGATTTGGCGTACAGTACTTGTTCACCAGATCGTGGATCATTGGCACCACTGTCTGGAGACTTCTCGCAGGTCTGCTTGCTGGAGGTGTCGTCATCTTTGAAGTTGACGTCAGAGCTGGGTTCCTTCAGCCAATCCTTCCTCGCTGCGACCTGCGCGATGGCTTCTTCCCAAACAGAGGCCATGCGCTGAGCACCATCGTAGTTGGGATGAGTACCATCTGCAGGATTCAGCATGTCAGTTGTAATAAACCCAGTGTGCATGTCGGCGAGTTCAATCTTGAAACCTTGTAGCTTGAGCTTGTTTGCGACGTTGACGTACTGTCGGTTGATGTATTGTACGTTGGTGTCACGATCGCGAGAAGGTATAAGCGTCGACAAGATGACCACGGTATCTGGGGAGAGCTTGAAAACTGTTCTCAGAAGAGCTTCCATGCGACGTCCCACGTTTGGTAAGTCGTTGCCAGCCCCGTTGTTAGCATTTGCGTCGTTGAAACCAACGTTGATTAGAACTAGGTTGGGCTTGTATTTCGGTACAGACTCGATGACTCGGTTGTGAACCGAGTTGGAACCTGTGCCATCTTCCGGGCCAACGACAAACCCAGGATATCCTTCAGTGTCCTGCGAAACGTAATGGTTAGCCAGTAATGAAAGCTCTTAGGTCTACACTGAAGCCTTTCCAAGAAAACGACAAACTTGCAAGACAATGGTTCGCGTCTGAACATCTCCAAAGGAACCATATCTCCAAAGGAACTAGTATCTCACGAAACAACTCACATTGTCAGCAAAGTCCTGGCCATTCTTGAAGGAGCCGACCATATTGACCTTCCAGCCAAGAACTCGCAGTTTATCCCGTAGGAAATTGCGAAAGCCTCTGCCTCTCAGATCTGGAGTATCGTTGGAGCCTCTCATAATCGAAGCACCGAGGGGCATAATGCGTAGGTAAAACCTTTGCGCTTCCGCGCGATACTGCAAGTGAGACACTTCATGGTCCTCAAAAAGACTTAGGCTGTCTGGCTCTCGTGCTGAAACTGGAGATGTAGAACCTGGGTAAACGAGCGATAGGGAAAGAAAAAGTAGCAAAGCGAAGCTTCCCAGGAAAGACCTCATGTTGGGCGCCGTGCTTTGCCTCGTCAAAGAAGAGGTAGTATAGTTTAAGCTTGTATTTTAAGCATATACATACTACTTATATAACATTACATTGTGTAAAACTGTCAGAAGGATCGTGCTCACTGCACTTGCATTGCTCCGCTCCGCCACTCATCAAAAGACCATTGGCCGTTTTCTCATGTTATCTCGCAGTATAAACCCTGCTGTTTGCAAGTGCCCACAATATAGAAATGCTACCTAGTCGTCCTTTTTACGCGGAAGGATAGAATTATACAGGGGCTCGGCATTTCTACGATTGTCCGAGATCGTTGTTGGGCTTATTAAGAAGATCCCTGTGCCGTGTGGTCATTGGTGGTATTTCAGAAAAGATTCTAACAAGGTAATCAAGCACGGCACTTCTGATCCAAAACTCTAAAAAGGGAATACTCCGAAATGCTTGACCCAATTTATCTAAAGCAGTCAGCTGACCTCAGCTTACTTCAACTTATCTCAATTTAGCAGTCAACGACGGCTTTGGGCCCGTGACAGGCTAGGAAGCGATGGGTATCTCAGTCACAGAAGCAATTGTTCACAGTACAGTGTGCGATCTCTGCAGAGGCGTGTTCTCCGCTGCGGCATATCGAGACAAGGCGACCAGGAGGGACAGGCTCCTCCAACAGCAACTGACTGTCAGGATGGCCACCAGCTTAGAGGCAGGCCCGTGGCGCTGCCCGCGCTGTTATTCAGCTAACCTCGCTTGTCGGGAGCCTCGTATCACTCAGCTTCAACGTCTACGATGAAATGCCTACCAAGGATTCCGAAGCCTTGAGGTTGATGTCCAGAATCTCATGCTCAAAATTGCAGAAGACTACACCAAAGTAGAGCAACTGGTAAATAGTACATACGGAAGAAAATCATATTTTACATAAGTAAATCTTTCTCTTGCTAACTGATGGAGGGATATAACCAGGCAAAGGGTACTGGATGGCTATAATTCTGTTAAAATGGTTCCAATTTAGGGCCCCTGGGGTCAACAACAATGCTATCTTTACATCGAGGCTATATATTGAGAGTAGTATAAGGAATGCGAGCCCGTATAATTGAATGCTATTCCTAGGGTTGAGTTATTCTTTCAGGGCTATGTTCAGGCGTCAAAACCATGCTGGGCATAGAGGGTCAAAGCGCAGATTTGAGAGCAGGAATATTTGTATCATGTTTCGACTTCATTTCTATCACGGGCTATGGACTGATAATTATATGCCGAAACAATGGCCACTGCCCTGTTTAGATCAGTTAAGCACATATCGTAAGTAATAAAATATTCTCGTCACTAAGAGAGAAGCTTATATCACACAGCGTTCTCTACTCCCCCGATATCCAATTATATGCCTGCACTCACAGCCTGATTGTCGGCTTCTGATCAGATCATGTTACAAGTATCAGGCTCTCGAGCAGCCCCATATACCATTGGAAGCCGAAAAAGGAACTGACTATCTCTGTTCAATGCATCATAAAATTGTAATCACGACGGAGAAGGAACAAATTTGCCTTTCCCTTGGTTAAAAGCTCCAATCAGACTCGTTTTCCGGATAAACAACCGTCGAGCAGTGACAGTCAAGGCATCCTGCAAGGCGAACCAGGCTTGGACATGGCGCAAATTGATTGGACCACTGTGTTCAAATGTGCAGAACTGGGCCGCATATGCGGTCGCCTTCTGAGTGATGTCTAACAATGCTGCCCAACCTCTCCAACGCCCAATTTTACTCCTCACTCTCATCCCAAACATCCACAGATTTCATCACCGGCCTCAGGGAGCAAGACATTTTGAGACGCTAATGCTGAGTTTCAAATAAACTTGCCAAAGAGCCCTAAGGTCATGATAATTTTCGAAAGTCTTTTGTTCATTTAGGATCAGGGTCTTCGGGTTTCATTCCTCCATCAGAGTCCAGACGTACTCATCGAACTCGGAGCATAGAGCGTGCGCCTCCCGCAATGGCAACCGGTTTAGAGGCCCTTGGGGCTGCCAGTGCAGTGATCTCATTGATCTCATTCGCTGGGAGTCTTGTTTCTCTTACCATGAAGATCTATGATGGTATCCCCACTGCTGAGAATGAGCTGGAGGATTACGCGACGAGAATGCTGGATGCAGCTAAACGTGTCAAGTCTCGACAAGTGACCAGAGGAACGCCAGCAAATGACAAACTATCGGAAGTTAGCCAGAGATGTATCGACGCAGCTACAGAGTTGGAAAATGCAACTCGAAAGATCGCCACTCAAAAGGGTAGTAGGCTCAAAGCTTTCTACTCTGCCGTCCGTGCGAAGAAGAATAGGGCGAAGATCAGCGAGTTGAACAAGTCTTTGAACTTGTGCAAGGGGTTGATGGAAACAGAGATTCTATTAAAGATATGGTAGGTATTCTATTCACTGTCGCCAAGGAGAAAGATAATATCAGACCTATAGCAAAGGGTCTCTCAAACTTCTATTGTGTTACCTAAGTCTTTTTATTGTTCAGGGTCGAGGCCCTGGAATTTCTTTCCTTCCATAACTGTTTATCTAATCAACGCCTACTAACAGCTTGACGTGAATAGCGACCAGGACTCTGCGGTAGCACGACAACAGTCCCAAGGATTCCGAAGTCTAGAGGTTGATGTCCAGAACCTCATTCTCAAGATTGCGGAAGGCTATACCAGGGTAGAGCAACTGGTTTCCATCGAGGCCCAAGCCACACGGGATGCCATCAACACCCACGTCACATCCGAGCTCAAAGCTTTGGGCATCAAGAATATTTCAGACAACCAGCGTGAGCGACTCTTGAAAAGTCTCAAGCCCGAAGAAATCAGAGAGAGATACAACGCCGTCCTACCGTCATCAGATGCCTGTTTCGAAAGGGTCTTCGCGTCATATGAACGTGTTTGCCGCAAAGACCCCGGATACAAAGCCTTGAAAGGTCACGAGCAAGCATTCGGCGATGATAGAAAGAATAGCAGCGAAAAGGATAGCGTCGAAGAAAGGGCCAAAGAGGAAGTTGACGAGATTGATCTGATATGGGAGTATTTTAGCACCTGGCTGCAGTCGGACGATAAGCTGTTCTGGATTCGAGGAAAGCCAGGATCTGGGAAAAGCACATTGATCAAGTTCGTTATCAATAACGACAACACAAAGCGATTACTTGGCTCTTGGCACCTAAATACTAGAATCTTGTCGCATTTCTTCTGGAAAATCGGCAGTGAACCTCAGAACAGCATCAGAGGGTTGTTGTGCTCCTTGCTTTACGACCTTCTATTAGAAGACGACGAAGCCATTGAAAAAGTATTGAGAGAGTTTAAATTCTCCGAATCGAAAGACTTTTACAAGGAGTGGTCATCTCCAGAAGCTGAGAAAATCCTCTGGTATCTTTTAGATGCCTCAGCTCACCCAACCTGCATTTTTGTCGATGGCCTTGACGAGATATCGGACAAGGACGGATATCAGGCACTCCTTAGCGTCGTTCAAAGACTTACGACATGCCGAGGAGTAAAGATCTGTGTCTCAAGCCGACCCGAGACAGAGTTACTCAGAAAGTTCAAGGATATTGGAGTGCAAAACCTACGACTAGACGACCTTACCAAACCTGAGATGGCCTTCTATCTACAGAAGGAATACAAGAAATTGCCAAAGGAACAGTGCGCCCACTTGCCACTCCAAAAATTTACAGAGACGCTTTTGGGGAAAGCGCAAGGGGTCTTCCTCTGGCTTGCTCTTGCGTCGAAAAGTGTCACGAATGGAATATTGAACGGCGATGACCAAGAATTGATTTCTAAAAGACTCGAAGAACTTCCGGAAGAGCTTGAGTCTCTTTACCAGAGAATGTGGGAGAGACTGAATGGGCAGAATCAAATTTACCGAGAGACCGCAGCTAGATACTTCCGCTTTGTCGTCGCCGACGGTTGGGCGACACTCCTAAGGAGGGACGGATTAATTACCCCCTCGTATGAGCCCACTTTAGTCCAACTGTCACTGGCAGTAAAGGCCGAAGACCGGCTAATATACCCACCTAAAGCAAGTGAGCTGAAGCTATCCGAGCTGAATACTATGTGTGCTGCGATAGAAAGCGATATCCAGACCCGATGTGCTGGTATGCTACAAGTTCGTCAAGATTCTTCCCTTGAAGATAAGAATCTCCCCGATGCAATTTATCCTCTTACGCGGCCAGTCCAATTCATTCACCGCACAGCTCACGACTTTCTGGTTGATACAGAATACGGTCAATTGATTTTGAATTACAGGTCAAATGAGACAACATTGGTGGATGAAGGCCTAAAGCTGCTCAAATGCCGGCTCAATCTCGCCAACACGTACTACCGCAAATTCAAGGTTGCGTCTGCTTGCGTTTACGCTTTTGTTGACTTAAATCGATTGAATGAAAAGGGAGCGAATCCAGAAGCCATATTGGAGATACTAAGAACAATCAAGGACCTTCATGAAGATGGTGCTCTGATTGTTCTCGGTGTGGCTGGGCAGACTCTATCCTTTGCATGTGAGGCAGCATATTATCTTGTCAGCTTCGACGATTTTATCATTTCTTCTTTTATGCCGACTCCGTCACCAGAGCTCGCTACCAACAGCCTTCAAGCGCTGGCACTTGTATGTGGACATATGATAATGTCCGAAACCTCAGCCAGGATAATTGGGCGTATGGTTGAACTTGGTGGAGATGCACATGTTGCCAACAGGTCCAATCTGACGTTTGAGCTTCCGGGACATGACACAGATATAGCCCGATACTCCACAGCCTTCGAGTCGCTCCTTTGTGGTGCATTGGAGCGGCCTCGTCGGGATTATAAAGCGATAAGGCTGTTACTTGAGGCGATAGAAATCCTGGTACAGACCTGCCCGGACTTGCACAGAAGGGTTATGTTATTCCTTCCAGAGCGGGGACATTTGCCGCCTCATCGACTTCTATGGGTGGGTGAACGGGTCGCTGTGGAGGTCGATCTGCAGTTTCTCATATGCTGGCTATTGGACAGTGCCGACTTAGGGAATAGTCCGGACGAGTTTTATAAAACCCGCGAACTTGTAGCATCTTTCACCAGGCCTCATGTACGTTTTCGACTTATTGCGTGTCGTCGAGAAGACGACCACCGAACACACTGTTATCGAATACTGGACCAGGAACCATACTTAGACATCATTGGTAGCATTGGGCATGACAATTCGCTCTATAGAGCGGTTAAGAAGGCCTTTGAAGACGTTCGGGACGCAATGAATGGTCCTATCGATAACCCTGCCAGTTCAGAATCAAGTTTCCTATCGGGGAGTTTTCAGGAGGTATGTATTAAGGAAGAGATGGAGATGCTAGTACAAGAGGGTCTAGGGTTACATAAAGAGTAGGGTATAAACGTTAGTTGGTATTATTCCCTATTGTGTTCCTAAGATGCATCACTTGCAGGGCTAAATCAAGGCCTCTCTAGAACCTAAACGTTCTCCTCCTTGCTGATTCAGAGTAATTCAATTTTACCTAGAAGTATAGGACTGTATAGGGTGTTTCTTTTCTTCTGTAAAAAAAAATAAGAAAGCCACAACTGCTGGTCAAGCTGTGCGCGGTTGTATGAGCAGCTTTGAGCACATTACATACCAAGACAAAAGCCATGTTAGAGAAAGCCTCGATATTATATTCGCCGTTCTCAATTGCAACATCACCCAATATTCAACTTATTCTTGACCAAGTACACCATGAGCTTTAAGTAGGAAGTTCTTTTCCTGCTTCTTCTCACACTGACATAACGATCGTCCCTCAGCATGATGGAGAAGACCGCGGTGACCACCACAATGACGGCGGCACAGGTCACGGCCAAATTCTAGTCGAGGGGTATGGCAAAGCTTACCTGGACCACTAAGAACTTGCTCAACCACCTATTCAGTAAGCGAGTAAGCATTTGTTTCCGATAAGTGTCAGAAAGTGTCCGAGACTCCGACTCTAAGTGAAGAGAGAAAACAGTCCGAAGAGCTATACGATAGCTATGAAACCGCCCTCCCCTCCCTGCTTGAGAAAATTTGCGGGAATTATCCAACCTGATCTCTCCCCAATCATCAGCCCAATCCTCTGTGAATAGTCTCTCCGGTGGCTCGTGCCGTGACGGAATTCTGCCCACTCCGACCTGGCTAGATCATCCTTCGCCAGCCTCAACGAGAGTAAGACAACATGGCCCACGCAAAAGCCCAGGAATAGCTTCAGAAGCGTTACGAAGGAGGGTCCCAGTCTCTGGAATATCCAGAGGTGGAGCACATGAACAGCCAAGCGGATAAGATGATGGGAAAACCGGCACGGATGCTGATCGCACAAGCAGGGCTAGATCGTTCCACCACTACGAGCTTTAGTCTTCTTGATCATGGATGTGGCACAGGTCTGATCGCATCCTGTCCTCAAGAAGCGATTCAGCCGTCGGTCCTGTCACAGAGCAGGATTGTTTGTGCCGATGTTAATGCACGGTTTGTTGATATTCTCCTGCAGCGCGCGCGGAGAGACCAATGGATCAACGTCGACGCAACCGTCCTGGACGCTCAAGTAAGTTCCTCGACGACGTGGTACGGTTGTTTCAAGTCTAATCAAACTAGGAAACAGGTCTTTCCAAGCACTCATTCAGTCATGTAACCATGAATTTCGCCATGCATATCATTCCTGACCCTACAGCAGTCCTGCGTGGTAAGCCTCCATGTTCAACTCTATAGCTTCTCTATCATCTGATCATTGCTAAACAAGATACACGTCGCATTCTTCGACCTGGTGGCCTCGTGGCATTCAGTGTGCCGCATGCCAATAACGGTCATGGTGGCGGATGGGTACCGGATCTCCGATCAGCACTCGAATCGCTCCCCTTCCAGACGTCATTTCCAGACCCGATGCCGGTTGCTCTTCATGGTAAGCAGGAATGGGTAGAGCCTCAAGGTATTGAAGCGTAGCTGGTCTGTCACGGCTTCGTTGATGTCAAGATCGAAACTATTGATTCCATCCATCCGATTGCTAATGCCGAGGGCTTTCTAGCCTCGTTTGGAATGATGGTTAAATGGATAATCAACACGTATTGGACCATGGCGCAGAAGGAGCAGTATGGAGATGATTTCTATAAGATTCTGGTCGAGCATCTCCGGCTTAAACATGGTGGGAAAGGCTGGGACCTGAAATCAACCGCTATACTTGTTACGGCCCGGACACCGCAGTAGTTTACATGCTGAATTTCAATATCTGTTTTTTTAAAACCTAACTAAGTGATTTGGCTTGAGCTTAATACTAAATATATAATTATTCAAAAGAACCTGTTGAGAAACCCTATCTAATTTTCCCTTTACTCCAAAGTTAACATATTCTCGGGCATAATATCCGGATCCCCTATCTGATGCACAATGGACAAAAACTCCTCCGACGAAATCCCAATATTATCAAGAAACTCCATATCACTCGTCATAGGATTCTGCACACAATTCATCGGAACCTCCATCCCAAGCGTCTCCTGCGCCAGAAGTCGTTGCTGCTCCTCGTCGGCCTTTCTCGCTAGATCTTCGTCTGTCACTGCGAGGGATAACGTCTGAAGACCTTGTTGCTGGACTTGAGCGACGAGTTCTTGGCATTGAGCTTCGAGATATACGAGCTCTTGCTTTCGAACGGATGCGAGGCGGTTGCCGCGGGCGATCATGTTGTCGAGGAGTTGGTGGATTAGTAGACGGCAGCCTTGGTCGTCTGCTACGCCGGGGAAGAGGGCGGTTGCCATGTTTAGATGGAGAGCGGCGCCGAATGTGAATTCGAGATCGTAAGGGAGAAAAACCTCTGCGGGTTGTAAGTAGAAGTTGTGGAGGGGTATGGGCTGCATACCGAGGAGACTATACTCGCTGGTGAGGATTTGGAGTGTCTTGACAGCTGATTTAATACCGGTTGAGATTACGGCTGCTGTTTGGCCGAGGAAAGCTTCAGAGTTTTCATTGCCTGGTTGGCCAAGAATGTCAAGGCGTTCTTTAAGAACTGAGAGTAACAGAGGTCTTGTGGCGACAATAACGCACTAGCAATGTTAAAGGTGTAGTTAAGCCAGGACTGCATGACTCACCTGGTGGTAAAGAAGAGTTATGTACTTTGTGCCTCGGGGCATGGTATCTACCGAGTTTTTGAATTTCAGAGATATGATCCTTTCAATTTCTTGAGCGTGATGAGCAAGCGTATGGAGGATTGCCTTGGTCTGCTCGAGGAACTGGTCAAGTGGCGTTTTCTCCGGCTTATAAAGTGCTTGAAAGGTCAAAAATCGGTAAGGGATTCTTGGGACTTGACTTACTGGTTAATATCACGGAAAGCAGATGAGACAGGTTCACTTGAAGACTGCGAGCGCTATCATCTTGTGACCCAACATTCGGTGGGTTGACTGGTGTAGAAATGTCACTATCTTGAACAGACATAGGAAGTCCCAAAGAAGACGAAAAGTGTCGATCCATGATGTACAATGTCCACCATAAATCACGACAAGAAGTGACTGTCTCACTACCGAGCTCACTGTCAGGTAACTGCGTATGCAGGCCCTCCAACTGAGCTATTCGAATAGCCTGGCCAAGCTGTCACACTGTCAGTCATGAATCACAGAAATCCTCAGAAAACCTACATATACGTGAGCAGACTCCCTTTCATCAATCGAATACAAATACAAGCCAACCATAGCCAAAACCTCTATCGCAAATAAGCTATCCTTCCAAAGCGCCGTATGATCCGGCATTAGACCCATCGCACGCACAAAGAACTTTGCACCGGGGGGTTCCTTGGATGGGAGAGGCTGGGAGGAGAGGAATGCTGTTCCAAAGGCTAGAATCAAGAGAAACTTGACATACCAGAGGCGGTTCTCCTCTGCCTTGCTCTGCGCGTCAGAATAAAAGTCACGGATCTGATTCACGAATTCTACCTCGTCGAAGAGACGATATGTCTGGCCCAGATGAAATTTGAAGGTGTGGAAAAGATAGATTGCGTAGTCGAGGGAGGGTAGGCCTGATACGTCGGCTTTGTCCAGTTGTTGCCAGGACAGCTTGTAGACGTCTTCTTCGATTAGTTGGGGTGGTATGTTGAGACCACCTGGTTGTAGCTTATCGCCGAGCATGAGCATGAGTCGCAGAGTGAAAGACCACGTAGACCACGGCGCAAGCCATACTGTTACATGTCAGAATGTCTCTCATAAACCGGTTCTTGCACTCACTCCACGTGCGCCTATTCTTGCGGGTGTTCTTGATGATCTTGGAGGGTATTGTAAAGGCACTCGGCCAGATAGTCAACGGCGACTCGCCGGTTTGTTGCGAGTAGGACGAGGTAGCTGCATCTTGAACGGACGGGTCAGATTGTTGTTGGGAGCCTACCGTGAGCGCAGGAGAAGCAAGACTGGTAACAACCCCGCACTCACCATTGACATCGTTTCCAAAAGCAGCATCGTTAGTGCGCTTCAATCCGGGAGAGTAGTTGTCTCCTCCAACTTGAGATGATGATATTGGTGGCGAACAATATGAGGGGTGAGAGTTTTGAGAGTGGACGGATGCTGCGTCCATTGATGAGCGGTATGGAGGTGGTAATGAGGCCGTGGGCGGTGAGCGATATGTAAATGCTGTGTCTATTTGCCCTGCATTGTCGAAGATGTTATGTGACGGTGAGCGTTGTTGCTGCTCTACTCGCTTTTGAAGATCTTGGAGATATCTTGGGCTCGTCAGTGAGGAGTGAGATAAGGACATTTGTTGACGAACTTCTCTGATACCATCACCTTTGCACCTCCCTCTGTAAAGCGACATTGCACAGAGCGTCGCTGACAATTCTGACACGGATCCTCGCCAGAGCATTTGATCTTACTCTGTCTACACGCGACACAGCTATGACGCCGTCAGCCCAGCCCAGAAACATTCTCAGCCACCTCGCAAGAGGGGCATGGCATATAGATCAAACTCAAAGCGGTGAGTGATATGGCATGACATACGCATTAGCTGTTCTTCTTGTCTTGCGAGGTTCCTTGTGCGCGCCTGATGCCATTATCTTACGATGCGTCGAAGAATCTTTGGAAGCTCCAAAAGGAAACAGTATTTTTTTTCTTTGGCTGCAGTGTCTAGAGTGTGTCTTGGGTTCCCCTGCAGTTTGGGTGTGAGTGCCACTGACCCTAGGACCCCCGCACAGGACAAATGCCGATCAAGTGATTGGCTTTGACGTGGCCGTTACCGGGGGCGACACTCGATGGACTACCGGACTTGGTATGATGCATGATGAGATATTGGGCTACTATTACTATTTGAGACATTCTAGAAGGATTATTGAAACATCAACTACACTTATGCTTGGTCTGAATTAACTCTGTAATGCTCTGTGAAATGATAGCTTGTTTTCTTGGCCAACGGTATATGTAGCAGTTAGACAGCCAAGTATCTCCAATCCCAAACGTGACCGGCCCTCGCTCACTGGAATGCCGTGGCTAGATAAGCTAATAAGCCCAACCTTCTCCCTTGTAACGTCAATGAACAACACACTATCGATCCCCACAATATGCACTATATCCCATTGGTCACTTCAGACAAAGGGCGTCTGGCCACGGGATCAATGGTCCCAATGAGGAAATAATTCTTCATATCGCACATTAAAGCGAGGTCGGCGTCATTCATGACGATCTCACTCACTTATCATGTTTGTGGGTGAGATATTCGAGGGGAGATTGCAGGGATCGGGAAGTAGGCCCTTCCGATTGGTGAGGGAGTGAGATAATTACTCTTTTGGAAATGTTTGGCGGTGCTAGTGTTGATAACGGTAGGTTTGAGATATTGGTGTTTGGGCCAATTGTTTGATATGGATTGGTGGCATGCATGATAACGGTTGCAAGGGGAATAGTAGAGCGCTGGTAAGACGGTTTGAACTAATTATTATTGGCTTATGCAATCAAAGCCCGGGTATGACAATGGGTACCAAACTCATGATAGTTTAGAGATTGACGGCTGTTGTCCCGTAGTGCATTCTTTGTTCATGCCAGGATGTTATGTTCAGCTCAAGTTTGTCTCCATTGACAACGGTCTTTTCTGCCTAAAAATGTCATTCAAGTAGCATGTAGCCTCTCGATAGTGATCTTTGGGGGACTACCTATTGATGAATGCAGACCGGATGTTCAACCGACGTGGTCCGGTCCCCTCTCCGCAAACCCAGTTCTCCATGGCCCGCAGATACCCCAACCGTGCACGAACTCTTCCAGAAGCTATCCATGTTAATATTACCAGATGAAGCAGTCTCAGCCGGCACGGAACGCTGAAGAAAACCAGGGGGTTAGGCTAAGCGACTTGATCTCCACGGTGGGTTAGGGTGGTGTTTGGTTTCGGGTCGGGCATCCGAACATAGGATCTGGGTGCAGCACTTGGCTATTTTGCTTCGAACCATGGGTTGGAATTTACTTACAACGAAAATACTCTGCCTTTGAGAGGAACATAGGACTTGACCCTCGTCGCCTTTCGACCTCATAGCAGCCGCTAAGCCATAAGAACAGGAATTCTGCAGCTTACAAGGACATCATACGGACATTCTATCTCCCCGAGACATATCCGGATATAATCAACTATCACCATGCTAGACCTCCTCATAATCGGCGCCGGCTTCTCCGGCCTTCAAGCCGCGGTCACCGCCCAACAAGCTGGTCTATCCATCGCCATCCTCGAAGCTCGCGACCGAGTTGGTGGTAAATCCTGGACTGTTCCCCTCAAAAACACAAATGGAAATGCAGATCTCGGCGCAGCTTGGGTCAACGATGAACTACAACCTCTCGCTTGGTCATATATCCAACAATTCGGGCTTACGGATCAAATCGTGAAGCAGAGACTTGGCCATAAGGCTGTGATGGTCAGTGCAGATGGGGAGAGGATTGAGTTCCCTTTTGGAATTACGCCAGATGTAAGTTATGGCGCATGGTGTGATTTGGAGATTTGCGGAGTGTGCGCTGATTGGGATAGTTTACGCCTGAGGAGAAGAGGAATCTTGAAATGGTGAGAGATCACATCCAGGCTGAATCTTTGAGACTCAATGGTTTCCGGAAAGAGGATGATCAGATCAGTTTAGATCAGTATGTTCGAAATCTCGGCGGCGGTCCTAAGACTCTTGCGATGGTGAACCTCTGGGTGAGGGTAATGCACGGTCTTGAATCGACTGAAGAATCAGCAGCGTGGTTCATCGAATATTGCCGTACAAACCATGGCCTTCTGGCTATCCGAGCAGATGACCGTACAGGCGGTAATTACATGCGTCTCAAGTCCGGTACACAATCTATCGCCCAAGGAATCGCTCATCTCATCGGCCATGAGAATATTCACCTCTCAAGCCCCATTTCTTCAATTGAGCAAACCAAATCAGGTGTCACTGTGAGAACAACAACTGGGAAGGCCATCAAGGCCAAGAAGCTCATCATCTCGATGCCTTCAGCTCTGCTCAAAGAACTCACATTCTCACCCCCTTTACCTGAGCGAGCACAGGAGGTATACAACAACACCAAGTTGGGTCATTATAACAAAGCTATTGTAATTTACACCAAGCCTTGGTGGCGCGATGGTGGCTTCAATGGCTTTTTTATGGACTTTCGCGGCCCAGCCTGCGTTGTACGCGATACTTCTTTCGACGATGAAGGGATCTACGGGTTCACTTGTTTCGTGAACGGTAAGCCCGGTGAAGAATGGAGCAAAGAAAGACCCGAAACTCGGAGGAAGATAATTCTTGATCAACTGGCGCACGCTTTCGGTTCGTCGGAAGCGTACAACCCGCTTGAGTTTGTGGAACAGGTCTGGCAGAATGAGGAGTTTAGTCGTGGTGCTCTCGCACCTGTTACCAAGATCGGACATCTAGCCAAGTATAGAGATGTTTATGGTAAGCCGGTGGGCAATATTCATTTTGTGGGAACAGAGTATGCGACGCACTGGAAGGGATATCTTGAGGGTGCTTTGACATCGGGGCATGCTGGGGCGACGGAGGCGATTGAGGCACTGAAGGATCAATCTCTGCAGGCAAAGCTCTAACCTGGGAGCTTTCGTTGATTCTCGTTATGGTCTAAACAGTTAAGCATGTTTTCTATCTGAGATTGTTGGTTCTATTGCTAATGATGAACGTTCAACAATGCTAGTGAGCTATGTTTCTTGAACCTATGCGGCCCCCATCAGCTCTCAGACAACCATTTTACCGCTCCTACAAGAGAATTCTCCCTCAAATCCTTCATGAGCCCGACCTCTGCAAGGATCCATTGCCTAATGGCTGTGTGGCCTGCGTTTGAAGCATCAGGGCTTGGATCCAGCATCTTAAGCAACTTCCTTTCAGTCTGTCGAAACACCACTTCAGGACCGACAACCTGAGAAAGAAGCACGACAAGCAGAGCGATAAGAGTCTGGAGGTTTTCATCGGCGGTGAAGAGATTCTTCTTTTCTCTTGTAGCCAAGAGATTTGCAAAGTGGTTCTGATATAGTTGAGCGAATCCCTCGGTGCCCGTCAAGTCTATATGGCTCGAATAAAGTAATGCTATGGCGGTCATGACGAGGTCGTCGGTCTTGGCGAGGGGGAAGGCATATTCTTGCCACATCTTTCGGTCGCGGGTTTGTATCATGGGAAGAATCTGATCCCAAACTAAGGTAGGTAAATGCGGTTAGTGGCTGAAGTCAAGATCGCGGGGCAAAGAACTTACACATCCATATGAAGCATCGTTCACACGGTGTACGGTGCTGCTAGCCTGGGTCCGTAATCTCGAGAGCATTATCTGGCATAGGGACCTGAGGAATAGGCATAGGCTGAAGAGATGCATTTGCGTGACTTTCAGGTTCCATGCTGAAAGAGATAAATTGTAAGTACCTAATTTGGTGTGCTGAATGGATGATGAAAAGTCTGCGTTGGAAGCCTTGACAAGATCCCGAGGTTTCCATGCTGGGTATTGAACGATCCTGCCCTTTGAGAAGAAGGTGCTCTAAGCTCAGCATAACTTCCCCCTAAAGTTATCCTAAATTGTAAAAAAGAATATGCCCAAGACTTTTAATGACTGAAGATAAGGGCAATAAAGATTCGGACCTTCTTCGGCCTAGTCGGCAAGTGTAGAGAGTGTTTGACCCAAATCTCCATCTCGGTTTGAGGTCTGCGCTCAATTCAGCATCGGCTTCGAAAGCCGAGACTCACGATAGCGGCAATTGTTCCATTGGGCGGCGCATCACGAAGGAAAGCGGCGGCAAGAACTGTGACGGAATTGGAGAGGCTTCCTCTCCTTCCCCTTTTGATCAGCGTGTCATCTGTTATCGGGGTCTTCCCCGCATCACGAACTTTCCATAAAACAAGAATCTCCAACTCCTGATCAACCTGACACCTTCACCTCTCCATCTGAAGCCGGACACAAAAGACAATTGCATTGCGCTGCATCTGCAGACTGCGATACCTCACGCCGAAGTATCATTCGCCATCGCTGTATAACAATAGCCGTCACCAACTTCAATTGCCGGCTCACCTACATCAGCCACCGCTTACGATGTCATCTCTCGCCTCAACCCTCAAAGATCCTTCGCTCCTCGTCGAAAGCCGGCCCTTTATCAACGGCGAATGGCCTACCTTCGCGTCCTCTCAAGCCTTCCCAGTCTATAACCCCGCGACAAACACCATCCTCGGCTCAGCACCAGAATGCACCGTCGACGACGTCAACAGCGCCATCTCCGCGGCTTCAGAGGCCTTTCCCCTGTGGCGCGCTCAATCAGGCCGCCAGCGCGCAAAGATAATTCGCAACATCGCAGAGCTACTCGTAGAGCATAAATCCGATATCGCAAAGATCATCACTGCGGAGAATGGGAAGGCGAAGGCGGATGCTGAAGGGGAGGTGATGTTCTCAGCAGGGTTCTTTGAGTGGTTCGCGGAAGAAGCGCCGAGGCTGTTCGGTGATGTTGTCCCGCATTCGCAGCCAAATTCGAGAATTCAGGTAATCAAGCAGCCTGTCGGTGTTTGTGGTTTAATTACGCCTTGGAATTTCCCCTTAGCGATGGCTGCGAGGAAGGTCGCTGCTGCGCTTGCGGCTGGGTGTACGGTTGTTCTCAAGACGGATGGTGTGACGCCTTTCTCGGGGAATTTTCTCGGTATTCTCGCTGAACGCGCTGGTCTTCCGAAGGGCGTTCTTAATATCGTCACTGCTCTGGACAACACACCGAAGCTAGGTCTCGCGCTGTGCGAGTCTGACGTCGTCAAAAAGATCTCCTTCACGGGCTCGACCCGGGTGGGCAAGATCCTGATGAAGCAGTCAGCCGATACTCTCAAGAAGCTATCTCTAGAGCTTGAAGGCAACGCACCCTTCATCGTTTTTGACGACGCCGATCTCGAGACGGCAGTGTCCAGCGCCATCATTGCCAAGTTCAAGGTCACTGGTCAAACCTGCGTTTGTGCCAACAGGATCTACGTCCAGGAAGGCATCTACGATCAATTCTCCAAGCGTCTAATTGAGGAAGTCGGCAAGTTCAAAGTCGGTAACGGGACTGACCCTACAGTGACACATGGCCCGATGACGACGAGTGTAGACAAGGTCGAGGAGCATGTCAAAGATGCGCTCAAGAAGAAAGCGACTCTTCTCTTAGGCGGCCAGCGGTTACCCGATCTCGGAAAGAACTTCTTTCAGCCGACAGTCCTGGGCGATGTTGACGATACGATGGCTGTGACATACGAAGAGACATTCGGACCACTTGCGGCGTTGACTAAGTTCAAGACAGAAGACGAGGTTATCGCAAGGGCAAACAAATCCGATGTCGGATTGGCTTCCTATGTCATGACAAATAACCTAGCAAGATCGTACCGCGTGCAGGAGAGATTGGAGTTTGGCATGGTGGCCATCAACACAGGTATCATTTCAGATTGGGCTGCTCCGTAAGTGCAAACATTCGTTGAAGAGGATTAGTGGCTGACTGTTTGTAGATTTGGTGGTGTCAAACACTCCGGTATGGGGCGTGAAGGCAGCAAATATGGTGTTGATGATTACATGGTTCTCAAGACAATTGTCACCGGCAGTATCAGTACTGTGTACAACCCAAGGCTGTGAAGAAGGAGCATCTTGGGCAAACATCCCCAAGCAAACGACATCGCAACAACAATTCTGTGACCCATCAAGGTTGCTTCCGCTGTATTCCACGTCATTCTTTTGCAACGAATGGAGTCATTGAGGCTATTGTTGCGATTGTCTGCATGAGCTGCAAACGACACTGGCAACGACTGACAGCATATCAATTCTCAAATCTGCCAAATCGCATCATCTCCTCTCCCAAACATCTTTCCCCCAACCCTCGTATAGAAACAAGAAGACCAAGAACCTCACCACATCAGACATGGCTACCGAAAAGATGAAGTCGTCCCCTCTAAAGCCCTCAACCCCCATCGCCGTCCCCCCCGGCCGAGATCGCGCCTTTACCGTCGACCGGGTCCGTCAACAC
>JAAOAM010000158.1:0-13866 GCA_013396015.1 Fusarium mexicanum | reverse complement strand
AGGTTAAGGAATAATACAGATAATTAATACTTAGGTTATTATATTATATATATTTAAATAAATATAGTATTTATTTCTTATTACTATATATCTTAAATTTAATTAATAAAGGTTTTATTATATAGTTAAAAATTCCTTTTTAAATTTAATAATAAATAATTTTAATACTAACTTTAATATAGCTTTTTTCTTTAAATTTAATCTTTAATCTTACTTAGCTTTAAAAAAAAAGTTTATAAAAAAAAAGTATTATTATATAATTTAGTAAATACTTATTAATTATAAGAAAAAAAACTATAATAAAGAAAAAGATTATAATAAGGTATTAAGCTATAGTAATAATTATATTACTTTTAGCTAGATTAGTAAAAAAGTTAAGGTCTAAAAGTAAAATATTTTATTTAACTATATTATTAAAAGTTAACTTTTAATAAAGGAATTATTATTAATTTAAGGGTTAGTTAACTTAGCCTTTTTAGCTATAATTATATTAATTAAAGCAAGTAAAAATACTATTAAAGTTATCCCTAAAGGTAATAAGAGCCCCCTATAGATATAGAATAGCCTCCTTTAGGTATAACCTCTTTGCCCTATATATATAAATGTACCCTCTTTACAATATAATATATTATCCCGGGCCTTGCCGATCAGGGCCTTTTGCTGAGTTTATTTTCATACCTTCTATTATAGATGTTTTCTTGCTCCCTGAGACCAGCTTATGCTGGCTTGTGACCGTATGAGAAGCTAATCTTTTTGGGTCCGAGTAACACAAAAACCCGTGTACCAGTAACAGTGACAGCAGCACGTGGAGTCAGTACGCCAAATCAGGAACATTGATTGCGACAGCGGCCGCTCACTTACTGTCCCTTAAGTTGGGCGAGAGGCCCAGACCTTCAACTCGTTCAGATAATGAAGGGCGAGAGAATAGCCTAGCCCCTTGCGGGCTCTTTCTAGATGTCATCTACTCCGTATGCTCTTGATTATTGCTAGACAGAATCCTTCGAATCGTTGGCACACCACAATCCGACCCAAAGGGTCGGGTTTGTCTATAACGGCAGCATTACCAACACCGTGGTCCGGAGATGGAGCCTATTGTGCGTGTGTCTGTCGGCAATACAGTAGGGCTCCAGGACCATGTCTTTGGACCTGTCCTAGAACGCTGAGACTGACATCGGTGTTGGTTGGTTCACAAAGGGCAGAAATAGGTCCAATCGTTCTGGTGCCGGAGAGCGCTCTCGAGAGCGCCTCATGCGTTTCGAAATGCTGACCTGCGCAGACTGACAAGGCACCACCTTGTGAGGCCCCATTGGAACCCATAAGCACGTGTTCGAGAATCTCAACCAACAGGGTTTGAGTCGTGTTGTAGAAAATGTCCATCCTCTGGCGGGAAGCCCATCCATACGTAGATATAAACTGATCAGCATACATATACCGATCGTAATCGGTATCTGGCCATCGAGGTGTATGCAAACAGGGAATCAGCTCCTTCGATGTGCGGTCAGGTACTCCGTAAGCGTATGTACGATTTGGTCCTGCTACAGCCGCGGATTGCCAAGTTTCATCCCGATCGAAGTTGGTTCCTGCTCCGTCACAGGCTGTCATGCGATCTGGGGGCTGATCATCAGCACGCCAATTCCGACTTGCAAATTTACGAGCCTGAGCCACGGGTTTAGAAGCTAATTAAGCCTCTCTAACCCCCAAATTTATTTTGAACTTTGAATCTTGCGAAACTTGATGAATAGCTGCTGTGTGGTCGCTGCTCTTCTCCTGACTCATAGGTAATTAACACTCGGCACCGAGACGATTTATGGCTTCGGAGGTTCAGCTCACAAGAGTTTAGCGCTGAGTGCTAATGGAAACCAAGAGCCAGGCTCTTCCCTGGTTCTCCGTGGTTAGGGACGTGCTAGAACTTGGGCTAATAGAAACTGGATAGCACATCACTGTTTCAGGTAAGTTATTAGTGAAGTTGTCCACAAAGATGGGATCAATGAAGGTTTTTTTTTGGAGGTTATCTTGGTTTTTGATAAAAGCGGATGATCTGTTAAAAGGAACGGCGGAAGGCTGAAGATCTTGGCGGGGGTGGACCCAAGGAAACGGAAAGATGCGATTGGACGTGGAATCGGACATTTAGTGTCTTTGTCTGCCCTACGAGGACGATGGATCTGTTGGTTATGTTAGATCGTGAGTAGAAGACGCTGGGGTGTTGCATCAATTGTAACTAACAACATGCGTCAGACGCCCGAGCACATGGGACCATGGATGTCTGTGCATCTCAGTACGGAGTACCGTATCATGTATCACGTAGCTACTGTCAGATAATGTACTGTTTCTGTTGTGTCATAAGCGATAAATGCTCACGGCGCGAACATTCCAAGACCTTGTCGATGTAAACAGCAAGTCCAACTGCCAGCTTTAGCTGTTAGCATATGTGAATATGGTTGAGATGGCCTAGGTAGTTGAAACATGATCCGAGTCTCTACGGTTGAAATGTGAGAATCACCAGCCAAAGCCAAAAGCCAAAGCCAAAGCAAAGGGACCTGAGCCTGGGGGCCTTGGACGTAGGTGGGTGGCACTAGGCTTTGAGATACTAGTTGAATTGCTAGACAACGCCGAGGAATCAACCCTTTTCCCGCTGAGACGATGGCGAAAGGGAGACGCGGGGTGGTATGGATAGAAACAGCTACAGTAGCAAACACAGACGGTATTAAAGGGCTCTACTCGGGTCGAATCCCGCGTCGTGGTGTAGACGCTGACGCCAGTGGGCGGTCAATACTCGAGCTGACAACCCTCCAAGACGGTCAGCCCTTCTTCATGTATGATTTCAGGGGTGAGATTGAGATCGGACTGTGCATTTAGTTGGACCAGGGAGTAAGATCTGCAGTATACAATTCATACGTGAACGAATCACGTCCACTATTTCCGACTGACTGGACAGTGATATTACCGGACAGACTGATTGACGTTCAATTGCGAGGGCTGATTTGACTTGATTCGCCTTGAGCGTGAACTGCATCAAGGTGTGCAGAGACTCCTGATAGGCTCACCCTTAGCAAAAAGGACATAAACATGGGCTGATGTGCATTTGCATCCATGTCAACTCGCACCAACAGTGAGAGCGCCAAGGTATCGCCAAGACTATGGCGAGCCAATCGCACTTGTACAAAAGACCGGAGCTCCACTTGCACCGCAACTGGGACCACCCTAGGACACGCTGTCGGGTTTAAAGACCCGGCTGTCGGTACAACCTAGAGCAGTGGAGGAGGCTTGATTGCTCCGGCTGGACGGTCACTGGACGGGCGTAACACCTACGCCTTCGGTAGAGACATCCATGGATGCAGACAATCTGCCAGAAACAAAGAAATACAGGTACGCACGTTACAATACGTTGACAGCCCGAGTTACATGCAGTACCTACTACCCAAGGTCGTTTGCTCAGCGATATCCATTAGGCTGTGCACTCTAATAAAACCCCCTACCATCCTGTCGGATCATTAAGCTGAATCCAGTAAAACACGACCTACACAGAGTTAGCAACTCAGATAGCCTACTAACCTCCGCTACCATCCATAACAAGTACGGTACCAAGGCTAACCTTAAGGTACTAAGTCTACTACCACCACCATAGAGTAGTCCGCTCCACGGCCCACCCCAGCAATGAAGCGGCGTCAACGCCGCCTGCTCTTCTAGCGCAGCGAGGATACCTTCATATTACCTGTCCTGCCCTGGTTCCCTTTCCGTCTCCGTTCCCTCTGATCTTCCTTTCATCTATTCCCGTCTTAAACCTCGTCTTTCATCTCTAAAGTTCTAGCCACTTTACATTCTCTTTCACTCAAACTCCATGGGGCAGGTCATCATCCCCAGCTGCCTCTAGCGATGTGCGAGCCTCACACAGGAAACCAGTGGAGAGACTCGCCTTCAGAGGCACCCCAACACCAACACCAACACCAACGTCAGCAGGACATGATTATCAATGCTTCATGTTCAAGTGCAACTACAATAATGTCAACTGAAAACGCGCGAATAACCCGACAACCATTATCACCCCCGAGTTCACCACCCGCCTCTTCATTGATATCCCAATCTACTAGGCCTCTTCAATCTCAATCGATTGATGTCCTTGCTTCACAACTTGGCAGCTCTTCCCTGGAACATTTTCATTACGACTCTTCCCGCTCGACTACACGGCTTCCGGAAACCGCTCTCTCGCCTATTTCATTACCCGACGATGACTGCATTAATGTACAGTCGATACTCAACCATCAAGGTTCCGACTCCATGGAGCTTGGTTCCCACAAAGACATGAATACTACGAAATCTCGTAATTGTGATCCGAGAAACGCCCAAGAGGATTTTGCTTGCGCTCTTGGTGGACCTTTCAACCCATTTATGCCCATTGCTGTTGATCCTACAACTCTTAGTGAAGGTCAAGGGAATGCCTCAAGGTCAATGTACAGGCCCAATGCAAATGGAGGGTTCCAGGTGGATGAAGGATACTGTGAAGACGAGGATGATTTCTCCTGGCTTCAACCACTTGTACCGCGAAGGACGACCGGTACGCCCGACGGAATTAAGAAGCGTTACGAGCTCGGGTATCGAAGATCCGCTGATGCTGCAAGTCGTTGTCGCAACACGATTCACAGTGTACCTCGAATGCGACGGCGTGACAAGAAGAGAAGCAGGCAATCGCAAACCCACTCTACGGCAAGCTCCGTCAGAGGCCGTTCGGATTCACAAACCTCGCAGATGGTCATTTCGACACAGTGAAGTGCCCACATTTCTGCGGTGCTTCCTCAACATATTTTTCTTAACGGCATACATGGTGGGCGCAAGCTTCATGTTACATTGTAGTTCTTTCAAGGACGACTGACTCACGCATCACGGAGTTACACGGATGGAGCATTTACAAGACGAAGCATCTGCCTTCTGAACCAAGGCCATGGATGACTGGGCAAAGGCGTTGCATTGATTTTGAGCCCAGAGAGCTTGGGATTTGTATTTCGGTTTTTTGGGAGGGTTTCTTTTCTTTATTTTCTTTTTTGGAATCACAGCCTGGAGTTATGGTATCACGACCGGGAATATTTTGTTCTTTTATGGGCCTTGTAGTTAGGAGGCGTTCCAGGGTTTATATGCTTGGAAGACAGGACCAGCATGAGGCGCATTATCATCGGGGGAACTCATGACCAAAAGGTTCAAAGGTTATGGCCAGGGAAGCAAGGCAAGACTGTTGCATAGTATTGTACGATGGACAAAGTCGATATCAGTATTTCGTACCATTGTACGTTAGTAGAGCATCACACGACGTCTGGTCTCGATGAGCAGACGGAACTGTACCCCGTGGGATATCACGAAAGAAATCAAACAAATCGTGTACAATTGACACTAAACAAAGTGTCAGGCAGTGTGTTACTTTTGTGTGAAGCTCTGAACCATGGGGGCCACTTTGACGAAGAGTGCAAGAATGACAAGAAGCGCAAGTCAATTGTGGGCCAGGCGTCAATCGGACGACTTGTAAACTCTATCGAGCACGGCTGGTGAAGCCATCACCAACTGGGCTGGGCAACTATGACGCCGGCCCCGCAAGGCCTTGAGCGTCCACTGACAAATTGTCAAGATACGTAAGCAATGGATGTCTAGCGTGTCAGTCGGCAAAGGCGTCTTCATTTCCCACGCATCACAGTGAGGGATCTATGCCCATCGTGTGAGCGACTGTCGCATATAAATCGATTCATCGGTGCCGTCGACAGCCGTGCGCCAGATCAGCGCAAGCCTCTGGAAAGAGTTTCATCGGTCTGGGCTCGCCAATGACGGCGGGCAAACGGGGGAGGGAACCAGTTCACTCAGGTACAGCGATTCCGTAATCTAAGAGGCCTCAGACGAAACAGAAAAATCATTTGTTTACTATTGAGAGTCATGAGGACTGGGGCGTTGATGAGGCGACGAGGTCAGACAGGCTGAAGGAGCATTCTTGACATGAGACATGAGACATTCACGGAAGAAAGATCCATGATGAAGATGTATTTGTTTTGATTGAATGTGTCGGGTGAGGGCGATGATCGATCGGAGGGGGGGGACTGAATGACAATCATAGTGGAGGGGAGACGGGCCTAGGGAGCCTAGAGCCTGTCAGATCTGATCAACCCCCCTGTATTGGATGTCATGTCAGATGCAACTATGCAATGCAACCAATTTATTTTGCCCGGGCTGCAAGGTACAGTACACGAAGCCAGGATCAGGCCAGGACCAGGGGCACTAGAAAGCAACCAGGGGCTTCGTTAGTCTGAACGAGAATCAATATCAGAAACTAAAACCAAGATAGATGCGATGTGCTGCAACAGACGTAATGCGATGCTTTGCTTTCGTGGAGAGATCATCACTAACTAAACGTCACACCGTCAATCTTTGATCAATTCGAACGAGCTCTTAAACTCTACACTTCTGTACCTGTGTCCAGGTGAAAGCAACTCCGCTCATGATCAACCGGCCCAACTCAAACTTTCGCACGCTCACTTCCCATTAACGCTCTCCTCTCCTCTCTTCTCTCCCCTTTCGCCTCTCGTCTGTCGCCTTCTCGCCCTTCCCGCCCATAAATACTAATACTAATGCTAGGCTAACGTAGGTACACCCGTAAACTCTACTTTAGCCCATCCCAGCGCCTCTGCCACTTAGTCTTGGGTGGCTTCGGGCGTCCAGAGCATCACCACTTGCCGTCTCAGGAGAGTCATGTCAGTCGTGACTCTTCACGCACGCTCAATCGTCAATCCATGGCGAATGTCATTTATTTCCTCGAACCCAATTTCAATCATATATAAACATATCACTCGTTCGATTAATTAACATTTGCAACACGGAAGAGATCATCGTCTTTAAATTCCCGTTCGGAACAGACAAAGGGGGGTCAATCATCAGTCAATGACACGAGAATCTTTCTCAATGGAATGCTCCCTCATAGCCCCGTGCATTCCTCCCACTGTCGCACTCAAATCGCCCTCATCCAAGTAGCAACCCGACCCAACGGTCTCGTTGCTGCGCCAGAGTGAATTCGTAGTCCTTTCTTTCTTACTCTCATGACCCTGATTCTGACCCTGTTCATCAATATCTTGCTACTATTCTCAGCGAAGACCAACCTTGATTTTTGTCCCTGTGTCTTGCCCGTTTCTCTGGTACCCGTTGCTAGCTTGTCCGTTGCTCCATTGACTTGACTTCGGCCATCTCCACGCCTTGCCAGGTCTCGTTCGCTTACCGGCCGAGTCCCTTGTTGCTCGTCTTGAACTTTGTTTTGCTGCCTCTGACTGGCCCAGGCCTCTCGCCTCTCTTCTCACTATCGCTCAAAGACTCCTCAGGCTCCGGGTCTGGCTCCTTCTTTTCATTCCCTCCGTTGCCATTCTTTTGGCTCTCACCTCATTCATGCCATCAACCTTCACTTCCACTTCGACATCTTCGTCGTCTTCCGTAACTCTCTCAGCCAGCCCTAGGTGACTCGCTTGGCTGACCACGCCTCCATTGCATCCTCACCCATCAGCTTCAACTACTATCGCAGAACAACAGTCCAGTATCCCAATGGCCTCTTGGACCTTGCCCTATCGGGTTGAGGCTGTCGACCGCGACCCAGGCTTCTACTGGCAGGATATCGACAATGGACCTAACGATGGAGCAAACGACTTCTTTGGTCAGTTTCTCAACTTTGATGGCGAAATCCCATCTTCTATGGCCGATCCACACGGTCATAATCCATCAATGCCGGCCCTAGCCAATGGACTTATCCTCGACCATCCCGCCGAGTCCACTGCATCTGCCTCGTCAGGCGTTTCAACAACTGAAGATGAGTTCGATTTCTTCTCTTGCAGTTCTCAGGTCGACGCGACAATCCCCTCTCAGCCAGCCTCATCCGCTGTCGCAAGTGCATCGCATGAGGTCGATCCTCGAAGCCTCGCACTTGCGAGTGTCGTTGGACTGGCGGATGAGAAGCCTCCCCTAGTGCCTCGAGTTTCCATGTCGGACCCAGAACTGCCCCGAGTCGATGGCATTTCATTACACTCTTCACCTGGGAAGCGGGTGCCTATTTCACAACCATCATCGCCAACCCCACCCAACACAATGGCCAGGAAACCCAACAAATTCGTCGAGGCCCTCTCATCCACGATTCGTAAAGCCAGTAAACTTCGCAAACCCAAGAAGCTCGTTGCTATAGACCGCCCAGGCTCTCCGACCATGGACAATCCTCCTCGGGCCTTACGCCTGCAGCATCACGAATATAGCAACGGTAATGACGCATTCCCCCCATCGCCGACATGCGGGCCGGATAGCACCAACTTTGTTCATGGGTTTTGTGACGATCCCTTTAGTGAAATTCCTCAGCCGCCTCCGAACAACTCTCTCCGCTTTTTCAGCACCAACGGAATCCACACACCAGCAGAATCCCCAGGAGTCAAGACTGAACCTGGCCTTTACCATCCCGACATGGCAGGGCAAGTTCCTCAGTCAGCTTGGCAGCATCAGCAACACCCGCACTCACACCCTCATCCACACCAGCATCCCCATCCTCATCCACATCCTCATCCTCATCCACACCCACACCCACAAGCCCATGTTCATCCTCACCCACACCAGCAACCTGTTACTGTTGTGGGTGCTGCCCCCGAGACATGGCCAGGGCAAGAGTATATGACCCAAAACCCTCATCAAAGCGGGTGGTGGGATCTGAATCTCTTAAACCAGAATGGCGAATATGTTGTAGCCGATCAGCAACAGCAGAAAAACGCCAGTCTCAACCTTGCCATGCATGCCCAGCATGCGGAGTTGCCGTACGAATACCAGGTTCACGATCCCAATTCGGCTGGACTCATGATCCATATGCCACAACCGCGAAACGCCTCGGCTCCCAGTCACGACCTTTCGTTAAACACCCAGACTTACCTCCCTCCACCGCCTATCCCTCCAACATCAGAACGCCATCGTCCACCACGAGCCCCGTCTTCTGGAGCACGACACTTGTCTTGCTCTCCAATCCGTAAGACCCGCCAGCCGTCCATTCCACCCACGCCCGCCACAGCACACTCGCGCCACAGCTCCAATGGGTCCGTCGCATCAGCTCGCAGCGCCTCAGGTCGAGGTATAGTACCGGGGACTCCCACGGCAATGCGCAAGCAACGACGGTCTCGAGATGCAAGCGGCAGCAGCGGAGGCGGCAGCGAGATCGGGTTCGTCAATTTTACTCCCAACGACGGCGGTCTCCTAATGACAGGTGTTGCGCCGAGCGGCAGTTCCAAGACCAAAGCGCGAAGAGAGCGTGAGGCGATGGAACGGAGGCGACGACTAAGTGAGGCGGCCATGAAAGCGGTGCAAGCAGCAGGTGGCGACGTCGACAAGCTGATGGAACAAGGCTTTGCGTTTTAACCCCTCAAATTCAATCTAAATCGGGTCTATCGAATTTTGGTTCCTGGTTCCTGCATGAGGCCACGTAGGTGGCTGTCGGGACTTGCCGCAGCGTCTTTCAGATGCGACTTCACATTTTATGCCATCAATAAAGAGTTGATGATGCAGAGATGAAAGGAGGGTGAGGGGAAGAATATGAATTGACGTGGGAGGACTAAGAAATCAAGTGGCAGGTGTTGGTGTTGGCGGTGAGACAATCCCAATTTGCATCGGAGCTAAAGGAAGGGTGGGCGTTGAAAGGGAAATGGAAAGGGGGTACGGAGGGAGCTGGAGCTTTGCCTCTTATGAGGTTACCTAACAAACATTTATCACGACAACAAACGACATCTATCGCCAACTGCGAAAGGCACTGACCTTTTCATTATCATAACTCTCAACGACGGTGTTTCTCAATAATCTTCTATCTCTCTTTTTTCACCATCTTAACTTTATCTCAAGCCTTTGCGCATTTTTTTTTATCGGACTTGAATCGAACACGAGAGATCCTCACTCAGCCTCATCAGTCCATCAACTATATCTAGGTATCTACCTAGGTCTTCCCTTTGGCAATTCCCGTCAACAAGTCTTGTGGCTTTCAAAGCCTACTAGTCCAGAGACATTCATGGTCTCACAAAATTCCATTTCTTGAATTTCATCTTTTCTGCCTCGCTTGTTTGCTTGCTTACCTTATATACCATTCGTCATGTACCAATAGTCATACCACAGGACTTAGTGCAGTCTTGTTTTGTCTCTTCCTCACTATAACTTCGAGCCTCTCGTTTAGACGGAAAGCCTTACTATTCCGCTCAGATATGGAATAATCATTGTATTTGTACGGATGGTTGGGGAGGCTGGGGATTTGGTGTTTCTCTTCAACGTCCGAGGTGTTTCATGGAATTGTGGATGAGTGCTCGAGTCTTTCAATCCCTACGATGGCTTGTTTTGCATCGTCCATACCGACCAGTGAGCTAAGATACATTGGATGCAATCTCCATGGACAATTACTTCTCCGTCAACCACGGAAGTCCCAGTCACTAGAAAGACCTTTTTCAATAGATAAACAAAGTAACGCACTTTTCACGGCTTGCGTTCAAACTTCAACCTCAGGCAGACTTAGGAGGCTATTCCGGGCCACTGTGTTTCACCTGGACAACAATCTGGTTATTGAAATTTTTTGTTTTTGTTTTGGGTACGAGTAATGGGAAGTCAAGCTTCCCACTGCCACATCCTCTAAGCTGTGGCATACTACCTCGGATATCGAACGTGAACTGGTGCCTAAGCCATCCCAATCCAGTGAAAAAAGTGCATTCCTCATCCCTTCCCGATACTGTTTATATATACAAAGCAAATACTCGCAAGAGCACTAGGGTTTCGATAATCGCCAACGCCGGGTCTCAACGCAGACGCCATCGTCATGCTTTCGACAAACCATCCAAAAATAAAATGAGTAGGACGAAACAAACAAGGAAAAAAGAAAACACGGTCTTGGCGTGGTCAATATCGATTAATGGCTTAAGTCGAGAGCTAACTCTCATCGTCTATAGCAGAAAATTCGATGTGTTAATGCTATTGGGCCGGCTCGCTTTTGACAAAAAGTCATCAAATCCGAAGCCTTCGCTCATAATGATAGAGGTCTCGGATGTAAGCTTGTCATGAGATAAATAGATAGATCCTCGGTTACTTCAATTAGTGCTCGTAACCAGCACCACGCTGCCAAGGGCTAAAGAGGGGTCAGCAGGTGCATCACTCTACTCGTCAATCGTGAAAGCTTACCTAGCATTGTTCTGTGATCTGTAACCGCCTGGGCTACTGTCACCTGCCGACCGTTGTTGAGAGAGATTGGAGTTCGACTGTTGGTATGGGTTTGGTGATGCATTGCGGAACGGGCTTGCCGGTCGCTGTCCGTCAGCAGGGAAAAGCGGCATCGCGGGGTTCACAGGAGACCGGGGAGGAACATCGCCCCGTTGAAATGATGTTTGGGACTGGTTGTTCATCTCCACCCGCCTTCTCAAGCTCTCTGACGACACCGAGTCCTCCTCATCGAGATCGAGGTGCTTGTTGCTATAACCAGCCTTGTCACCTCGGGCAGTAGCGGCAAGAGCATCAAGCTCGGTTGTGGCGTTGACCTGGGTTTGAGACTTCATGAACGAGGCACGATCATCGGCCATGAACTGGTATCGTGCATCAGGGTTCTTGCGGAAAAAGACCAAGGCCGTTGAGACGATAAGCATGAGAAGAAGAATGAGCGCGAATGCAGCATTCAAAACGAACAACACGACACCAACGACACCAACAACGATCTTAGGCAGCCCAAACACATTAGAAAAGATGAGAAGAAAGATGGCGTTGATGAAGTTGATGGCAGCAATCGCGATGTTGAACGAGTTGGTCGGTTTATCCATCCAAGGTCGAAGAACCGAGGCAGCAATTAAGAAACCAACCTCAATGATGATAAACCCAATTGCCTGTGCTACATCGTTCTTCTGAGCCAATGCAACAAACATAGCCTTGACCACAGTGTAGACAAGGACGGGAACAATGAAGTAGTAAGCAGAGGCTCGGAATTGAACATAGAGGAAACCCCACTTGTTGAGGGCCTGGGGATCCGAGAAGAGGATGTAGGCTGGGTTGCGGTGCATGGCAACAGAACGGCGAGCGATGCGAATGACCTTGCTGGCGCCCCAAGCGAGGGTGAAAGTCATTCCCAGGAGGAAGAAGACAGCGAGAACGACCTCAGCAGGCGAATCCTGTTGAGTGAATTCCCACAAACAAAGAATGACCATCTGAGGGAAGCCAATGAGTGTCAGACGGAAGAGAATGCCCTTAAGGACAGTCATCCAGCCGTTTCGAAATTCCAAAAATTTGTCTGGGGCCATCCACTTCTGACGAACGCACAGTTCGCACACACCCTTGAAAGCAGCAATAGCTAGACATGTGATAACCACGAAGATGCAAAAGAAAGTGAGACCGGTCATGAACAGGTTGGTGGTTTCAATCTTCGACTTGAAAGCGACTCGCTGAATACCGTACACGATATAAGTGCCATCCTCGGTTTGGATATTGGCGCGCTTGGCGAGTGCCCCAGCAGCATGACCGATGGGCTCCGTGATACTTCGAGGCATCATGGCGGCACTGCGTTTGAAAAGATCGATACTAGTAGAGGCAGCTTGCAAACTTCGCTTCTGAACCTCAACCGACACTTGGCGAACATTGTACAGAATAGACTCGGGTGTGCCGCCGGTTGCTCGTTGGTACCACGTAAAAATGTCCTGCATAAAACCAACACGGATGATTCCCATTGACCACTGGAAGTCCTGAGTCCAAGAGGAGACGATTGGGGGAAGTCCGACGCTGGTGAGACCAAGAATGGCCTGTGCCTGGAAGTAACCAAACAAGGAAAGCGAGTTAGAAGCGACATGTGCAGCAGTGTTGGCGTGGCCAACTCCAGAAACAACGGCAGAAGAGATCAGACCGAGGCCGGCAATGATGGCAGTAGCCCACTTGACACCTTTGAGATCAACTGTTTTTCCGTTGGAAAAATCAGCTTCGACACAAGCGACGCTCTCGCCAGTGCTGGACATGTTCACATAAACACGGACGGTAGCGTCGAGATCGGGGACACTGTAGGCGATTCCGGGTACTTGTTTGAGATTTTCTTTGCCGACTGGCAAGTTGAACTTGAACGGAATTTTTCCAGAAACCATGGGACAGAGACCAGCAAGGTTGATCGTACAAGGGTCTACGGTCTGTTGAAGGAACTGGTAGCCGTATGCCGAGAGTCGAATGTCGAAGATAACCTTGCCCTGGATGGATGAGGTTGCCACAGCCTTAACAAAGGCAGAGCCGTTGTTCGGTGTCAAGGCGACATTGAAGAGCGTAGCTTTGAAACCGTTATCCTTTTGGCAACTGTTGAGCGAGTTGGAGTAAAGAATCTTCTCTCCAGAGACGGGTGAGGCCAGGGCAGCCACTGAGGCGAGAACCGCCAGTGGTTTCATAATACAAGACCACATCGTAACCACGTATCCCAATGATGATCGGATTTCTTGTCGATCGAGTCGTTTCGTTCGGTTGATGGTTGGTTGTCGTCGTCACAAGTCCAGGGGGGGTGACAGTGCACTTCCAATCCTTCTAATAGTCCAAGATTACTAGTATGAGGCAAAACAAAGCCCACAGCAGAGGTGGTCGACAAAGTATCGGCGATGGCGACGGATTATGACCTTCCAAAGACGTGAATTTCTTCCGGACTGACTTTGGATAGATTGATAGCGAGAGTGAGGCCGCGGCAGTTGGCGTAGAATTAGGAACGGAGTAAGGCGATAATAAAGAAAGAAGTAAAGTTAATTAGCGAAAGGCCGAGGCGAGAAATCGTCTCCGCGACGAGGCGTGGCTAAAAGAGACAGCGTTTAGTCGTCTCGTCGTCGTCGATATGGGCAGGTTTTTCCCGTTGTCGCGGAT
>JAAOAM010000157.1:0-56155 GCA_013396015.1 Fusarium mexicanum | reverse complement strand
CACGCCCACGCCCACGCCCACGATGTCTCAGTGCCCAGATGCAGATGTATTGCTTTAGCTTCCTGTGAAACTGGAGCTCCGAAATCAATTCTAACCCTAGTGCCCGAGCTTCCCCTAGTTCCAGTTCGAATTTCTACGCCTCTGTGCTGCTGTTCCCGTGCTGGTATTTTTGGATTCTTTCATGTGCAACGTTATTCCCTTTTCTTAATGCAACCATTCTTACTGATCATCGCCGCCATTCTGTCTCTCTTCACAAAGCATTGGATAGGCCTGCGCCAACTTCGTCTAAGCGCGAGCTACCACCCGCAAGCCATCGGATCGGTCGGCGATGGATAGTGTCTTCTTGGTACGGTACCACACCTGGGCGCTAGTTGCTCGATCAGGTACCGTTCCTTGAAGGCTTAGATGGCGCTTGCGGCCCCGTCCCGCCACTTGTCGCATTCTTGACGAACAGGGAGCGGCAAGCATGCGACAAGGGTCGATGTGAGAGGGTGGCACATGGACAAGCCAAACCAAACAATGGGATGGACTCCCCATGTCCCGACCTTTTGGTGTCGAGGACGCTTTAAACACTACGTACGGTAATCAAGAGGCAGACGAGTGCCTTGCATCAGGTGCATCTCTTGTTTTCCCCTCCACCTCACCTCCTTCAAAGCATCTAATCTTGTCCATATCCATGTTTCAATCCATGCATCAACTCCCCTGTCCTGCGCCCCATACTCAGCTCGCAGGGTTGCCTTCAACCTTGGGTCAATCACATCGACATCCCCATGCATCCATGTTCTAACACTCTCTCAAATAATCCTTCCCAGACCTAACCCAGCAATGCCTCTCCTCAGTTCCTATCTTTGTATCAAGAGTAAATATCTCACTTGCACTGAGCCCCATATTCACATCTGCATCCCTGCTAAACACTGGGCTTGCTCTATTCGCCAGCCTTAGCCGTCTGTACCTCTTCCCGTCTGTGATCTTTGCTTGAATTCTACACAAACTCCCCCACTATTACTCCCGCTTCCTGTTCTATACCCTCATTGCCCACCTTCTTTACATGAGCCTAAAACGTCCCATCTGCCGGGACTTATTCATACGCCTCGCTGGGGGCTGTGTCTTACTAAGTTTGGCTTGTCCATCTACAATTCTCCGGACTCACTGCCTCTTTTGATTTGTGCTTCTGTTCTCAACTCTGGGCCATGGCTAGTCTCAAGAATATCATGAATACCGACGATGAACACGTCGATTCAAGTTCCGGAACCCGTTCCGTCAGTTTGACTTCAAGACCACCCTCTACCCACAGCCATGCTACTACATTAAAACATCCACCACCCTCTTCTTCCCATAACAACAGCTCTGATATTCCTGTTTCATCCATGGCATCTTCTCTCGATGACCACACATCGTCACCGAAGCCCGACATCAACATGACTAGCCGACGCCGTAGCAACGCAAGTGTCGAGTCCAACGACTTCTCCTACCAGCATGGCCCATCATCTCACGTTCCCATGAGGCCCTTCACCGGAGCAGCCACTGGAGAGGCACACGTCAAGTTGACTCCTATAACAAGAAAGATTAGTAAGGCGAAGAAAGGTGTTCCGGTTCACACATGCAACCAGTGCCCTAAGGTATATTTCTTCCTTTTCTACGATCTTCATATCTAACTTTACCAGACCTTCTCTCGGGCAGAGCACTTGAGGTTTGTGGTCTTCCTCGAAGCTAAAAGGTGTTTCTAACAATGGGATGCAGACGTCATCAACTCAGTCACTCAGCTCCTGATCTATTCTGCCCGGTCGAAAACTGTAATAAGACTTTCCATCGCAAGGACCTCCTCGACCGTCATGTCCAAAGACAGTACGTTGGGATAGTGTCACCCGGAGAGCTTCGAGGCTAATAAGAGTAGTGAGCAAGATGGTCAAGATGTTAGAGACCCAAAACATAACCGCCAAGGCAGCCCGAAAACACCTAGCTTGCCCCCTGCAGACTCTGTACCAGAATCAGGGCTCAAGATGCCTGAAATCTATAGACACCCTCGAGCAGGAACCGCAAGCAGCAGTTCGAACATGGTTGGTCCATGGCCATCAGTGGCATCGACATCTGCTCCTCATCAGGCCTACCATCCGCCGCCAACCATGAACAATTCCTCAGACAACTACTCCATTGGGCCAAACAACTATGTACTCCATACACTGCCAACGAACGAAAGTTTTGTAGCAAGCTATTCGGAACCACGAAACATGTCCGATATGTCTATCATATCATCCATTCCTGAGGAAGCACCCCCGGATCTAGGCTGGCCTGAAAGCTCAATGTCTTCATCAGCTCCTACAAGCACATTCTCAACTCCCCCGGATAACACAAGGCGCTCACAGTTCTCTGTGCCAACAACGAACGGGTCTTGGATGACCGCGACTCCAACTTACCCGACTACTGCAAATGACATCACTGCCACTCTGGACAGCAACACATACCCTGGCTCGTATTCCTATACCGATACTCCACCGCAAGCGTATCCTTCCGTCTTTGGCGATATAGATCTTGCGTTACCTGGATACTCCGAAGGCCCTTCTTTCAGCACTACCAACCAGATCCCTATTCCTACAGTTCGTAGCATGTCCCCCTCATTAGCTGTCGCTCAATCTGAGACTTTAGTAGCTGTCTCCTCGCTGCCAACATCAGATGGAGTTTTCGGATTGGGGGCATGTAGCTCTGGGCCTTCAGATGGTAGCTTATTGAGTACTCCTGATCTGATGCCCCTGTCTCTCCCTGCCGCAACGAGAGACTCAATTCCGACATACTTAGAAACTTACTGGGAGCATGTCCATCCCAAGAACCCCATCATACACAAGCACACTTATGAGGATGTACCCGAGGAGGAGACAGAGCATGTACAGGTGCTCCAATGCGCCATGGCTGCTCTGGCGACACAATACATCCCCAACGCAGACGACCGCATGAAGGGAGCCCAGCTTCATGCATACGCCTGGCAAAAGTCAAAAGTGGTGAGTTGAGAGAACAGGAGCTCGCCAAAGGAGCAGTCGACCATCGACCGGTGCTGATACACTTAGTTTACACAAGCTGAAAAGTGGTCAATACCAGTACAGCAAACTATTGCACTCTGCGAGTATTATGCTCGGTTTCGTGGTAGAAAGCCACACTCACATCAGCCTTCTGCCCGGTTCACTGCACTTTACCATAGGGTTAGTCCGCGTGATTTCTCTTGATTATTTCTTCGGTCCTCTTTTTCTTCTTCTTTCTTTCTCTCTTTCTCTTCTATTGGAAAAGATCTAAACATCATGTCTTTCTTTTTGACCTCATACCCCACTCGAATACCTGGCTCAACTCCCGATAGGTTTTTAATCATCACCATGAATCTACTTCTGGCTCTTCGCCCCAAGGTCAGTCGGCTTGGAAGATCTGGGTTGCTGCAGAGACTCAACGACGACTGCTGGCTGCCTGCTTCCTCCTCGATGTCCACAGTTCACGGTATCATCAACGACCGTATGTTTCCGCCATTGGCCTGGACTACACTGCTCCAGACACTCTTCCTATTCCACTTACAGCAACAACAACAAAATCTTGGGAAGCACATGACACACAAACATGGACACGACTACGGACAAGAAAGGACCCGAAAACCATCTCAAGCATCAATATGAGGACACTCTCTGTCACTGATGTAGCATCTCTACCTGAATTTGACACGGCAATCTTGCTTGTGGCATGTTCATTATTCATTCCGCGTCGTCAGAACCCAGCAAACGTTGGCCTGATGGATGGTGCACTGAACTTTGAGTCGGAGAGAATGTTTATGTTAAGAATATTTCCCGACTCGGCAGTTGCTAGTACCTACCTAGCCCTTCACTACACACCTCTTTACTACCTATTATCAGTATCTGGGCAGAGCTGGGTCTTCAACAAGAAGGTGACGGACTTCAATGTCTTCTTGGAACACCAGAAGTTACTAGGTGAATGGTGCAAATCTAGCACAGCTGCGATCGCCACTGTTTTTGCTGCCCGTGCTTTGAAAATCTTCCTTAAACTGAAAGCTTCATCCGATCAGGGAGAAGAGAGAAAAGGAAAATCCAACCAGCAACAAGCAGTACACTGGACAGATATCTCGGACTACTGGGGTGTTTACGTTTGCTCGTTGATCTGTTGGGCCTTTGGTATTGAGGATAAACAGGACAAGGACAATACCAAAATTTTGCCAAAAGCTCCAAAGCAGTGGATATTGACAATTGCAGATCTGGAGCCGTCTGAGTTGCAAGCTCAGAATCATCGCAATGGGGCTCAAAAGGTTGTAAGTCTCGTGAAGGAGGCGTTGGAGAACGATTGTCTGGGCGGAGGAAACATTCTTTTTGCAGATGCCGTGAATGTTTTAAAACAACTAGAAAGGGGGGCATCTGCGAGGTCGTGCCCAGCTGTTTGAGAGTCTGGCGTTTATGAAGGACCATGTCCTATTTCTTTCTTCTCTTATTTATATATTTGTTTTGAGTTGACCGCATTGATGTGATATGAGAAAAGCATGCAGGTAGGAGTTGAGTGGTCGAAAGAGATGTGGATTTGGGAGTGAAGGATACATACCTTGGTTTAAAGAATCGTAGGGTGACGTTGCAGAAGGAAACGATGCCTTTTATCTGCTGAATCTTTTACATGCACGTCCACAACCATAGGTGATATATGAATGGCAAGAAAGGTGTTCGGTTTGTCTCAGTAGGGTGATTAACTGAGACCATGATCCAGTTTGCAGATATGTACTAATGCGAAACGTCAGGTAGTGGAGAGCATCAACTCATGCGCTCGGAAGTTTAAAGAGGCCACAGTTGACCCAACTGGAGATGGAGTGGCTCAGAACTATTTCAGGATAGTTGCTGCGACGTCATGAGAGATATTGACCCATTTTGATGGAATTGATCCTCCCAGCGTAGGATGGGAGCTGGGCATCACATTGACTGAGGATGGATGAGGAGAGGGGTTTGGTGGTTTGTGGCGTTTGTCTCAGGATCTCAGCCCTGGGGGATAATTACAATAGAGACAAGGGTTTGGAGGTTGTTAAATGAGTGCGGGTTTGAACCATTCCAGTGACGTCGGGATGACTTGTGCTGCTTATTGCTAGAAGGAATTGAATGTTGAGTGCTGACTGGAGGTTTAGATGGTTGGTTTAGTACCTTACCTTCAGGTTAGTAGGTTGGGGAATTGATGCACATGCCTACCTGGTATTTAGAGAGGACGCCTTTATTATAAGAGTATCTCACAGAGCTCGAAGAATATGACCAAATCGAGAAGGGCGAGGTATTTCGGTTGTAGGGGCAGAGGCCAAGAGCGGATTACGATTGATTACTACGGTACGTACGATTGATGGCCTTGATCACATGCAAAGAAATAGACACATAGATAGAATACGACCAAAAGAAGAAAAGAAGCGGTGACGGAGGAACAAGAGAGATTAATCGTCCGTATCTGAGCGGTGATGAAAATAAATTGGTGGATGTTCCGTTGTTGGTTTAGCCCCCGACATACATACTAAGCCAGAGCCCAGACTTGTTGAGTTTGTATGTCTCCGTGTCAGTGGCAGAGTCGATAAAGTACCTCATATTAACTCTTGATCGACAATCCAAACATTGGGAGCCTCTCATGATAGTACCTACCAGGTAAGCAGGTATTTAGGTAGGCAGTGTATGAAGGCCAAGCCGTGACATGATAACTCCCCGTCGGATCTGGCAGGCAGGTTCACGGACAATCGGCACCATTAATACTGGAGCCAAGAGTCGAGACCGAGTTGCCTATTCTGAAAGGAACCGAAGTCGAGGCGGTTTGCAAGCATTGCATTGGATGTCATGGAAGGAATTTAACACGAGGGCATATGTAACCTGAGGGCGAGGTAGACTACTAAGCTACTAACCTTACCCTGACCAGTAGAACTCTCTCGTATGTACTTACGAGGAAGCTCTGGAAAAGAGGCTAATAAAAAATACCTAGCGGATAAGGTAAAGTCAGATACAGTAGCCTTCTGCCAGGGTAAAACCAACAATATTATGTATGTATGTATGTATGTACGGAGTATGTAAGAGGCATTTTCTTCTGTTTCGCTTCAGCCAACAACACGAGACGAGATGAGACAATTCACGGCAAGGTACCTTTTATTAGCTCAATCAAATTCGGGTTCATCCATTTAGTTAACTACTAACTAACCTAGGTCGAGCGGGAGATGGATGATACGGTCGAATACGTGTCCCCCAGATCACGGAATCGGCACGGCAAAAAAGGCGCCCCAACGCTATTCATGGATGGCTCTAGTGGCCTAGCCCTGAAATCCGGAGTCTAGAGGCTAAGGGACAGGACAGGCCTGACTTATTTGGGGGTCCTAGTGGAGATCCCTTGGGTAGTAGGTACTGAGGCAGGCATTGGATTGTGAAGGATGGAAAGCTGCCCCGAGCAGAAGAAACACAAGGAGTGAGCTTATTCTCGACTGTATAGCATTAAAACAAGGGTCATTTCCCTTTTCCGGCCTTTTCTGTTTTGTTTCCTCTCTCGTTCTTCTTACTCCTGAGTTCTCCCTGTTTTACGAGACACAAGACGAGATTGGAAGACGAAGAAGAAGAAGGAGAAGAGAGAAAAAAAGCAAGCCAACCAGGGGAAGCCCAATTGTTTTGTCCATGGATGATACTTGATTTAGGATCACGGTCACTCCTGAGTTCTCGTACCTCATCTTGTTTAATTCAACTTCTCGTCTCGTCTCGTCTCGTCTCGTCTGTTTTATTACCGAGCTGGGTTTAATTTGAATCACTTCTCCTCTTATTACTCCGTACTTCTCTATATTATCCTGCCTCACGTGCCTCTACGCTCAACCATCGACAAACTCACTCACTTCTTTCTGTCTCTCCCACCATCAACCGATATACTTTTGTCTTAGTGCTCCACCGACCGATCACAGACGGATCCTCTCGCGTTCCTTGTCCCACATTCGCGGCTCAGACGGCGCTGACACTTGATACCGGGGCTTGGCCGTGGCTTGGCCTGGGCAGTCGTCAGAGAACGAATCTGGAGTACGAGCTGAGCAATCATTGAAGAGCAATAGGGCGAAAAGAAAAGGAGAGAAGGAAGAGACACAGCGGGAATGGCCACGGCGTATATCGAATGAAGCAGCCAATCCAAGCCACGAGCCGACACGACTTATAACACCGTTAAGAAAAGGAAGAAAAAAAAGGGGTCGAGAACGGGTTTCATTCATGCTACCAACCATTTTCTACTTGAGAGCTGACCTGAGCTGAGCTGAATCTGTGGAAGCGAGGACGCCGTACATGTCTGAAACGATAAACGGCGATAATAAGCTCCAACCCTTGAAGTCATTTCAAGCTGAAACAGGCGACAACATTCTTAAAAAAAAAATTCTTACAACATCAACATATTAACTTGAGAGACATCAAAGTTGAAATAGGGCAAATCTGTTCCTGGTTTTCACTACGTCACTTTTGCTTATTCGTTCCCCGCCCTATCAAGCATCCCCACCAATCCCACAACGGTCTGCACCCCCCAAAGCGGAATCAACCTTGGCCCTCACCCCTGGGACACCTATTGCAGGACACTTTGTGGGTGTTATCTCCTGGAAATCCGCCTGAGCTGAGCGCCTGAGACGCCTGGACGCACCCAACCACACCCTTCCAGCCTAAGTAGGACCTACCTTACTGTACAGCTCCAGCACCCCCGCTGTCGATCGATCTATCACCCTCCATAACTTTTGAGACTGCAGTGCTGTGTGTGACAGGGAGCTCCAGCTGTTGGAGCCCCAGTCCGGCCGAGCCAAGGCCCTTTCTTCGTCATGGTGCGCATCATCCCAACCCGGCTCAAATCGACCTCTCGATCCTCCTCTTCTTCCTCCACAACCATACACTCCGTCAGCAACACCAACGGAAGAACCAAAAACAACCGCAGCAACAGTCCTCCCATGCGCTCGAAAAATGAGAGCACGAGCCCCTCGAGGGACGCTGGAAATGGTCTGGCCCTTAGAGTTTATATTATAAAGGTACTACATATCGATTGCCCCTTGGTACTTATGTTATGCACTTCACGCCCCCTTATACGAGCTGGCTGCAGGCCTCTCCAGCCATCATCGCTTCTCTGCCCGGTCTAATCGGCGCAGCGGCAAGGCAGCGAGAGAACATCCGAGTGTGAATTCATCCCATCTGACTTCTGCTAATATCTTGCCAGGGAAAAGGCCTTGCAGCCAAGGATCGAAGCGGCACATCCGATCCTGTAAGTTCCTCTCTCAACACCGTGTCACCAATGCTGACATTTGACCTTCAGTACCTCGTTCTCTCCAGCGGCGACTCTCGAATCGTAACCAACGATGTCCCGAAGACTCTTAACCCAGAGTGGAACGTCACCGAGCAAATTCCCCTCACATCTGTCCAGAATTTGGTCCTGGACGTCATCTGCTGGGACAAGGACCGCTTCGGAAAAGATTACATGGGCGAGTTCGATCTCGCTCTCGAAGAGATCTTCAATAACGACAAGGTGGAACAGGAACCTTCCTGGTACCGTCTCAAGAGCAAGCGTCCCGGCAAGAAGACGAGTGTTGTCTCTGGTGAGGTCCAGTTACAGTTTTCCCTCTTTGACTCGACGAACCCATCAGCGACACCACAGCAAATCCTCGAAAAGTTCCAAGTCCTTGTGGGAACTGCCCCCTCTGGCTCTCGAAACGTAACACCCTCGATGACACCGAATCTGGCCCCCACAGGCTCCCAATCCGCCCCCAGCCCTCAGGACAGTCCTAGTGACGATGACGATGACGATTTCGACGATGACGATTCCGACGAGGGTGATGAGGATGAAGGTGAACAAGATGCTACCAAGCGCAAGCGCCGACTTCGAATCCGAGGACTGAAGAAGAGGAGACGCAACAACCCTTATGCCTTTGCCAGCAGTGGCTCTGACGTCGTTGGAATCATCTACCTTGAGGTCATCAAGATCACAGACCTGCCTCCCGAATCCAACCTTACACGCACAAGCTTCGATATGGACCCTTTCGTTGTGGCATCGCTCGGTAAGAAGACATACCGAACTCGACGTATTCGCCATGACCTCAACCCCGTTTATAACGAGAAGATGCTGTTCCATATCCAAAGTCACGAGCAGAAATACTCCTTCGCTTTTACTGTCATCGACCACGACAAATACTCCGGTAACGATTTTATTGCTTCGTGTGATCTTCCAATTCATCAATTGATTGAGAGAGCCCCCAAAGCAAACCCTGAAACCGGACTCTATGATCTCCAAGTTCCTGCACAGGCCGAACCGCTTCCTTCACGATCGCGATTCAAGAAGCTAGCCATGTCACGATCCAACTCTTCCTCCAGTATCAGCAAGATGATTCGTCCTCCACTGAGCAAGCACGCCTCCAACACAAGCATGACATCAGCGACTCCCGCCCCCGCTCCCACCTCAGCACCCGATCCTAACAAGCTGGCACCCTCGGATGTCCTCGCCAATACTGGTTCTGATCCTGACTCGACCAACCAGGACAGCGGAGATGCCGACTTTTACGACTATAACGTTCCTCTGAAGATGAAGAACACCGAAAAGTGGGAGAAGAAGCATAACCCCGTTCTATACCTCCGCGCGAAGTACATGCCATATGATGCCCTCCGACAACAGTTCTGGAGAGCCATGCTTCGGCAATATGATGCCGATGAGAGTGGTCGCATCAGCAGAATCGAGCTCACAACAATGCTCGAGTCTCTGGGTTCTACGCTTACTGAGAATACCATCGACGGCTTTTTCAAGCGATTCCCCCACCGTGATGCTGATAACGACGAGAATTGGGAGCTTACCATGGATGAGTGCGTCGTCTGCCTGGAGGACCAACTGGAAGGACGAAGGCGATCCTCAGGCACTGCCGCAGATAAACTGAGGGGGTTGGTGCCCGAGATGAAGAACCTCCTCCACGTGCCCGGTCATGGGCACAACAACAACAACAATGGTGGCTCAGAGACCCCCAGCGTTCTTGAACTCGACTCGACGTCGGGAACTCAGACTCCCATCTCAAATGTCCCCACTTTGAAGACACCTGCGGATGAGGAGGGCGATCCCCTCGACAAGTCGGACAACAGTGACGACCGTTCTGAAGAGCACGTCGTAGAGATTCGAGAATGCCCTATTTGTCACCAGCCGCGACTCAACAAGCGCAAGGATGCTGACATCATCACCCATATTGCAACATGCGCAAGCCAGGACTGGAGGCAAGTCAACAGCGTGCTAGTGGGTGGATTTGTCACAGCCAGTCAGGCGCAACGCAAGTGGTATTCGAAGGTCATTACCAAGATCTCTTACGGTGGTTACAAGCTGGGTGCCAACTCGGCCAATATCCTTGTGCAAGATCGTCTCACGGGGCAGATCAACGAGGAGAAGATGAGTGTTTATGTAAGACTCGGCATTCGTCTGTTGTACAAGGGACTTAAATCTCGAGATATGGAGAACAAACGAAGTAAGCAGAGTGCTCACCTAAAAATTTCACGAGCATTACTAACAAGGCTATAGTTCGAAAGCTCCTCAAAAATCTGAGTGTCAAGCAGGGCAAAAAGTTTGACGATCCTGCATCCAAGGATGAAATTGAAAAGTTCATTGCTTTCCATGGTCTCGACATGTCGGAAGTTCTGTTGCCGTTGGAGGAGTTCAATAACTTCAATGAGTTCTTCTACCGCGCCCTGAAGCCTGGCGCTCGACCCTGCTCTGCGCCCGACAACCCTCATATCATCGTCTCACCAGCTGATTGTCGAAGCGTCGTCTTCAACTCTATCACAGTCGCTACCAAGATTTGGGTCAAGGGTCGTGAATTTAACATGAAGAGACTCCTCGGCGACGCATACCCTGAGGATGTGTCCCGGTTTGAGGGCGGAGCTCTGGGCATCTTCCGACTGGCTCCTCAGGACTACCATCGCTTCCACATCCCTGTTGACGGTGTCATGGGCAAGCCTAAGACGATTGAGGGTGAATACTACACAGTGAACCCCATGGCTATTCGATCGGCTCTGGACGTTTACGGAGAGAACGTGAGAGTCCTCGTGCCAATTGACAGTGAACAGCACGGACGGGTCATGGTTATTTGCGTCGGTGCAATGATGGTAGGCAGCACCGTCATTACCCGCAAGGAGGGCGATATGGTCCACCGAGCTGAAGAGCTTGGGTACTTCAAGTTTGGTGGCAGCACGATCCTGCTGCTTTTTGAACCTGGACGAATGGTGTTTGACGATGATCTCGTCGACAATGGCAAGGATGCACTTGAAACTCTGGTAAGTAATTCACATTGGTGAGTTGCACAGCTACTAATTCCCCGTAAAGGTCCGAGTTGGCATGTCTGTTGGCCACACGCCTAGTGAGCCACAGTGGACTCCTGATATGCGCAAGAAGGCAGAGAACATCACGGAAGCGGACAAGAGAGCTGCCAAGAGACGAATCCAGGGCAACGTAGCCTTGCAGGAGTCTCCAGATGGCAGTGGAGAGGAAGAGCAGCCATCGAGATTAGCATCCAAGCCCACCATCGATACAATGGCTGCGTCGGCGATGTAGAGACGCCGGCATAGCACGCGGAAGCGATGTAAGTGGAGATGTCGCCCGCGGACGCGGAGACGACGGGGGGTACATTCAACATTAAGCAGGGCCTGTAGAAGATGGATAGGTAGCCTTCGGAGACGTGTAGATATGGCTATTGAACTGGTTATCGAGGGATTTGTATGAAGACAAAGGAATACATGTTCGGTCCGTGGTCATTGGACAAGGAGAAACAGGATAGGATATAACTTGATGCATGAGAAACGAAGCGACGTAAACGAAAAAGCGAAGCGAAGCGGACACAAACGGACAGTAGCACAGGCACCTTTCTGTTTATATTAGTGCATATATGCTTAACTATTTAGTGATACATCAGAATGCTTGGTATTGGTGTTACATGGAGCCCCATCACTCAGGACTAACTGATGGCCAACATCGAAAAGTTGAATAGCTCGGTTCGGAAACAGGCCAAGTCCAAGTACGTGAGATCGGTGGGGAAGCCGAACCGATCCGAGGAAAAGCACTTCTTCCTCCAGCTGAAGGAGTTGGAGAACCAGCTGGGCTAAAATCTAGGGAAGACTAAAGATGAACTTGATTTGGAGTAGGGTTCTATGCCTGGTATAGGTATAGATAGCAATGCACGATGTCTTCCTTGCTTCGCCCAGACATAATAGATAATCAATATTTGGTCAGTATTCTCTATACTGGTACTGAACGTAGGCAATTTTGATCCAGTCTTGAACTTGAAGTCGTATGACACGTGCTGGAATACCTTTACAAGGATAGACTAGACTTCACCAGCCACAGCGAGTCCCTTGAGCACCCCGCAAAACAGAGATCGGCGGCGCATCCCGATTACAGGGGGTGTTCAATGTGGGCAGATGGTCATGCCACTGTTATCGCTTTCGAGTCATGGGTTGCCAGGGTTGCACGATGAGGGATAGATAATGGTATTTAGTTCAGAAAATTGAGTTTCATTTGGGTATCTAGTGTGAGAAAAAAGGTCGCTGATTTCAACCACTGAACAATTTAAGAACAAGTGTAAAAAAGAAGAGCCTCTATCCGAAAGGTCTCGGTCCAGTCTGCCTGTACGTCTACATGGCACCTTAGAGTCTTGTATTCCATCAGAAAGAATGACAACTCGCATGTCGGTTTCTGGTGTTTTCTCATGCGAATGTGGGGGACATGTCTTATTATGCAACTCTGTGACAAGATTTCGTGATCGACACCTTGTGGTCCCACGGTGGCACACTGGCCCCACAGATCTGGGCTGTTTTTGATGTACCTCGTCTGAGGGAGAGTTTGTTGGCAGATCTGTTGATGAAACTGTTGCCGGATTTGATTTTCTGTACCAAGAGGCGTCAAAAAAGAAAAGGTGCTGGGATCTTCGAGAGTCTTGAAGATTGGGCGTAATGTGAAAGAGGAAGTTTAGCGACGGCTTCAAATCCCGTCTAGTATAACAAAAGTCATATGCGCCAGATGCTGTGTCCGTGTCCTGAATGCAAAAGTTCGACCCGTCTCATAAGTCATGGGCAAATAAGGCAAAATCGCAAGTCTTTGTATTTCCTCAGTGACGACTGTTGGGGTGCCATTCTGAATCTGAGGCATTCGAGGGGCGTCGCTCTGATCGCTGAGCAGGTGGTGACGGGGATCGCGAGATGGGACGACCAAACATAGACGAAGGAGTCTGTGTTGGGGGAGCCAGGTCGGGAGAAGGTTGTCGGGTCTGACGCCAGGAAGCGTAGATCTGCTTGCAGAGGTGGGCGGTCATTGTGTAAGTCATGTTTGGGGTGTTGGGTTTGAAAGCGAAGACCAATTATGAGAATGGTTGTGGTCGTAGTCGAAGTCGAACAGTTGTTCGTAAGGAGAAGCCTAGGAGAGTTGAGTTGTATAGACGAATATTATATGAGTAGGTAGGTATGTTTGATATACTGGGTATAGTATATTATGTGTAAAGTCAAAGTCGAAGAAAAGGAACAGGTTGACGGACTGAGGAGTGCAGACCTTTGTGCTTAAGTACCTACTACCTCTTCCATGGTAGGTAGGTTGCCTCAAATGAGGTGCCCAGGTGCCACTTCCTTAAGCCAGCACGTCGGTACCTGGAGTGGACCTGCCAAGCTAACTCTTCCGCCGCTTGTATCCTTACCTTATTCTGGACCCGCACCTGCCACTCAAGGTAAACAGTGAACTGCTTCCGAACCGAAGACTGGGCAGGCAGGAGATCCCGAATGGGAAGGGAAAGAGACAACCGACCAATCATAACCTCGCTAATTGTCAGAAACGCCCGACTTTTGGGCTGATGTGGCAGTGAATCGTATGACCTTGGCTTGGGTCACTTCCATGTGGCTCAGACGGGAGAGATTACCCTTGTCTGACCAACCAAAGTCTGTGTCTTCCAAGTCGGCTTCTACTTCATTTATCCAACAAGGTCGAGAACAAAGGGGTTCCTTCCATTCTACCAACCTTACCTTGGATTCAGTGAAAGATGAATTTAGAGCCTTTGCTTCTTTGCTGACTCTTCCCCCCCTTGTCCTTCCTTGTCTTATCACTACGATAACTCTTTGTTCTCGAACCCAAACCCAAACCCAGCCATCCACTGTTACAGGCCGGGGTCCGGTCCGAATCGTCTGTTGCTAACGCCATTCGCCTTGTTTATTCCTCATTTTGACTTTGACTCTTCTGAGTGATCCGTTTCGTGTTCGTTCTTGACCTCGACCGTTAGCCCATGGCCCATTTTTTATTATCTTAGTTGCCGATCATATGTCCCAATTCTCTGATTCTATCCACTCATATCCATCAAGTCGTTTCATAACATGAGATATCTCAACCAACAAGTGTGACCTGATTCCTTTTGTTGGGCATTATCTTCTCATTCTAACCCCTATCGATCGTTTCTACTGGCTGAAATACATACAACATACACATGGGAGCACATCGAACTGGCAGCCTCAATTCCATAGCAGTTTTACCTCAGCCTTGCACAAAAATTACCTACTCAAATTCGACTTTTCAACTACTAACCTACTCGAACTTTTCACATAAAGCCCTTGCCCAATAGACGCCAGGTATATCATCCGTGTCTACATTATTATAAACCGCACTCTTATCACAGAACACCATCAGCATCCCAAGAATAATCAGACCCGCTATAAAGAATGCAATCGTTGCCTGATACAACCAGTCGGCTAGAATAAATTCACCTCCTCAGGAGTAAGCTCTACCAACCATGATGTCCCCAACTGGTCTTCCGGAGAAGGTCGCATGTCCTGCGTTCATTCCTACTCCTTCCCGCACCACACCCCAACGAACCTCCAGTGTTTCAACGCCGCCCTCTCGCGATACTCGGTGGCATCGTGCACTCAGAACCGCCGAACACGTTCCGCCCACTAAGGCGAGTGGGTTACCGGCCGGCTCTCCGCCTTCAACGGAACCACGGGGATCCACCTGCCGGAGTGCTAGACCAGCAATGCCGAGACCGAGCAGCACGAGTAGAACGAGGAGGATAAGTAGCGGTAGGGGGCTGAAGCCAATTCCCGTTGTGGTTCCCTCAATGTCGTCCACGGTTATGAGAAGAATACCCTGACTGAGATGAAAAGCCATTGCGACGACAAGAAAGAAGAGTATCCAGGATACGGGCCGAGGCAAGGTGAGATATAGTGAAGTCGTCTGTGAGCCGAGTGGCTGTCCTGAAGACACACGCAAAGGAAGCAGGTTCGATGTAAACTGCGAGAGCTCGTGGGACAAGTAGAACAGGGTGAGCAGCGCATTACTGGAAAGGTACAGCAGACCCAAAAGGAGCTGGGGCAACGCAGCCACAACGGCCATACCAGACCTTGACGTTCCCGCGGGCAGCTCATATACCACTGTCGCCTTGCCGAACCTAGTGAAGGCCTTCTTGGGTTCCTTCACAGCCCCTAGTGTCAGAGCCGCAGCTACCAACCCCACAGGCATGATCCACGTCATGAACCAAATAGCCCATCGATTGAATGAGGGGACATTGAACCAGCGGCTTGTCTTGGCATACCAGTACCTGCCCTCCCGGTCTCCCCATAATCCCTTCTTGATCTCTTCCTTGGTGATGAGACATGAATCCTGAGTGCTGACATCGGGGTCGGCGAGGAACGAGCTCAGAGCATCACCCAGCGTGACGAGTGGACTGAACACTTGTCTGGTGAGTGCTAATGCGACAGCGATGGCATAAGTGAGGATGAGAACAACATTGATTAGCGTAACAGCGGCGAGAAGAGGCCCGTTAACATTAAGCGATGATTTAGATTTCTCTGCGTGTTCGGTAGTAATGATTATGGCATTATATCTTCAATTTGTCAGTGACAATATAGTCGTCGGATTTTGGATTGCATACATTACTTGGGAAAGGAGGGCAAAAACCATCATGATACCTGACAGCGTTGCCCTCGTCGAAGAGATGAGTGACATATTTCGTAGAGATGGGGTCCCTATGTCGAGCCACTTGAACGTTGAGTGGGCGTTGTCTACCTCAGCACGAGTCGGGCTGTTGAGGATTTGAACGACGTAGTTGGCTCCAGCGATGAGGATGATGGCAAACACATTCACGGCCGCCAAGACCCCTCTAGCAATACCTTCAACTGTAGTCGAATTACCCTCCAGTAACAACGACTCCCATGTTGACATATGTCCCTGGGCCGAGGCGAGAGCGAGACAAGCCACAGAAGCCACAAGAATCAGGAAAGCCAGAAACATGTTGGCCGCAACACCAGCTCTCCATCCTGTCATAAGAGATCGGGTAGGCTGCGGTCGTTCCTCCACAAGCATCTTCTCCCGTTCAGCCCTCGGAGTACCCGGCCTCGAGTTGTCGGGCGTACTTGAAGCTGAGTGAATAAAGTCTAGTTGAGATTCCCGTGGGCGTTGAAACTGTCCGGGTTCAGGACTATCTGGGATGCGGTGTCTTCGGGCAAGAGTCTCAGGCGTCTCACCGCGCATGAAGTTGACTACATAGTCAGGGATGATGTCGCTACCAAGAACGCTAGAGACAGAACGACTTATGCTGCCGGCAGCACGACGAGGAAAGGAGCCCGAACTGTGCGGGATAGAGCGAGAGTTGGACGGCCTACGGGGGTAATTGGGAATGGAAGATCGTGAGTTGCTGAAGCTGTGAAAGGGCCATCTGACGGTCTGCCGTCCTGAGGAAGTGGTGAAGCCTCGGGTTCGACTAGTCGGGGGTCGTGTAGTCGTCGCGGAGCCAGGCTCTTCTGAGATGCTATCTCGGATTAGTTGGATGCCGTAGGCAGACATAACTTCTGTTGTTTGAATACCTTTCGAAGTTTTCAAAGTTCATGACTGAGCCAGGCTTATCCCACACCCATGGTCTAAATGACCGGGTAGAAGGAGGCCCCTCCATCGTCATATGGGATTTGGTTTATGAGATGACGGAGGTTGGAGATTTGACTTGTTCAGAGACTGTCACACAATGTGGCGAAGTCGATTCGAAGATGTAAGCCAAGGGAGATCGGTCATGTACGACACTCGTTGGTCAACAGTCAAAGTGTAAAGGTGCGTTGATCACTGGGTGACATCTGGGGGGGAAATGATGCTGTATGGCCAAAGAGGGTGGGTGGAAAGACTACGATGATGAGCGCAGCTCGCCTCAATGATAGCAAATATAGCAAGGAAACGATAGACTAAACAGAAGGGTAAATGAGTGTAAGAAACGAACGAATAACCAACAGTCGACAGACCGTAACGAATGAAAAGAAGGTCCGTAGAATAGAAGAGAAAGAAGAGGGGAGAGAAGACCAGGAAGTCGTTGGACCAAAAGAGACGAGAGACACGCTCAAGATCTCGTAACCAGCGAAGTGGTCGAGGGATCCCAGGCTGTGCAAGGGTTCCGCATGGGACCCTAGCATAGGCCTTGCAAGCATTTGCATGAATTAGATGGACGGGTGGAAGTCAATCAACCCAGCCTGATGTCGACGGGTAACCCGCAGGTGAGGGTCGTGCTTCTGTTTCGACATCAGCTATGATTACCTACCACGCCCACGACCACAGCCAGGAGCCCAGGAAATGGAATGAGCATCAACACATTGATATGCTGGGTCGTTTCGTTGCTTCAACACGGACGGGCGATAATAATGATAGCAACAAGGAGAGAAGGATTGAGAGTTCTTGATGGCTGGATAGCAAAGAATCCATCGAATCTGTGGTTTGCTGTCCTCGCATTGCCAGCTCAGCAACCATGTTGCACATATAACTCCTGTATTAAGACGGACGAAACGCAGATCTCACAGCCCAATGACGGAGGCGATGACTGCAAAACTGCTACTTCAACCACAATATCTAGACCTCAATGCAGTCTAGACCTAATGCGAAGTTTCTGGATTTAGCATCATCACGGCCTGATCAGTGGGTGCATCATCACGAGTCCTCCCTCCTCCTCCTACTCCCCTTCCTGTCAGATACAACCCTGAAAGAAGCCTCGACATGAGGCTGTGCATTCAAGACGGGAATAAAAGCGGACTCGAGAGACTTATGTGCGAATAGAATGGCTCGAATCGCATCCGGTGAAACGACTAAAAAGAAAGAAAGGCGCACAGAAGTTGACAAGAGTAAAATATTAATTGAAAGCTGAAGCTCGAGACGTTGGAGATGCAACAGGTTGTCCCACCCCTGTTGCCCCATAAGGCATGGTTCGTGTTTCATGCTCCCCAAAGCAGAATAGCTCACGTTGCAGGCCGAATTAAGGACTCCAAGTCGTGGACCAACCGAATCTCACGGTTTTGACCAAAACGAAACAACGGGCAAGCTAGAACTTGTTGCCTTGCTTCCCACCATCTCTGGCGTCAATAAAAATTAATTAATTAATGAATCAATCAATCAATCGAATAGCAGAGACCAACCCCCGTGCTCATCCCGGCCACGCCGCATCGCCTAGATATAGGTCTAGAGCTGCACTGCACATCATGCACTACCTATCCGTAGTAGGTCGGTACTTGTTCAAGGTTACATGGTGAATATCCACTGAGGATCAAGTTAAACATTGTTCCCCAGAACAAATCCAGGGTGTGTAATTCTCGATGGAAACCTCATTACATATAATACGAAGTAGTATCAGTCTCTTCAACGCCCCTTAACTGAGATCGACTTCCGCTCGCGACGCTGTGTTGTTCACTCGGTTCCCAAGACTATGCACGTATTTGTGATCCCGTACGCGCATTGATAGTATAGCATAGCCACTTCTCTCTTGAAAGAGAACCTATTCATAACTCCCCGCTCAAAGCAAAATAGAACGAAAGGGAAAAGTCAGTCGTTAACGAGCGCCCTGACTTCTATGCACATAACATGTCATGTCAATCCACATCCTTCTCTCTACTCATGATGGTGCACAGGCCATGATCAACCTGTCATGACTCCATCTTCTCCTAGCAGAGGTTTGTTTATACAGGCATCATCTCAGCATCTTTCTTGCAGCCCACTATTTCAATCAGCAACTGCGCTCTCGTCCGCCACCTCTCCCTGCTTCGCTGCTGATGGAATGCTAATGTTCGCGCGAGACTTGTACTGCGCCTCAGCGAATCGAGCCCAGTGCTCTGGATCGCTCGCCTCCATGCACTTGAAAGCAATATCTCGATCCTCCTTGAATGCCCTCACGGGACCCTTCTCCTTGACTAATTCCCAGATTTCTCCACCGAGATCCTCAGCCAGTTCAACAAGCATCCTGACGTGTTTGGGATCAGATCCAATATCATCGATTGTGCTGAGGAGGTCAATCTGCTCCTCCTTAATGAGGCCGGCACGAAAGCGATGACCAGCACGGAGGATTCGGCCTTCTTCCTCAACCAATATTTTGGCCATAGAGTTGGACCTCGACAGTGGCTTGCCTCCCGTGATTTCGCCTTCGTCCTCATTGTCCGACAAAGCCAACGCGGAATCCTCGAGTGGCAATGTGGTTGGTGACTCTTCGCTCCCCTTCGTCCCTGCACGGGGGCGCCTTTGCAATGCAGGATCCTCGCGGGTATCCGGGTACTCGTCCTCGAAACGTTTGATAATTCCTTGCAATGTGTCGTCGAGGAAGGTTAGTCTGCGGAGGTTGTGATCATCATCAGGATTTGCCCTTGCTTTGATGAGCGCTGGCTGGAGACGTTGACGGATCTTGCGTGCACCCATCAATAGGTGCTTTGACATGTCCTTGGCCTTTCCGCCTGTGGACAAGTTCGCCGCAGGGCTTGATGCTCCGTTCTCAATCTCACGAATAAATTCACCTGATTGTCTCCGGGACTCATCGCCACGGTTCTTCAGGCAACAGGCAAGCGCCTTGACCACACCAGTACCTCCGATGACATAGTCCTCATCAGGCGCTGAACCGTCATCGTCGTCACTTTCGTCTTGGTCTAAGACGTCGTGTCCAACGAGATGTGCGAGAACATCAGGATAAGGTGGCAACTTATTCTCGCCAGCCTCTAGGTTGTTCTCGGCAAGCGTCGATGCCAAAACCGCACCTGCGTCAGTATCGGGAAGTCGTTCCATGTTACGAAGGCAGTAGGCAACAACTTGCTTAGCCATGGCCTTGACAATCTCTCCAGCATGTTCACTCGGAACCTCGATATCCACACAAATGAGACTCTTGGACACACGAGCCGCGGCAAGTAGAGACGCATAAAGAGCGCATGCTTCTTCTTGCGCTTCTTCTGTGCTTGCATCGGCAAGCTTGACAATCTCGGCATTGTTGGTGATATTGATATGTGCCAGCGTTTTAACCTCAGGGAGCACTTCCACTATTGCGATCGCTTGTTCTGGCGTCATCGCAGCATCTTCTAGATGCATTCGTTTCAACACCTTCATCTTGGGAAGATATCTATGTACAGTTAGCATATCTGGATCGGGCTGAGGGTTATCAGGTAACATACCTCCTAAGCAGACCAACGGCGCTGGGGGTGGACTGGAACAATGATGGGTTCTGGGACAAGTCAAAGAATCGCAAATTCGGTAGCTTGACCATCACAGGTAAGATCTTGCAGAGTGCGGACGGCGTCAAGTTACAATCGGCCATGCCGAGTCCCCAGAGCGTAGTATCATTCTCGATGGCTGTTGCCAAGGCTTCAGTGTGTTGGCTGAGATCATTGCCGCCCAGGTCGAGACCTTCGCAGTGACCCTCTGTAAGGAACTTGACAACATGTTTCATACCCTCTGCGTCGATCTGGTTGTGCGACAAACCGAGTCGTTTCACGCCACATTGAATCAAGCCGTTGACGATGGTTCCAAGCTGCCCCATTGTCAACCCCGTTTGGCCAATGTTCACTAATTCGAGCGTTGATCCCCCCAGTCGCTCTCCCAAAGCAGCGGAGAAGATGCTCGAGATGCTTCGAGGTATATGAACTCCATTGTTGAGTGAACCGTTTTGCTGTGATTGAGGCTGGCGCGGGAATTGAATGTAAGAGACATCGAGGAATTTAAGCGATCGGCATAAATAGATGAAAAGCGAGAGATACTTCCATCCATCAGGGCCTATCTTATTGTTCTTCAGGACAAGTCGCTCTACTACGCCGCCTTGATCCTCATCGTCATGCTTGGGCTTCCGCCGCCTCACAGCTGGTCTCTTGGCTGCCAGCAGACCGGCTAGGATAACTCGTAGACCTTCGTCGCCGAGCCCGCTGTTCTCCAAAAGTATTTCCCTCACAGGGACGATTGCAAGATAATCTCCGAGAGTGATGAGATCTGGTAATTGGAGCCAATAATCTGTTAGATCAAGTTTGTTGACCGTGCCAGTCGAGGCATTGTAGTTGGCCGTATCGGTGAGTTGCTCAGTGATCTTTTTCAGAATTGGCGTTTCGCGAAGCTGGCAGCATCTTCGGTATACTCGCACAGGGTTCGTGGTAGGTGCCGTCTGAGGCTTGTTGGTCTCAGGGCCATTGGGCGGCGTTTTTGTTTTGGCCGAGTCATCACTGCTGTCAAAATGAATCTCCATGGGAATGGATCCATTGGCTTCGGCCAGTTTTCGCTTCTTCTCCTTTCTGGCCTTTCGCTCTTCCTCGCTCTTTTTCTTCTTTTCCTTCTTCTTGGTGTTTTCCTCCTTTTTCTCTGGCACAGGAGTTGGACTGCCATTGGCCACTTCACTAACTTGTTGAGGTGTTTCAGTCCCTTCCTTCTCGGGTTCCTTTGGCAATGTTTCTCCTGAAGTCTTGACTTCTCCGTTGGTTTCTTTCTGCTCTTCCACAGCCTTTGGGTTCTTCAGGGCCTCGCCCTCACCCTTCTCAGTCAACTTCTTTTTCTGGATCTTGTCGGTCGTTTTAGGTAGTGAAGAATCGTGGTCAGCATATTTCGGCTGGGGCGCAATCTCAACGTCCACACAGAATGCGACTCTTCTAAGTTTGGCACAAGAGAGCTCCGATATAGGACATCTTTCTCGGCTTTGGTCGACATTCAGAACCACCCTGTCGACGAGACCATGGCCAAGTTTTCCGCTTTGTGAAAGAGCCCCATTGTTAGAAGAAGACAGGCGCCGGAACATGCCCAAGAAGCCGGGCTGTCCACTCCTGGGTGGAGCTGGTATATAAGGGCCATCGCCTTCGGGTTTCGCAGCATGGGGGAGCACGGCGTTCTTCGTATGTGGCAGCTTGGGAGGGACGGGGTCTGCCGGTGGCGCGGGCGCCGACTCTGGTATGGGAGCTGGCGAAGGAGGACCGGCTGGCGGTGTATTAGAGGAAGAGAATTTGGCAGAGATATTGGAGAACCATGAATTGCGACGGTGAGGCGATGTGCCAGGAGGGGTCTGTTTATCTATAGAATTGGAGCGCGAAATTCGTTTTGTAGCTAAGGAGCCATTTGGAGTCGTGGACTGGCCATTGGTCGAGATATTGGAGTCTACGGAGGCGTTATCTGTGGGAGCCGAAGCCGGCGACTTCGGTCGAGAGTTTGCGCCAGGGATCTGTCTTGGAAGAGCTGCTGAGGGAGTTTTGGTGGGCGGTGAATTCCTGGCTGCTTTATCTGTTCGCCATGTTAGCTCTGGGTCTTAGTCTAAAGCGCCAGAACAATAGACGCGATGCGCGTTTTGAAGTTTGGGCGAGTGGCGACTGGGAAACATGCCTTTGGAAGCACCATGGGTCATCCAGCTGACATCAACGCCATGAACCTGCTCCATAGTGGGAGGGGAGCCGAGACGGCTGGCCAAGATGTGAACGAGATAATGATGATAAGAACTTATACAAGTTTTAACAGTGTTTATAAAAGCTGGAGCCGAACTGGAGGAGGTGAAGGGTGAATGAGTAATGAGTAATGAAAGAGGAGAGAATCGACCCGAGAGATAATGATTAGTGAGGTGGTAGTGTTGGGATGGATGCCATCGATGGCTCTAGCCCAGAGTAAAGGTAAGGTATGGATGGCTAGCGAATCCTGGAGACGGGCTGAATGAGGTATAGTTAAGAGCTACCTTAGACTATCGTAGTCAAATACAGGTAGAGTAACGGTAGCGGTTCGCAAAGTACATGTACTTTATGTGGGCATCCGAGCGGTACCTACTAAGGTTTGGCTTGGTCTAGACTATGCACGAGGGTGGTCTCGACCTGGAGTTAGAGCAATGACGACGGAGGATGAGAGAGGAGATCGAGATAGAAACGGGGAGCAAGTGATGAATATGTCGTGTTGTAGCTCCATGCGAAGTAGAAATGTCGGGGGAGAATTATGACAACATCCAGTCCAATAGCGGGGTAGGGGTTTGTCACGAGCAGTTGAAATAAGGCACAGACAGACAGCACATTTTCAGCGCAATAGCAACTGTAAGTTGTTTGAAACAATACACACAAGGCGGCGGCGGTCGGTGAGGCAAACGACATTTCATCTGCTGCTGACCAAGAGGCAAAAGCACGAACCCTGTTTGCTGATCAAGACTACCTACCTACGGATGACAGTCAAGTCACTTGCAATTCAGGGTCCGACAGAATTTGTAATGCCCACAATACTAAGGTAGTACCTTACATGGAGGTCCTGTGATACAAGTGACGCTGAATAGCGCGCTCTGTCTCGAGCTGAATCTCGAGTCTCACTCAGTGATACAATAAGATGAACATCGCCTCGTCGCTACGCCTTGCTACGGGTAAAGGAGGCATTGAGTTCAACAGCCCAAGAATGGAAGCAACCGTACCTAGGTAAGGGCAAGGTAATTTGTGTTGTATCGGTACATGTACTTCTACCTTGCCTCTCAATCCCTCCGCCCGCATGCCGAGCCGACCGTACCCCGGGCACGGAAGTTTAGTATCAAAATGGGCGTCAGTGCAGAGCGCGGTTATTTCAATGATGTAGGGATTCATGTCGCTGTAAGCGGGCTCTGAGCCCGTCAGCCAACTGAGCAAGTTGGGTCTTATACTCTGTTCCGATGCTGTACGTACAAATCCTCAGCGGAATAATGATTGCATTGATTCATTCTAAGTCGTTGCACGAGGTCAAGATAAACCCTTGTCCACTGCATGCAACTTAGGGTTTCAGCCCATCATGAGCAAAAGAGCAAACAAAAGACGTCACCCCTCTCTCACAACCGCTCAATTCTTGTGACAGGCGTTACCAGAATTGGTTATGATGAGCTTTGTTCCAGAGACCAGAGTCCGAAAATCCGGCGTCATATTCGAATGCCTAGCAGGTACAGTACCATATCTCCACTACTAAGATCCTTGGTCAGGTTCCATGGTTCCATTGTGCCCCGAGGTTCGAGTCTCCTGCAGTTGCTGGACCCTCCATTACTTGGCAGACGATGCCATTAGAGTTCTCGGTCGCACAACATTTTCCAAGGGAGTTAGGAAATGGGCAATATCAAGCAGGGGGAAGTGGGATGTATATCCAGAGATGCCGACTTATACCCTGGCCTGTGCCCAAGTCTTTGTACTGAACCCTCTAGTGCTTGTCCATCGTGGGCCAGTCTTCCTTTTCTCATAGCCAGCAGAGCAGGGTTGACATCGTAGGATATATCCGATCTTCATTTCCCTCGATTGCATCAGTTGAGGAACCCACCGGGTCCATCCGATCCGACACCAACTGTGGCGGGAGTTTCTGTTACGTCCGGCACACACACTGAGCACGCGCCACCTTGACCAAAATCGTCACTAAATTAATCGCACAGACTGGAATAGGTAGACTGAATGATGCTCTCGGCCGCGGAATCATGACCTTCTCCGAGAGCGAAAGGCGGGCCCCCAATTTGCGATCCTCTCGAAATACTGCTCAGTCCGCTGTTATTGAATCTCAACCAGCACGACCGGGCCTAGCTGTTACATATTTGTCAGTCCATCACACCCACACATCATGACCATTTCCGAATAGACGTCTCTGAAATGGGCTCTTTTCCGAACAATGGAGCAGCCAGCCAGTCTAGTTTTCGTCAAAATCAAATTCCGAATACCTCAGTAAGTGCGATATTACACGTAGCTATAGGATATCCGAGATATCCGGAAGGAACCTTATACGACCAACTGTGCCGGTATCAACTCTATTAGACGTTAACTTCGGGATTTTACAAGATTATTACACGGAAGTCGAATGCGTTCCATTTTCTTCTTCGATAACCGATACGCAACAACGCCAAATGCGGACTGCCATGTCAAGTGCTGACCATGTCGTACAACCGCAAGTGCCCTCCCAACTACATCGTGGTGCTGAGGTTCATGTCCAAGATTCAGCCCTGAAAATAAGACTCGCACTAATCCTGCAGCTGCTACGCTAGGCCCACCAAGGGTAAGGGTTCCTCACGAACACACGTATCATATAAAACACGAGGACTACGCATGGCAAGCATTAGACAGTTGAAGTAATGAGATGCCCGTTCACCACAACTATGGAATTTGGCTGGAAGGTATCTTTTTGGTAATTCATTCATGTGATCCTGTTTACGGACCTTTCCTTTCCTCGAAACTCCAAACCCAATGCCAAGGTTAACAATCCTCAAATGCCCGTGACCTGATGAGATAAAGCAACTTTTTACTCCTGCTGGAGAAGCTCCTGGATGCGCTCCTGTACGCGCTGCTCCTTCTCCTCCTTGGTAAGCTTCTTGGTCTTGTACTTCTTGGAGATCTCCTTCCACTCCTCCTTGGTCTTCTTGGGAGCATCGCTGTCGGCCTTCTTGAAGGGGTCCTCACGGATGGCGGCGTGGGCCTCAGTGTAGAGGTCCTCAAGACCCTCAGCCTCGACGTCGTCGTCGACGTACTTCTGGAACTGACTGCGGAAACGCTCCTCATCGTCGTCGGCGAGGGTCTCCATGTACTCAGCAACGTGGCCACCGAAGATGTAGTTTCGGAGGGTGTCGGCATCGAGCTCCTTGGTCTCCATGTCGTAACCGGGGAATCGCTTCTCGGAGTGGGGGACAAGGATGCCACCGTCAGAGGCGCCCTTCATGGCACCGAAGACACGGGCACCAGTGGAGGTTCGCTTCAGACCAACATCGAGGAAGACCTTGAAGGGACGGCGCTCGCCATCGTCGGTCTCGGCAGCCTCAGTGAGCTTGAACTCACCGTCAGCCTCCTCGGCACCAGTGAAGTCCTCGTCGAGGCCGAGCTTCTTGAGGGCACGGCGGGCGATGAGGAGACCAGTAGCGTAAGCGGCGGCCCAGTTGGTGAGACCGTGCTCGATACCGTAGGCCTTGAGCTCGTGCGAGTAGGCAGAGACGAAGACCTTGTCGCCAGAAATCTCAGAGGTCACGATCTGGCAGATAATGTCCTTGTTGGTGAAGCGGACGACCAAGCGGTACTTGGGAGCATTGTACTTGTTCTTGGCCTGGGTGATGAGGCGCTTTCGGGCGTAGTAATCGGTCTTGCCCTGCTGGCGACGCTTGTACTTGGTCTGGTAGCGGCTACGATATTGTCAGCAATTTCTCTAGATGGAGAGAAACTCAGTGTGAACTCACCTGTAGTACGCGCTGTTCTTCACCAACTTGTGGAAAACCTGTCACAAAATCCCCGAGTCAGCAATTTGCGCTTCAGATGCTCTTCTCCTTCCGAAGCAACTTGCGGTGACTCTTTCAGAGCAATTGGCATTTCTGCCGTAAATAAAAAAACACCAAGGGAGTTCTTCAGCGAAGATACTCCCTTGCGATAGGCCTCAACTTACCATCTTGACGGTATTTGCTCAACGACGACTTGAGTGTTGAAGTTTGGAAAGTTGGTGCTGAGAGAGGAATAAGCCGTAAATTCTCAATGGTGGGGGATATTTTCATAGCCCTAATCAATCCAGTCTGGACCTGGGTTGGGGACGAGACATAACCGGACACGTGCCCATGGGCTTATCTTATCTTATCTTATCTCGTCTCCCCAGACGCCAACCTAGATGGGGGATCTGCCGAGGCTCCTCGGATACCCCAAGCCTCGGTGGAGTCGTTGTTGTGATAGAAGATGGCAAGAATACGTCAAGCAGTAGTTAGATGGTTGAGTTCTTGCATATTTCATATTCTTATATTCACTGTCTGGTCGCGTTTTATAAACCTAACCCTTCCCATCTGTCAAGCCGGATATGATGTCAGAGTCTAAGCCTAAAGTTCTGTTGTTTGACATCGGGGGTGTTTGTGTAAGTGATTCGAGACATGCTATTTACCGCCGATTGTACTTTGCTTCTCAATCCTCTGGGCGCCTCAATTCCAGACATATACCTAGTCAACTATTCCATATACATGATTACTGACTCCTCCAGGTCGTTTCCCCTTTCCAAGCAATCCTCGATTATGAGTTAAGCCTTGGGATCCCTCCAGGGTGGGTCAACTATTCAATATCCAGGACTGCTCCCAATGGCTTCTGGCATCGTTTGGAAAAGGGAGAAATCGAAATGAATGAAGAGTTCTTCAAGGGCTTTAGCCAAGACCTTCATGATCCCATCAGATGGGAGACCTTCTACAAGCGAGAGCAAAACAAAAATCCCAGTCTCCCAAAAGAAACCCCTCCTGTTCCCTCGATCGATGGAGAATGGCTTTTCAACGAGATGATGACCGTTTCTAATAACCCCGACCCATGGATGTTCCCAGCATTGAGAAAGCTGAAGGAGGACGGGCGATTCATTCTCGCAGCTCTGAGTAATACCGTCATCTTCCCGCCTGGACATAAACTCCGGGTGGACCATTTCTTTGACGAGCCTGTGCGGCAGATATTTGATGTCTTCATTTCTTCCGCTCATGTTGGAATGCGAAAGCCAGATCCGGCCATTTATAAGCTGGCTCTCGACCGAGTGAACGAATTCGCGCAAGCCAATGCTCATTCACCTCGGGGGAAAAGCTTGAACTGGGAGGTTGGTATCAAGGCAGAGGAAGTGATTTTTCTCGATGATATCGGGGAGAATTTGAAGGAAGCACGCAGACAGGGACTGCAGACAGTAAAGGTGAACCTTGGTCGAGCATTCGAGGCCGTTGATGAGCTGGAGAGAGTGACTGGGGTGAAGCTCGCTGGTGATCATCCAAGGATATCCATTGAACGAAAGGTTCAGAAAGTCAAGGCAAAAATGTGATATAGATTCAAGGATATTCAGGAACACTCGTATATCAAGCCTTGCTAGCGATGTAGACGTAGAGTATATCAGATACCTCGACCTTGCCATCAACTGCAGCCTTGTGCCATTCCTCTTTGAAATATTCTCTCCCTTGGACTCTCAACTCTTCCGTTACAATCGAGGCAGTCAGAGGGCCATTGACAACGTAGTCGAACTGCTCATCTGCCTTGTCGAGACCGAGATACATCGAGCCAAGCCCAACGACCTTTTCCAAAGTCCCAACCATTTCAACCACAAAACCACAACTTTCCAATAACTCACTAAAAGACGCTTTAGACTGGATCCAGCTTCGGTTGGAGGGGAATGGCATGCCCAATCGGCGAGCGACTTTCTCTAATAGCAGGCCTGAACGAAGGTTATACTCGTGGGTAATATCGATAGCAACTCTGCCGCCTGGCTTGAGATACTCCCGCCAATGGGCGACAACTTCCTGTGGGTTTTCGAACAGAACAAAGGCATTTGAGCATAGGATGAGATCAAAGCTGTCCCTGTCTACATTTGGACAACCGGTCAAGTCAGTGACGCTGTGTCGTACAAGTTTCAAGCGACGATGCAATGCTTCGTCGTGATCCAGCTTCTTGCGTGCTTCCGAGAGCATCGCTTCAGTTATGTCGACACCAATGACAATACCGTCATCGCCGACGTGCCTTGCTGCAATGACAGCCTCCAGGCCAGTTCCACAGGCGAGGTCGAGAACGCGATCGCCAGGTTCGATGGGAACAAGTTCCATGAATCGCTTGCTGTAGTCGGGGTGCCAAGAGTCCTCATAGTTGGTTGCTCGTTCAGTGTACATGCGCTGAGCGGCATCTGATTGACTTTCGGTCGCAGGCATGACGAGAGTGTTTGTACCTAATCAAAATTGTGAAGTTGTGGGGGAATCAGCCAATACAGACCGATTCAACTGATGGGCTATCTTTGTGCTTCTGAGAGTCAGTCGTGAGATATATTCTTGGTTGACAGAAGCGGAGTGTTGTTACACCGATTACTGTTGTATGCCTTAGTATCCGTACTCCGTATCTGTCTAGTATTCTCGTTGATTGGCTCCTCATCACCTCTCAACTTGCCCAGTAGTTACAACTGCGAATCGCTATAATTCAATTAGACAAGGATTCTTCCATCTCCATATCAGCTCCCTCCAAGTCATTCATAGGGATGATGATTCAATCCAGGTCGCTTCTGCAGAAGTGACGCCATGCTAGGGGAACTATCCCCACAACTCGCAACGGCCCGTCTGCGTGGCTGTGATGCGATCCAATGCCACCAATATCTTCAGTATCACTGACGAACGCCCCATAAGTGGTATTGCGCATTTGAGAAACACCAATTTTAGAAAGCAAACTACGACTCGATTCGACTCGAGGCGCCCTTGGATGCCTCGTGACCCTTGATGATACGACTCGCAGGGGGCGCAGAGGTTTCGAGACAAGGGTATGTAAAACCAACTGCATAAACTACCTAGTCAGTCTCTCCCAACATCCATACCTTGGAATGACACACTCTCTGACCTGGCTCTTTATGCCTCAGACTGGAGGCAGCCGCCCGCTGAAGCCTCAGTAATGATTTGGGTCAAGACAGAGACAGGTCAGTATATCAATGATGCTCTTGCCATGAGTGAGTGAGTGTGCGTAAGTAAGTGAGGTGGGAAATCAGACTATCACAGACGTAAAGAACTATATAAAAAGAAAACAATAGATCATAACTCCCCTCATCAAGAACATCATATCGTCCAAAATCTCTCTACTCAGACTCCACCCAGCTGAAGCTCCCCGGCCTGTTTTCACGACCACCGTCTGTGAGGCAGACACATCGTGCAGTAGTAGAAACACTGGAGGCCCTCCTCGCAGACACTGCCCCCAAGAGGCGCGGGCGCCTAGAGATACCCTCATCAGGTTATATATCGCCAATAATACTTGCACTACACGCGTCATGTTGGCATAGAAGCCATCCCCAGCCTTTCCTTCTTGCAGTTCTATCCCAGTAAACTCGAAGCTCAGCTTCTGGGAATGTCCAATATGACCCCTACCACTTCCTATATTTCTTGGCCAACTACTACTGTCTCCCTCTGTGAGCTACTCAAAATCGATACTGACGTGAAAAAATGCCATGCCTTGACGAAGAAGAATGCTCGTTGCAAGAAAGACATCAGCAAAGCCAACTCGGCCCTCATCGCTTGTCTCTTGGAGAAAGTCATTACTCGTGGAAGCTTTTCTGCTGCTCAGGCCACACTCCAAGAAGTCTCTTACTTGATCATGTGTCAGCATCCCCATCAAAAAGAGGGCCCTCCTCGGTTGTCAGAGTGGGAGACAGTCCTTAAGTCCCTTGAAGTGGTGCTCATCAAGAATGAAGACAAGGAAGATACTCTCAAACCCGAGAAAGAAACAGATGATATATCACCAACCACTGCTGTCATTTCATCGCAACAACAAATTCAACTCAAGAGGGTCGCTATAACTACTCCAACTCATCGTCGCAGATCTCAGTCATCCCCTTCCACTCCAACAAAACCGTCCCCAAAGCTCTTACAACCCAAACTACTTTCGCCTAAGAGCCCCAAGGCCTCACATGAATTCGAAGACTTCTCCCGTCCCCGCTCGACCCTAGAGACTAATAAAGAGATGAAGAAGCTACTTCTTAGCTCCTTGAAAAAAAAGGAGACACAGAATGGAGGCAGCATTTACCTCTATACCTATCCTGAGAGCTACCACGACGCACATCCCTATATCAAGATAGGCTTTTCTCAAAACGTCAGAAAGCGCATGCAAGGTTGGAAATACAGGTGCGGCTACGACGCGAAAGTGCTCGGTGAGTTTCCGGCCGAGCACTACGTCAAGGTTGAGAGAATTGTACATGCTCAGCTCTGGAATCAAAGGAAGCGAGAAAAAGCATGCCCAGCTTGCAACGTTCGCCACCAGGAGTGGTTCAAGGTCGACGCTATGACTGCCTCAAAGATCATTGCCTTGTGGACCGGCTGGATGAGACGAGAGCCATATGATGAAGAGTGCAATATCCTGGATAAATGGCGTGTCAGGGTTGAGGGCCTTGACATGGCTGATCCTGATTGTTGGGACTTGCTCGTCAAGGGGCTTTTCGATGATGATGTCGAAGAGTCTGAACTGTCCGAAGGAGATATCTCTGCATGGTCAAGTGATGAACAGTCCGAGATCTCCGAGGAAGATACTTTTAGAGGTTATGATACTGACAAACCTGAGATTACTTTCACTGACGACGAATCTGACGATGAGGCATATGTGGAAGATGATGAGCGATAGAGCCATTGTATTGCAGGATATTTGGCGCGGTTGCAAGATATGTGTGGCTGATCATGGCATTTTCTAGGAGTTATGATGGTGTTTTCTAATATTAACTATGATACCCTGCAATCCTGATGTTCACTTTAACCGCCACTCGTCCATGCATTAATGAGTTCATATGCACGTCTTTAGAGCCCAGTGGTCTGCACAGGACAGTGGCTACAGTGAAAGGTCAATCAGAGATTTTAGACCTTCCATGGCATTTCTTCCAAGAGCCCTAGAGACCAAGTCGGTTTCAATGCATCCTGATATGTATCTTCCCCAACTTCTCCCCACAGCCCCTGAAATCTGGACTCGAGCCAACATTTTAGCCAGCGTATTTCCTTTGCCAGTTTCGATGTACTAGTCATCTCGTCCGGAGACTCTTCCTCAAGTGTTGAAAAGACGAATCGTCCCACCGCTGCCCTGCTCAATCGTTCGGCTGCTTCATAACGTGACACCATCTGATCTAGTATGTTGGTGAGATCCAGCGTCTGTCGAATCGACTGAGTATTCCAGTCAGGAATCTCAACTAGAAGTAGCTTTGCAGCTTGTAACATGACATAGATAATTTGGTCGTATGTGAGTATTGAACGGCGTAATAGCAGATCAACGGGCGAGCCAAGGAGAATGTCGAAAAAAGACTGCATTGCGTCAAGGCAGTTGCTTAAGCATGTCAAAAGATAGACGAATTGAGGAACGCCCTCATCAGGGTGGCATGCCACGATGATTGCTGGCTCAAAGAGACGCACTAGGAGATACAAACGATAAAGCTCAAACATCTGACCATATGTTTCGATATTGCCATTGGGGACTGACTCTGCTAGACGACTCAGGTCATTGCGAAAACGACTTCCAGTTCCTTCGAGAAGGACAGCATATGGACTTAACAGCGTGCGCTTATGTGGCTCTCCAAAGCTTCTTGAAAGTCTCTCACCCATCTGAACGAACCGAACAATGTACTCTATTGAAGGATCAGATGGAGTTGCCTGTGCTTGAGAGACAATCTTGAGATAAGTCTCCATGCAGTGTATGTCGAGAGGGTTTCGTCGTGATTGTCTCGTTGATATACTGGAAGCTTTTGTTAGATAAGAAATACTGGTTACTGGTAGACTCACATTGAGAGAACGCAATAAAGTCCGAGAACAGCTCGTATTTCCCCCAACAGGTTTGTCATTTGTTCTTTGTTAGATGTTCCTGAGCTCATTGTTTGAGCTGATGACATATCTTGGGTAACACCCAAGTTATGTGCATAACCAAGGGCAAGATACGCCAAATTGGTGACCTGACTGTTGTCGATGTGACACTTGTGCGCCCTATGAATCATCAGCATGAATTCCACCACCATGATATCAACCTACCAAGCAATAATCACCAGTACACCCTGCAGTATGTCCAAGGTCTTATCTTCTTCAACCATTACCCTAAAGCTCAGATATGCGAGTATGTTGCGTCTTGCCTTGGCCACCTCGGCTTCAGATAATGGCGCAGCAGCAATCATTATAGCACGAAATAGAAATGGGCTGCTTTTGTGCAGTGATTCTGCAGTGTGATGACTCCCGACTGTCACGAAGGGGAACTGTGAGGTGAACTCTTCATGGAAGAGGCTAAGAACTTGAGCTGCTTGTGGCCATGATAGCCCAAATGGAGGCTGCGAAGTGCCCCTATCTGAAATTGTATTTGTCTGGGCTGAATTCCTGGAAGACTTGTCATATCCCAGTACTTGCTGGTTGTTATCGCTGTCTCGGCCTAGCTGCTGTGCTCGGTTTCTATGGCTTAAAGCAGTAAGCTCTGGCGAAGTATTTGTGTCCATAGTGATGACTTGTTCTTGCACTTCGGAAGTTATAATGTTCATCGTAATCAGCTTTACGTCTCATACATGTTCGCATCGTCATACCCGTTTACGTGGTTGATTCTGCGAGGTCTTCTCAGGCCCCTCGTATCCTGCGGGGAGCAATCCTTCTTCATGGTCTCACACCTTACTCTGTTACTATCAAACACTCATGGGTAGACATAGACTAAGAGATATAGTACCTATCGCAGATATGCTTCTCCAGATTCCCTTCCCGGAAGTGGCATTTTGCTTTGACTCTGGCGCAGGGAGCGCATGCTCGTTGTCGGCGAGGTGGACCGGGATTTCTACCGATCATGGTGGCATTTATCAATAACAATTGAATTCGAGTAACTCCAAGCCAACTTGTAATCCTGAGACTCAATTCAGCTCGCTTGTCGTTCACAGAAGCCGTCTATCAATCACTACAGTGGCGCAACCGGGATAAAGATTAGCCCGAAAATGCTCCGGCGGGACAGAGTGAATACCTGTACTCATACTTTGTGTGGTATCAGTTGGTGACCTACCTCAGGTTAGTAGGTAGTCAAAGGTAGAATTGACCATTTTCACAAAGTCCCATATCATCATTTCTGTCAGGGAAGAATGACGATGAATAAGATTTATGCTCCATCTACGAAGCGCTCGAATTTAATGGCAATCTTGATCAGTTTCATATACACACGGACATATATAATGAGCAATAAGTGCGCCTCTCGCCTTTATCCATGAGTGCCCTCCCTAACCATCCAGCTCTGGATTGTTGCGGCCAGACCTAAACCCCCCTCCAAAAAAAAAAGGTATCTATTTTCAAAAAGCAATCTTGTTAAGATGCTGATAGCACTTGTTTCCAGAACGCCACGCACAGGAACGAAAACCCCAAAAATATCCCATTCCCACCAAGAACACCCAAAGACTCTATTCATCATCCGATATGTCGATGACTGGTGTCGGGGGTGGCCTTGGTTGCCTGCTAGTATGCCTGTTAACCGGACCTTTAGGTTGTGGTGCTGGTGAATCGTCATCAGACTCCTCCGGCTCCCATACCGCAGACCACGCACCATCAGGAGCCACTTTGATGTTTCTTGTCCGAGTGTCACCATTGCTGATCAGCGAGCGCCTAACTGCCGCGAGATAATCATCCACCAAGAGACTGATAGGACGTGCATCGAGTCCGCATATTGGACAACCCCATCTGTCCACCAACGAAGGTTCCTCCCCCTGTTGCTGCGGGCCGCCTCCTTTTTGAGGCTCTTTTCCGCTTCTGGTCCCCAAGAACGTTTCTAGATCAAAACATTCCAAGTGCTTGCATTGACCGCCCCTGACAGGAATCGCAACCCTCTGCTTACTGAAAGGGTCGGCCAAGGAGATTGGCAGAGTCTCGTCCTGGACGATGATGTCGTCTGAATCCGAGGGACGCAAGCGACGTATTATCTTGTGCCTCGTTTCCTCTGCTGGGAAGTGCCGCGACTGTATAAGGTCGGTAATCGCCCCATGGCTCATTGCCTCCACTATCTCAATCGCCATAAAATGCTTATACCCCGGCTTGGAATTCTGTTCAACAGCAGGATAGCTGATGGTCATCTTGTTCTCACCCTCAACTAAGAAATCTGTCAACTCCAGCGGTTGATCTTTATGAAAATGTTGTTTTCGTCGCAGCTCAAGGGACTTCGAATTCAGGTCAAAGAAAATATGGCTAGGCCAGCATGTTGCAGACATCACCCAATCTGATTCGGATGGTTCAACTTGTGTCTCAGGCTGCACAATCATACGCAGCCGGTAACGACGAGAGCCCTCGGAATAGTAGCAAAATGAAAGACCAATGCCCTCAATTTTCTTTGCTAACTTTTGTATCTGTTCTTTTGTCACGTTGAAAGACAAAGACCGCAGTCCCCTTTGAGGCTCAAGGGCTAAGGGTTGGTATACTAGCTGTCTGACAAATTGATAATGTCGAATTTTGCCAGGAATCAAGGGAACACGCCTGGGACTGCGTACACCGACGTGCTGCAACCCGACTTGAAGTGAGCCATAGCCATACGGGCTAGCTGGATACTCGGCTTCCGGTATTTGCTGGACCGGGCCAGCCAGTGAATGCGGATAGCTAGCGACCGGTACTTGGTATGCTGGATTTCGTGGCCCAATCGGCTGAGCGGAATAAACATGGGCTGGTGGAGTTGACATCATGTTATATTGCGACGTAGATCCCCTGCGAGGCGGGTTTAATTGATTGTATGCCATTTGAAACTGCGGGGACTGCATAGGCTGGCCATGATGATGAGGGCTCATCTGCGAAACTGGACTAGAGACTTGCGGAGTTCCTGCCAGCTGGTGTTGCGGTGCTTGGTTTTCGGTGTATGTCCCGTAAGGGGTAGGAAGCGTCTGGGATGGATGCGCAAACGAGGCTGCTCGTCGTTGTAATAGAGGATTATTCGGCGGTAAAATAGCTGTTCGCGATGGGCCATTTGATGGAATGATAGGAGTGTTAGTCGTAACAGGAGATCCGCGGTTTGGTAGTATCGGGAGCGACCCAGCGCTTGATGACCTGTGTAATGGATGCTGTGGTAACTGGGGAGACTGGTAGGCAGTGGCAAAATGAGGCGACGATGTTGCAGTATCAGTTTGGATGTGGAGGTGATTCGGTCGTCGCTGTCCCTGCATCCCGCTGACACTGTTGCCTGTCGAAGTTGGGTGGTTGTTTACAGACCCCGGGCTTATCACCCTTGGATCGCCTACTGAAGGCCTAACAGTGAATGCATCAAAATGCGAGGGGAGAGGAGGAGATGAAGCAGGTGCGGTATGCACGGGATAGGATGGGTCAGTTGCTGTAGGTGGTAGCGATTGGATTCCACGTTGTGCAGCTATATGAGCACTCGAGCCTGCATCTGTTGGCCGCAAGAGTGAGTAGTTTGTTAAAACAGAAAGGGAATCCTGGGGAAACGTACTGGACGTTGCTCGTTGCGCCGCCGACATAACGAGGTCCCGATATTTCATCGCAATTGCCTCCCTGGCGCGCTTGAGAGTTTCAGGGGGCGCACCGTGGGCCTCATATGCAGATTCGTCCAGCCTATCCCGATCAAAAATGTCATTCATCGCAGCTGCCACGGGACCGTCGTTTACGCCAAGGCTCCTGCGGCTCATGGTGAACAGCATAGACTGTAGACCTTTGGCCCTACAGCGTAGGACGAATATTAGCTCGGATGCGAGCAAAGGATACTTTCGTGCCTGAACATTTTGCGAGAGCGAATGCCAGATTGTTGCCAGCTGGATGAGAAATGCAGAAATATCTCTAGCCGCTTCTGTATTGGGGAAAACCCTTGAGAACTCGGCAATGGTACTGGGAAAGTTGGCAAACCATTGCAGATGTGCATGGGACATATGTTCATTCTTCCTAAGAATGGTTTGCGCTACGTCAAAGGCAGCATCCAGCAGGTTTGGCTGCACTAATCCATGGAAGAGCGCATGAATAGGCCCTCTATTTAACGACCAAGCACAAAGTGCCTGGTGAAAAGCAATGTAGAAGAAATCCTCGTTCTGGCATGCTTCCGCCAAGATCCTGTATCGCGGTTTTTCAACTGTTTCATTCAGCAGTCCGGCATGGGCAGCTTGTGCCATGCGGTGGTCGATCGAGTTGGACCATTTTAGACAGATATTTCGGTCCCTGGAATTTCCCGGACTTGTTGCTTCTTGGACCCGCGGGCGCTTTGCTTGATGATCAATAGCGGTGGGTGGTCTTATATGCTGCCTCGAGTTCGATTCTAGAGGCACTCCTGGATTTTGAGGGCGTATTTCGATGTGGGAACGCGGCGAGGCTGTTGCCTGAGGAGCCTGATCAGCCAACGTAGGACCTGTCGCCGTAGGTTGAATTGTCGCTTGAGTGACGTAGTTTTGCTGTGGCATAGAGTCCCTGGGCTGCAGGGAGATGGCGGCTGTAGAGCTTGGGTAGCTGGTATTAGTCGCGACGTGTGTCGAGTCGCTTTGGTTCATGTTACTGTCAGAGACTGGCCCCCCAGGCCCTGCGCTTCCTACGTGAGCGCTTGGATCGGGATTAGTGCAGTCGGTTTGATTCGAGACATTCGGGCTCGGTGCGTCGGTCAGCGCCGGAGAGGGTAGGACGGTCGAAGCTCTATGAACCAAGTCAGAAATGTGGGAGAATGTAAGCAACGTCAACGTTGGTGGCGATAGTGCAAATCCTAGAAGGAGATGCAAGGCTACGAGACGCAGCCGATAATCTGTCGCTTGGCAAAACAACATGCCTGAGAGGATGGGAAGGGATCTTTAGTTAGGGGAGGATCATATACCTTGCTGGTTCTCCGGCACCTGGTTGCGGTTCGAATGATTGCTCGGTCGGGTGATTATCGCGAGGTATGTCATTGTCGTTCTGGGTTGGGGGAGCAGCGTCAGACACCTTTCTCTTTTTGTTCCGTTGCCGGGAATTACTGGAGGCTACTGGAGTAAGTCTAGTAGGGTTGGTTGTTGCGGATGGGTCCCCTGTCATCCATGAGCGAGCGCGACCACCAAGAAGGAAATTGACAGTTTGGTTGGAGGAAGCGATCTGTTGAGCATCGGGTGAAGGGATAGCCCGTGACTGATTCGACTTTGAGGTATGTGGCATTTCACAGATGTATGGTGTCTTTTTGTGTGAAGATCTGGGTCACGATATAGAGTTGCTGCGAAACCTGGGCGCGGAACACTACTTGAAATCATGCTTCAATGTCGCCGCTTTTTGAAGTAGAGTGCCGCAAAGTCAATCATGTTTCAGCGAAGTGAGTGCGCACGATCAAGGCAGCGAGGGTCGTGAATCAACATCGAGAGCGAAGTAGTTGAGGTGAGTGAAGTCAAGACAAGACAAGTAGCGATGTTGTCAGCGCAGCTCGACGAGCAAAATCAACACAATAGCACAGCCTGCGGTGGAAGAAATTTGAGGTCGAAGAAAGGCCGATATCAAGAGCAACAGACGTATCAGAGGGTTGAGTGTCCGTAGCTGCGTAGGTAGGTAAGGTAGGCAGATGGTTGGATGGTTGGATGGCTAGATGGGGGATGTGTGAATATTGTTGGTAGGAGGCAAGCGGAGAAACCCTGTGGCATCCTCGCCAACAATTAGGTACCTTATTACTTACACAGTAGTAGCCCAATTTCGAAATGTTGCTAATGGGAAAGGTGCAAGGGCAGGCAGTCAAGCCTTCCATGGCAGAAATATTATCTAGGTAGGTAGGTAACAAAGGAAAATAGGAAAGGTACCTTGGGTGGCGCCATGGAACCGGCCTTACGAAGGAAGGCTTCAGCTACCAACAAACAGACAAAGAAATGAGGGGGGAAGAGCAAAGTACGACAAATAGGTAGGTACGCAGGTAGTAGGTACTAACCTACATCTTGCAGTTCTGAGGAGGTAGCTGCAGTCAGCCGATATTCAAGTTCTCAAGTGGCTGATAGGTAAGGTACTATACCTACTAGTAGGTATGTTTGGTGGAAGTCTCTATTCACCTGTTTACAATTGCGCCTGCAGTCTCAGGCCTCCAGCATGAACCATATTCCCCGTTGTGAACTTATTCCAAAATAGATGGTTATTGTTGACGTTTGTACCCTTGAATGTTTTCTTTCTTTTCAAGATGCTCCCCCTCTTAAATTAAAAGACAGCATTTGAATTCAGGCTACTGTGGTTTTCGCTCGGACAGTTGCTTGGTGTACATTATCATGTTATGTGATTGAGCGCAACTAAGTTACCACTAGGTATGGACCTTTCTTTTTCGTCCGAGAAAAAATGTGTGAGAACGGGGAGAATGTGATGTGATGTGATCTTGGCATTGACGTTGGCGTTGACTGGGTTCTCGTTTATTTAAACTCTGGTGAACTAACTTAATAAGGTCCTACCTACCTTGCATAGTAGGATGGATTTGTCCATTATCGTACACCAAAATATTGGATTCGTCGTCGATTATTTGCCTCGAATCGTTGGCTTATATACGCACCGTGTGAATTCTCTTTCTCACCAGACGACGACTTATGTTGCCTGTTGCTTCAAACAGCCAAAAGTCTTGTTGTGCACAAACCACATTAGTTTGAAGAAATATAGGTTACACGACCTGCACCGTGCCTTGTTTCCTCATGTGAATGGCAAATAACCGGATCTACCTACTAAGGTTGGCTGGTTGATAACCAAAGTCCTGTGAGTTCAAGAACCCTGTAATTCCGTTTGTTACAAACCTTCTGCTCATACAAAAGCAGGCACCTACCACGATTCCGGAGAGCCGTGATCATGCTAACGTTAGTATAAAGTATCAAGACCGATCAAACAACCCTGTAAGTTGTCATAGCAAGTACATGCCAACGTTGGCTTATCCTCAAAGATGTTTGTCTGTCTCTCACCCATACCTTTGGTCATAATTGAGCTTGACATGGGTATCAATGGGGCCTGGGTACCTGATTTGAATACCAGTAAACAACAACCAGTTCATTATTGTGCCAGGATCTTTGATTGCACGACAACTACAGAGTGCTAAGCCACAATGACATTCCTTGCTTTTCTTAATCATTTCCATCGTGAATCTAGGGCCACTAGTGAGCACGTTATGACACAGCAGGTAAGTAGTCAGGTCATGTATACTGTCAACGGATGGGAATAGTGAGAACGAGTTCCTCCCATACCCCATTCTATATGTCTGAGGTGTTCAACGAGTCTGGTGACTCTGCAATGCCCGTACCCGTGACTGCCGGTCAACAATAAGCTCAAATATTCAGCCATATCTGTTTGCCTTGTCGGACTTGAGAGCTGGCCCTGACCCTGCATTATCACCAGCTTGCTGCATCGCCAGCATTCGCGACCCGTGTACGGATACAACCACTTTGTTTTCCAATAATCTTATCTAGGTATCCCACCTACTAGTCGGGCTAGTGATCGCTGCCCTCTTGCTCAAAGCCATTAAGCGCAATCTACAGAGTCAAGACAACGACACCTGCTCCCGCTCCCGCTCATGTCGAGCCCGCTTTGCTGGCACCCATAATATCCTAAAATAGCATCTGCAAAGGCTCGACTGCATCATCCAATCCCGGAGGCCCCAGGACTGACTGGACCGACTGGACTGGAGGGGTCCATTGTATGGAATAAAGTGTTTACTACCTCCACCAGCAAGTCAAGTCCTGTCCCGTCACCCGTTCTGCTTCTGTCGAAACGTTAATTACCGGCAGTTTTTCACCTACTTAATCGAATATTTGAACAAAACGAAAAAACCTTGAGTCTTCGGGCGTTTTTGATACGATCGGCCGTGCGTGCTGTGACCTGGCCGCCTCCCACCCTTTATCGAAGCCATATGTTGTTCTATGACCTGGCCACCAGGGTGCAAGAATCGGGGTGCCAAAATAAACTGGTCTAAATGCTTGCCAAGATATACTAAACTCGCCCAAGTCTTTTCATCACTTGCATTAGAAAAAAAACCCTCCCCTTGCTGGTAGCACCAATCGCAGCCTTCCACGCTAGGATACCTAGGCGACATCTCGCCTTTGTCCAGGGACCACCTCACACTTCTTCCCCAACCGCGACAACTGCTCCACCCCAGCAAAGCATTCGTACCTTAGCGCACCACCTCAGCCACGGCCGGGCTTGGTGTCTCCTCAAGCTATTATACCCAACTTACGCATCATCCTCAGCTCTTTCGCTGTGGAGAGTTGAACCGACCGAACCCAGCTCTGGCAATACGGCGACGGAGTATTGGTTCGGTGGATGGCGTACCAGTCAGATATCGTTCTATTTCCCTCACTCTCGAGACAAGCCTCTCTCTTGACTGGCTACCTGCTGTAACTATCAGGCTCGGTCCCGCGCCACCGTCAGGTTCCGCAGAGTTTCCAACCGCCCTTAAACTGCCACTCCATTCCTCCCTGCACGGCCTCAAACGTCCGACATCAACGCAATCGCCTCAACCATTCCCAGCGCATCGCTTCATCACATCATGGCCTCACGAGGCCCCAATGAAGGGTCGTCCAAGCCAGAAGTTGGCGACACCTTGATTGTGATACGTATGTTCATCCTCTGGCCTCCCGGTGTTTGTCTATAGTAACCTCTGATACTGATTTTGTTCCTCAACCCTGCAGATGATTTCCAGGCTCGAAGCTCCGATGAACTCAGTCTTGCGAAGGGAGACCGAGTTGAACTCATAGAACGAGACGACGAGTTCGGTGATGGATGGTTCCTTGGCCGTCATCTGGTCAACAATAATAATGGACTCTTTCCTGAAGGTCGGTGCTCAAAAACGTTGTTCTATACCCCAGGCGAGAACATTGATTGACACTTGGCAGTTTACACTAGGCCAGCCTCAAGAAATATTCCCACAAGCACTTTCAGTGCTTCAAAGGCCCAGACTGCTCAGCAAGAACAGGCCCAGGACTCGATCGCTGATACAGGTGCCAAAGAAGAGAACGAGTTGCAACCACAAAATAGGAACCCTGTGACATTACCTCTCAATAACGTCAAATCCGAACCCTCACTGGTGTCAAGCGAGCCACCTGTGTTGCCAGCCTTGAGCCAACTAACGACTCAGAATCAGGACAGCCCTGTCTTGCATGAAACGCTCACTGTTATTGACGAGCACATTACCGATTTACGATCACCAGCGAGCAACAGCGGACTCCGAGCGATAGCAAACGATTCTGGAAGCGAATACAGCAGCACCCATCCCGACCAACGAGCATCGTACATACAAGGTGAAGAGACTGACGAAGAAGAGGAGGATTTTCATACGCGAGACGAAGTCGAATCGTGGTCTCCCGATGACGTTGCCGAATATCTTTTTACCTCGGGAGTCGAAAAGCACCACTGCGAGGTCTTCAGAGACCAAGAGATATCCGGTGAGGTTATCCTCGGTATGGATCAGAGCTCACTGTTCATCAAGGCGTTCGACCTCGGGTCTGTAGGCCGGCGCCTCAAGACTTGGCACAAGATCAAGGCACTTCAGGATGAAGTGAGTAACCAAGGCTTGGACACACGACGCACGACGCAAACCTTTGGAAACGATGGTTCAGAAGAAGGCCGTAGATCTCGGAGCCGAGCAAACACCCTAACCAATCGGCCCACTTCTATTCAGACGAGGCGACTCTCCTTATCACAGAATACGCCAAAGGCATCTCCAACATTTGGAGGATCTCATGCGCAAGAGAGCTCTAACCGCGCTAGTCATATCAAGCGGCCATCCGCGGCGTCGATCAGGGAATTGAACCATTCGCGTCGACACTCTTCATCAACCGACTTTCGCCAAACTGGCCCTGCTACCGCAAGCCCAGCCGTTCCCGTTCCTAGGATCGCGACATCGGGTACTTTCCCCGGAAGCGAGACTGCCCATAAAAAGCAACCATCATTTGACAGAAATTGGACCCTAGGCAACGCTTATTCGCAACCCCCCCAGCGACCCCTTTCTTCAACTGGCCTTCAGGATTTACTTAGCCCATCGGGAGCAGAAGCACAGGATTCTAGTGTCGACGCTGATCGCGGTTACTTCTCTGGAACAGAGGTGGATGGGAGGAAAAGAAACTTGCTGCGAAAGCGCGACAGCAATGCTGAATCGAGAAAGTCAAGTTACGCCGAAGAGCAAAGGGTTAGAAGCGCCACAGCTATGGCACGACAGTCAAGATTTGGTAGCGTGGGGTCTATTGCGGAAGGGGGTATCTCGTCGGCAGCTCAAAAGTACTATGGTATTCAGTCTGGCGCTCATAGGAGAACTGCGTCAGCCGCTTCGGAATCAACAATGAACATGCCACCACCCAACGACGTTCCTTCACCTACCGTCACCAAACTGGACACTTCAGTCAGTTCCGCTCGCTCAACCGCCTCACCTATGTCATCCAGACATCAAGGTTTTAACTCGGACTGGCTGTCGTCAATGGTCAACAAACCCATTGCCCTGGCTGGAGGAAAGGGTATGCGGGCCATATCTGATAACCTTAGCCTTGATCGATCGAAGGCGTCCACTCCAACGGACTCGTCGAACAAAGATTTCTTGGTCGACTCACCTGCGCGAACCGGCTCGACAACTCCGTCAGGTGGAGCAAGTTTCGATCTTGAATCGCCCGACACTGCCAAGAGTCCCAGTACTCCCGTAACCCAGGTCAGCAAGAAGGCTGGCAAGAAGGGCAAGAAAGAAACAAGCGCATACACCCGCGGGCTACTCAAGATCTCGCCAAAGGAAGCAAGCAAAGATGCCGATTATAGTGGTTGGATGAGGAAGAAGAGCTCCAACCTCATGACAACCTGGAAGCCTCGTTTCTTTGTTCTCAAGGGCCGGCGGCTGGCATATTATTACTCTGAAGATGACGACCAGGAAAAGGGACTCATCGATATCTCGTTTCATCGAGTTCTACCAGCGGACAACGAAAAACTCACAGGTCTTCATGCTACGATCACAAGCCTTGGAGGTCAGTCAATGCCTGCGCCCCAGAATGGCGATGATAACTTGGAGAAGGGAGATGACTCCATCTTCATTTTCAAGCTGGTTCCTCCCCGAGCTGGTCTCTCCCGGGCTGTGAACTTCACAAAGCCAACCGTTCACTACTTCGCTGTTCCCAATTTAAAGCAAGGTCGTCTATGGATGGCGGCCTTGATGAAGGCGACAATTGACCGAGATGATACGAAGCCCATCACTACGACGTACCAGCAAAAGACAATTTCTCTTTCTAAAGCCAAGCAGATGCGTCATCGTCCACCGGCTCTGATGAACCTCGACGAAGGGGCCGAAGAGGACGCTGGCACGGCCCGAAAGGAAGCCAACGGCCTGGGAATCTCATACGACGAAGCTGACAGCGGTGTTTCTGGCGTCGACAAACTCGCGGGCCAAAAGGCTGAAGAAGCCAAGTCAAACCTCGAGTCCGAGAAAGAGCAAGAGAACCCACAGACAGCTTGACCGATACCATGCACACGACATTACTTACAAATTTCTTTTTAATTGGTGTGAGGCGTATCTGGTCTTTCCCTAACAAAACTTCCCTTACACATTTTCCTACTCCTCTTCTCATATAGAAGCTTAATCCTTTTCTTTTTACTTGATACCTCGGGCGCAGGGGAAAACTGGAAATCTCAATAAGATGTGGTGATGAAACAAACAGACGTGGATGGAATGCAATGCAGTGGAAAGTGGAGGAGAATCTCAGCTCATCCCTTTGGTAGTGGATATGCACGGGCCGAGACAGGCGAACAAGAACGAACAAGAATGTCATGTTACAAGAGACAATGATGATGAGGACGGCTTTTGTTACTGGCACTTTTACAAACATGAATGTCTTAAAGATGATTTGCTGAGCTGGAGAAAATGAGCGTCCCTCTGGACGGCGTACGTGTTGGTGGTATGAAATCTTAATTTTCTCGTGGTCGTAATGTGAACAGAGATCTTTGTATTTGAGTAACACAAACCTATTGTAATCGAGAACCACCTGGACTGGATGGAGAACTTTCTGTTGAGCAGAGAATATGGGTTGAGCTGGGGGGCCGTGCTGCTGTTACGCTCTGAAGTTCACGTAGTCTCACGCGGATGGGTTGAATGCAGAAAAATGTTCATGAAATATCGAATTGGATAAGACGATCGCTTGCTCTAGAGGTATATGAGACAAGAGAAGAAAGGGGCATCAATGGCCCCAACAAGAAACTCCATGTACCTTTTTGGATCAAGCTTCTTGGCTCGACATGTGACCCTATCATGAAAAGAATGCCCTAAAGCATAAAGGGTCCTTTGCTTTGGGACGGTAGAGCCTTGGTAAAACAAGTCCAGCGCCCCTGGGTCGTATTCGTCGTTAGACCATCCAAACGCCATGAAAAGCATTGTACCCTACTCTAGTATTCCACTACCTCTTTCTAACCCTCGCCGTATTCTTGAACTTGACTCTGGTCAATCCAGAGGTGGCAGCTCAGTGACTGTAACAGCAACAACATCAAATCTCGATCTCAAACCTTCTGGTTCATACCCGTCAGAAGCTGCCGAATGGATTTCATGAGGTGCAGCTCGATCCCTTCGAAATTGCCAACAGCCTCGCCCTCACCAGGGGGTGGGACAATGCTAGCGTCTGCTATGCCTAATACTCGGTCAATAGCGGACAACGTGACGGCCTCCGCTTTAGCTTCGCCAAGTTTTGGGTTGAGAGCTTTGACCGAGACATCCTTGAAGCCATTGATGGACGCAAGAACTCTGGCATCAAAGAAAGGCATCGTCTCGGCAGCAGGAGGGGAGCCAGAAGAAGCGGGTCCAGGTGTGGGACTCTTTGATTTCATGTAGGCATCAAAAACCTGGCGGATGCCTTTCATGCAAATCTCCTCCATTTTGTCGTTCTCGGTCGCCTCTTTTTTAAGGCCGATGCAGCGGTTGAGTGCTGACATGACAATCCCCTCGGCTCTGGGGTTACGAGCCTTCTTAAGGTTTTCGATCAGGCCACTCTTCAGTTTGACAACCGCAGCGAGCAACTTGGGCTCGATGGCATGGCGGGCTGTGGGAGACGCTGCTGAAACCGACGGGGTGCGGTTCACAGGAGCGACAGGCTGTTGTTGCGCCTGTGGCGGTCCTGTTCCAGGCACAGTCTTCGCAGCAGCAGCCAGAGGCACTGAGGGATGGGGATGGTGCTGCTGCTGCTGCGCAAGGGGTGCACCAGCAGGAACAGCTGCAGGATTGGCGTGCCCTTCCTCACTCTTGATCAGTGTGTTTGCTGGTGGTGGTGGCCGTGGTGCGTATGGGGAGCTGTAAGTGCCCTGCGGGGGCACCCCAAGCTGTGGGCGCGCAGGGGCTGGCGGAGGTCCGTAACCTGGTGGTAGCTGTGCTGGCGCTGGCGGTTGTGATGCCACCGCTAATGGAGCTGGTTGACCAGGCGTTGGTGGTGATGTAGACGCACCATATGGCTGCGCTGGCCGTCCTGGCTGCGTCTGCTGTGCTGCATAAGTTGGCATATGATAACCCGGAGGTCCTTGGCCAGGGGGGTAGCCAGTAGCTCCAGGTGCCATATGCTGGGCATTATAGGTATACGGAGCTGGATATTGACCATACGCGTGTGTTGCTGCACGATCTGGTGACGATGCCTTTCTCTTCTTACCAGCATCGAGTTCAACACCTGGAACACGAGACCAAAGGTTCGTAGTCTCATCTTTTCTAAAAGCCTCATTTCCAATAAGATTATGGCGCACACTGCTTTCCCAACCTTTCGTTTCTGTATGGAAGTAGAACCAGGGATATCTCTGACAAATGCGCTTGTAAATCTGTTTGAGCGTAAGACCGTCCGGTCCAGCCGCGGTAAGCGTTTCGTCGATAAGTACGCCATAGTTCTTGTTTGGCTTTTGGAGCTGTTCTTCGGTGTAGTCCTCGATCCTGAGCTCCAAGGGAGGGGATTTTGGTCGAGCTTTTTTCTCCTTCTTTTCTCTTGCTCGCCTCTCTGCATCTGAACCTTCAGCACCGTCCTCCCGGGGCTTGCGAGGTTTGTACTTGCGTTTTTCTGGTCTCTCCGAGGATCCTTCCGGTAACGGATGTTTTCGGGGCCGTCCGACCTTACGTTTGATCGGCGGCTCTACTGGAGGTGCCTGTGGCAAGGTCTTCTTGGCCATCTCTTGCTGTTGCTTCTTCAGCAGCCGCTGCTCCCGTTTTGACATAATGCCATTCTTGGGTGGCCTGCCAGGTCCCCTCTTTTTGGGTGTTTGATGCATCAAATGTCCTTGATGCGGATCAAGCATGCCATCCTGCTTCAATCCGGATTCTACTCCTGCAATTGTCATGTCATCGATGTCCATGTCCATATCCATGTCCATGTCCATGTCCATTTCCGCATCCATTTCACCATCTGCCTCCTCTTCCATATCAGCTTCAGCCTTGGCCTCCTTTTCTTGGACTGTCTCCCTTGTTTGGATGGCTGCTGGCTCCTCAGCTTCTGCTTCGGCCTCAGCCTCATCTTCATCGCCGTCACCAAAGTCAGGAGACTCAGGTGGGCTGGCCACATCAGACAGTTCATCACTCGTGTCTTGAATTTCGCCGTTACCGTGTGCAGACTCGAAATCGAAACTCATCTCTTTCCCGCCCTGCGCGTGTCGCTTTTTGAGGGTCATGGCGGGTTCTTCCTCGATATCCTCCTCGGCACCCGTTCGGCCCCTCTCAACTCCATTGATGAGAAACCGGAAGTCGACGTCTTTTATCTGCAATCGATCGCCGCATCGCAGGACGAGCTTTTCACGATTGTAGTGCACATCTTCACAGAAGAAACCATTCTTATGCAGGGGTATAGCTTCGAAGACACCCATGTCTTGATTGTATGCGATCTTCAAATGCTCCCGGGAAATTGCTTTCGTCTTGGAGGCAATGTTTGGACCTGGTGAGTGAATACCAATGAACGGAACATGGTATGGCGAGGGACGCAGAGAGCCCAAATCTACTGCTGCAGCGCCAGGCGTATGAGAAACATATTGTCGGTTAGAAATCATATTTTCCTGAGCTTGTGCTGTCGCTTCATCCAAGTCGTGCTGTGATGATCCCTGTGTACTCGTCTTACGCCTTTTTGTAGGTCGGGGGTTTTCCCCACTATCTGATTCGGGACCCAGCATGCCTCCCTCTTCACTGACATAGGATTTGCTGAACTTGCTTCGATCTGGATGTATCGGGGAAGGTGGTGGAAGACCTAGGTTCACGTTCTCTTCCGTGCGTCGCCGATACTCCTCCGTGCGTCTTTCGTCACGGCGTGCCTGCTCCAGTGCACGCTGATCTCGTCCAATTATGACAGCATAGGTGGTCATCTGAAATACGCTGTCGGCAAATTCAATACGTGCAAAGGATTCAAGAGCCTTGTGAGAATCTGCTTGGCGGGTCGAATTTGTCGGGGCGATGCCTTGGAAAGACTCGTCTAACGGGTTGGGCAAAGTGACTTGAGCTGGTGTGACTGTGGGAGGTGGTGACATGGCTGTGGCGGCCCCTGACATTGTAGCCAGTGCCATCATCATGTAAGCGTGCTGGTCGATGGTAGGCATCGATGTTGCAGCATAGGGAGTCGACGGCGCAAACTGTTCTCCCAAGTTGTCGACCTGCATCTGTAGCTGCAAGGGTGTAGATTGTTGAACTTGATCAGCATTTAATGTTGCAGCCGCATCGCGAGGGGTTGAAACACTGAGCATGGTGTGATCACCAGGGTTAACATTCACATGGACTGAGGCCGTGGTGTTCGATGGCATCTCCGGCTGTTGCTGTAATATTGATGTGGTAGCATTAGCAGCTGTGGGAGAAGCGCTTGGGACGCCGTGAGTCAAGGGCGGCGTAGATGGTGAAGGTCGCGAGTCTGACACTTTTGCTGGGGCAGAAGATGCTGATTCTTGGTTAGTGGTTGCGACCTTTGGCGCAAAAGCAGCCGAAGGCTCTTCGGGCGAAGGATTTGATGCGACTGTTGGGGGAGGAGCAGATGCAGTTGGGATGATGGCAGTCGAGGGAGGCGCGGGAGTGGATGTGGAGGTTGAGTTTGAAGAGTCGAAATTCTTGGCCATAGTCGAAGAGGAAGAAACCCCAGCAGAGTTTCCGTTTGAATTTGAGCTTGAAGTTTGAATTGAGGCAGAAGCAGAAGCAGAAGGCGCTGGAGGTTTGGCCGGTGCCGAGTCAGCCACTTTTGAATCGCGGTTTTCGTTGTTGCTCGTCGGTGAATGCGAAGTCGCGTTCATCTTTGTCGCAGATGGGGTGGGAGTCACATTTGATGGCGTCGCAGCTGATGAAGACGCATTTTGTGGTTGTGCTTGTGTTCTTGTTTCTGTTTCTGTTTCTGTTGATGTCGTTGTCACGGTCCTGGATGCGACAGCCTGGGTATCTCTGTCGGCACCCAGGCTGTTCTGCAGGCCATTCAGGCCAGCAATGGACGAAGTCATCGCTGCTCGTGCGACCAGCTCCTTCGTCACTTCGCCCTCACCTCAGGGTGTAATCCAGAAGGTATCGCCGTTGGCTGGAGACGGGGAAAATAAAAGGTTCAAGCGGGCGAGGCTTTCTGGGTCCTTTGAGCCGCGATAACTGAGATGGTCAGGGCGGGCAAGGCTGCACGTTTTGATAGGTCAGCTGAGGGGCTTCCTTCCTTCACGGACCCCGAGTCTCCTCTTACTTGCTAAATTGGCGGTTGACCGCGATGTTTTGCGCCGCTAGTACGCTTTGGGAAATCAGGAAGTCGCAATCACGAATATGACCTTGTTGGGTTGCACTCCCGGGCATTTACTTGTGTGAAGTATTGAAGGCACAAGCTTCGATATTGTTCTAACAAGAGGCAGGTAGAGAAAGACATAAAATACCTTTGTAAGGTAGACGCCTCTGATAAGTAAGTGTGACCTCAGGCAAAAGCCTTGCTGCGTCTTCCCTTGATTGAGAGGTACACATACATGGTGGTACATGAGTTCCTTCCCCGCGCTGTCGGCCACCTACTAACCTACTACCTAACCATACCTAACCTGAGTTGCAGGTTTAATTCTTATTGTTCAGGAACCAAAATAGAGATCTCTAGGAACAATGGAATGCTTCAACTTTCATACTTGGGGTCAACAAATGCCGTCCTTGTTCATTTTGCCGAATCCTCAATAACATAAAAAATATATAACTACTCAGGTACCTTACCTAATCTTCAATGTCACTCTGATCCAGCCCCACTTTGTGTCCTGATGAGTGGCGTTTGTTCGAAGACTTAAGTTTACCAATTCTACTCTGTAGTGTTGTATCTCATTCACGTTTCTGGGGACTCTCATTTTCGAATATGACAATTTAGTTGGTGCAGTAGTGCAATGTTTTACATTTGAAAATGACATCCCAACGAGTTACATTCACGAACTACCTAAGGTATACATGCTACATTCCATCCTCTTTCTTTGTAACGCATGACTAGTATATTGAGAAACCTATCGAGGCTCACACTTTCACAAAATATTCTGAGCAGAGCTTAATATCTAACATGAATAGCCCGGCAATGTATAGTCATACTACGCCCAACAGATCGAACACCACATAACACACTCTAGGGGCATTTTTTATAACGGATACTAGCGTATAACTTAGTCTCTACGATGTAGACTATACTTTGATGTTCTCATACTACCTAGGAAAGCAAAGATGATCACCCAAAGCCGATGCCCGTACCGTCCGAGGAGGAACAAAACGCCATGCGAAATGCGTATTCATAAGGTCTTCGTAGCATAAAGCGAAAGCGCCAAAAAAAAATCAGTGAAGCAGGGCATCATGCTCGGTTGAAAATGCGCGGTGCGAGTGTCGCTTTGTCAATCGTTCCGAAAGACGATACGCTCCATGGCAGAGCATGCCTGCAAAGAACCCCACAGCATCGTTCCTGAAAGCGAGAATTCCAGCAGTGGTCATGAGCATGACGGTCCATCTCTCCAGACGTTCATCATCTGAAAGATCGCGTTGTCGACGAGGTCCTTGACCTGCAGCCGTGTTCCATAAGTCGGAGGCTCCTTGGTTGAGACTGTTGCCCACCTTAGCGAGCTCGAGACCCGCTGCTATCACCATGATGCCAAGAAGACTCTTGGGGTAGTGCTTCAAGAGATCTACGAGAGTTTCGCCAAACATAAGCCCCAGTACTAGCTTGAAAGCTCCCAGTACAATGATGCTGGAGCCGCTTCGAGCCCCGAAGCGATATTGGGCGGCCAACCCTCCGGCACCATGGCAGACAGGCATACTTCCAAACCAGGTGCTGCTCAAGTTCATCAGCGCAACGCTAATCCCGATTGATGTCACTGAGGGAGTGGGAAGTTCGGGTAGAAGATCCTGGGATAGTGCACTGACGGCGATGATAGAATTGAGTGTGGTTAGAGGCAGTTGTCCTATGGCCATCCACAGGGCAGGCGAATCACCCCTTCCGACCCAGTGCGGCATGGCAAAGCGAGGGTGCCAAGCATAAAGCCACGGGAGGCTCTCGTGAGAAATAGCGACCTGTATAAAGGCTAATAAAAGGGCGAGTATAAAGAAGATCAAAGCATAGGGGAACCGGGAGAGCTTTTGTGTGCCAATTAGAACGAGGAAGGCGATCAAAGCCCATACACGGTTATCAAGAGCTGGGTGGCCCCAGTGCAGAGGCTGCAGCAGAGAAGATCCGGCGCCAAGAATCAACGAGAGACCTGCTCCCAACTGAATACCCTTTACTACTGGGAGTGGTACAACACGGACAACTCCCTTCAGGAGACCTGTAACACTCATGATGAGTACGGCAGCGCCAACCCATTGGCCTGCAGCCGTGACGACACCCATGGGAGAGCCATTTTGGATGGCTGCTGAGGCAATAGCCTATACAGTAACACATGAGGTAAGCCTTGATGTAATTTGGCGCGAACAGGCTGCTCGGATACTCACCTTCATGGGCTGAACAGGTAAAGGAATACCATAGAATACGCCAGTGAGGATATTGAACAACCCCGTGAACACCAGTGTACTTCCCAAGTCGATGGATCCTTGTGCGGCCAAGGCAATCATCAAAGGCAGCAAGGTGCCAAGATCGCCCAGTGACCCCGATATCTCAGCCCATGGCGCTGTCCGTAGAGTCGTGAAGTTGTTGCGGTTGAGACGCCGTAAATCATTCGCCCACGAAGGTGCCATCTCACGTGCGTTCGACTGTTATGGAGAATACACGCGCTTCTAGGCAGTACTGACTTGGCGCTCGGCGATCACTATTCAATCTTGAACTTGCGATCAGATAGACCAGGGTGGTGGAAGGTGTTAGGTACCTTTGTACGTAGGTTGGCTGTATAAGGTATCCTAAGTTCCCGGCCTAATATATGCGTAGTATTGGGTGCTTACAGGAATAGAATGGTCAGGGCGATCAGTGAAAGGTTGGCGAGCAGGGTCTAACAATGACGACGATCTAAGTTGAGAAGGTGTATTCGAGTCGCCCGAATGATCCTGGACTACCTGGGTACTTGTTGATGAAAGAGAAGATCGAAAGAATTAGCAACGGAAAATGGCGCAGTGAGGAGTGTTCTTATGAGAGGACCAACATCGTCGAATCCGCTGTATTCCTTTCTATGGCTCTTATCAAGGATGTCAGACACGGGTGGGACAAGGCCAAGTGGTCAAGATGTTGCATCTCCGAGGTTCTATCGTGGTCAGCTGCTAGTCCTGTATTACTGTTGATGGACCCATAGGATTGAAGCGATATGTCCTCTGAATGACATGCTGGCTACCCTATACCCACATACTACCTCCCATTGTCAGTAAGAATTAGACACTCTTCACGGAGCAATTGAGGGGCAAAAAACTCTAGGTAGCTGCAACCATGAATACCAGTCTGAACCTAAGCCTAGGTATACTTCTATTTCTTGTTTTATAGTCTGACGAGGAGTGATGCAGGCGTGCATGGACTAAAGATCCGTTGATTGAAGACTTTAACAATATGTGATCTCGCACAACGCCCTGTGCGCTGATTACTAGCCTCGGGCTTTTAAATGTAGGCAGTATATAAAGTTAAAGTGCTGTTTACCATGTCTAACTGAAGAATAAAGTTTCATAAGAACTTATTGCCAAAAGTTGAGACTATCAGAAAATCAACACGTCTGTGCTACAAATAGCGTTAAGACGAACGTTGAAGATTTGACTCATCATCAACGACACTCGCTACTATCCATCTGGAGTTGCTCACAGAAAACAACAAGCAAATCAACGCAAGGACCTACAGGTTTATCATGATTCAATAGGCGGAGAACAACCACATGCGAGTAGATTTCCGGTGCTCAATGTTGGTCAAACCCAGAGCAAAGTGTCGACCATCCACTGGAAACACTGACTACCCCCCAAAATGACACATTGGGACCGTTATAGCTACCTCAGGGAGCAAGAAAACTTGACTGAGACTTACATGAGAAAAGGATACTAAAACAAAACTAAGGTAGCAAAGAGGCCCCTAAGCTTAAGCTAGAGCTGCTTAGATATCTTGATAGCTTACCTAGGAAACAGGTTATAAGTTTCTTAGAGCCATTAATCCATTCGATATTGCGAGGCATGAAGTCCCAGAGTCGGGTTTATTAGTAACCCTAAGCGATAAAAATGTTTGGGTAAATCTAGCCTATACTTAGGGGGCTCTTTGCTAAGTTTATTTTGGCATCCTCTTTTTAGGCCTTGAGATTTCTTGCTCCCTGAGGCTACCTTACTCCGTAAGCCCCATACTTCCGCGGATTTGTTCCTAGCTTGGCGCCTTACGCAGGGTCGATATTACTATTTCGCAACATTCTCGCTTCTGGAAGGCCAGAAGGCATGCCGAACCCCAGCACATGCAAAAGCCCCCAGATCACCGTGACCGCATGCGCGTTTCTCTAAACCCGATATCTTAGTCTGCCGTGATGTTTGTACCATCTCCTAAGGCGGTTGCTGGCCAAGCTTGACCCCGACCGCTGGGATACCTTAATATACATGTATGTGTGTGTGTTTTGAGGCGTGAAGGTCTGCCTATTTAGCCACAGCTGTACTTACATAATAGTAATAGCAAAACCTCACCGGGCTGGTAAGGGTTTTTAGTTCGACCTAGGAAGGTGAATTGTTGCCGTGAAGAGGCTCTTACTTACAGCCGTAAAAAAGCACGATGGATATTTCGTAAAGGCGCTCTCCTTCAAGTTTACGCACTAATGGCCTATGACCTCATCACACTACTAAGGCAAGCGGTTGTCGCGCTGGAGTGAACTCCCGGTAATAGCGAGGTGTCCCGGCCACAAGTCGGCAGCTAGGGCGCGAAACCTTGCAGACATAGCCGTTTTATCCCTCGTCTCCGGGACTTCCAGCCGGGATTTCAATCGAACTCTGGGCCTGGAGTTCTGACTTCTCAATCCAAAGAGTACCAGCTCACAATCCTGCCTGTGAACAAACCATATCGGACATGAGAAAGAGAACTGAGGAGATGTCCATCGAGAGAGTTTCGAGGCTTGTAGTGGCACTTATCCGTATGTTTTCAGTGGTCAGCCATGGGATGTCGACTCTCCACTTTCCACGCCAAGCCGGCAGACCAGGGCTCTCTCATGATGCTGGTAGACCCATGCCATGCAGTAGCAAACCCATGTTGTGTTATTCAGAGTCGTTAGAAGTTCAACAGGATGAGACTTTGTTCGAGGATGGCGATAAATATTGATCGTGGGCCCTGGTGTTAACAAACTCTTTCATCTCAAGGTGTTCTCCGAGGCGTTGACTATTGAATGACAGTCGCTCGCAAGTTCGTATGTAGATAGCACCGGAAACAAAGGATGCATGTTTCTTCCCGGCATTGAAACTGGGTCGATAAGGCTTGATTTCAGACTCGGTTGCTGGATCCTTGCATGTCAGGTCAAGCAAAGCTTTTAGCTTGCACAGTGTCGCATATTTGTGGAGATTCGGGGAAAAGATGTGGAGAGCTGTTTTTTGGAGGATCTTCCCTTCGGATGGAACCTAGCAGGTCCAGGTAACGAGGTGAAAATGAGAGTGAATGAGAAGTCCTTGTAGAGCGGCGGCGTGCCCGGGGCCGCCATCCGTTCGGAGCCTGTTAAGAGCATACTTCTCACTATGATCACAAGAAGAAACAAGGCCTGAAGCCAATTCCAAGGGCAATAGGTGCATATTTGGAAGCTTGGCGATGGCTCATGGAACAGGTATCATGAAGACAACAGCCTGCGCTAAGCTTTTGCGCATCTGTTTGATTGGCTACTCAAGAGCTGCCCAGACACAGATGCTGATCAAGTTGGCAAGGCCTCATCTCCCATAACTCATCTAATTAAACAGAGGCTGCAAATAAGAAAAACAACAACGTAGAAGGATAACCCGATCCTTTACGAGAACCGACCAGGAACGGCACGAGGCTGGATACTGGATTTGTCGTCATTTCGCCGTTCGGGGACTCATGCATGATACCCATTGTCCTACCACAGAGATGGGCTTGCTGTGATGGATGGAGGCGGTACCCGTTTAAATCGATTCCGTTGCAGCCGAAGGGACGGAGTTGACAGCCTTCCATGGGCAATCGCCTACCTATATTGGAGAAGTAAATTCGCGCAAGTCCTTGCTCGAAAAGCAGCACTGTACCGTGTGTAGTAGACTGTGATATTCAAGACCTTGAGCTCTGCTTGCTGCAGGCATTTTGGCTTGCTCCCTCGTGAGCCGTGGAACCCATTAATAGATGGATGCAAGTGGTATAGAGCCTCGACCTCCCCACATGGGTGATTGACAATCTCACCGCACCGTTTCTTCAGTTGCCGTGTTCCGAGTTACGCATTGGTCAAGGCGAGCTGTTTACTTGTTGGTGTGTTCCAGCAATTTTCTCTCTCTCTTTTCCCGCGGCATTGTTGAGCAGTACACAGTACAGACTCATCGTGTATCTCCGCTCGTACCTTGCACCGGGACTAGCGTCCCTGTATGGGCGGCCCGTTCGTGGAGAGCGGAATTGACCAAGCATTGAGTGGTACGAGCCTCGGGTCTTTGCAATCTGGTGACATGGAGGCTACCTTGGAATGAGGTATGGGTTGCGTCGATTCAGAAAAAAGTCAATTGAGTGAGCGATTATTGATTGCTATAGCCATTCAATTAGATTTCGTAGCTGTAGCAGAGAAAGAGGTGCCTGGAATATCCCTCGCTGTACTGTAAGTTGGGAAGTTGCGACTTCAGCTCCGTTACCTGGCCCTTGCCATTATCTACGGGCACTCGCGTCGTCATAGGTGTACCTACCTCACCCTTTGTCACCATCAGCGAAGCTTCACAAAGGCAGATTGAAACATCTCGTCTTTCATCTGCTAATTTTCTCTTGTCCACCCCAGCATCGTCCTAGGTACGACTACCTACATAGTCCTTTTCGCACTTCAAAAACTCCCTTCTTTCGGCCACTCAGACACACCCATATCAGCAAATTCCAATCGATCTACATCCTTGTCAGTGACAATCGCTCTGTTTTTGTTTTGTTCCTAGCAGACAGACAGAGCTTGTCGTCTTTGTAAGTCCCACTTTGTAACGCAGCCCCAGTCTGGTTTTCACTCCCCCTGGTCTCTGGATTGGAGTATTATCATCACCACCTCCATGGAAATCCACCTCATCCGGGGCACTCGGGGGGGGGG
>JAAOAM010000156.1:0-20922 GCA_013396015.1 Fusarium mexicanum | reverse complement strand
TTTTATATTATTTATAGTAAATTTTATTTTATTATTATTTAAGAGGCTAGCTAAATGTATTTTATTATATAATTATCTTTATTGTAAATTTATATTCTTATATACCTATATTTAAGTTAGTTATAAGATAGACCGCTACTAAAATGCAGGTAATTAGTTAGGAATTGTGTACTAATATAATCTTATAGAGAATTAATTATATTATAAGCTTGTGGCCACTGCCCCAACCAACCTGCACTAAGAGGTATTGTGATAAGATGTGCAGATGAAATGGTCTTTTGAAGGATGGCGATTTCGATGTAATGGGGTGACAAGGAATTGAGTCAGATCAAATTTTGCGGGGTGGATACCCTAGACTACTGCAGACCTTGTTTAGTTGGTTGAGATCAACGAAATGCCAGATTGAATCAATACCCATGTAGCCTTCAGTCAGCCAGATGATTAACCCCCACCTGAAGTACGTATTTTCCAACATTTAGTCCGCAACCAAAGATAGTTCTTTTCTTGATTGATTAGAACTTGTTCCGTATGTGATTAGTTAAGATCATCAAACGGTATCAGTTAATTGATGGGATCAGGCTGGTCATTTAAATCTTTCCCGTCATCATTAGCTGTATGCCACGCATCCGAATCAGATAAGTACAAGATAAGGTTACGACTCAAAGTTTGTTACATTGTAGAAATAAATCGAAATATCGTGGGCTACTTATGGTCGCATTGCTTACTGCTACTACGGAAATTTACTTTACATTTGCATATTGGTGTTGGATACTATGGACAATCACTGCATCCATACACTTGTGGACCAGAGGGCCTCATCTCAGTCATTGGAACCCGCCGTTGAGACTTACGATGCATCACTCTCATATGGCGACCTGTCCGCCATGTCCTCAAAACTGTCTCAATACCTTGTTTTCTTGGGGATTTATCCAGAAGCAAAAGTGGCCCTGATGATGGAACCTTCTGTCTCGTACGTGGTCTCCACAGTTTCTGTACTCAAAGCCGGAGCCACTTTTGTGCCTCTGGACGCCACACAGCCTACAAAACGCCTCGCTCAACTGATCAAAGATATCAAACCATTTATCATCATTACATCCGTCGAGGTTCAAGACAAAGCGAGAAGCCTTTACGATAATATTCTTGTTGTTGATCAAAGCCCAAGTTCCTGGCAAGGAATTCCATTAAAGACTAGGACTGCCCCCCATGCCAATACAAGCGATGCAGCATACATCATCTTCACCTCTGGCAGTACGGGGTTGCCTAAGGGAGTAGTTATAGAGCATGGGGCATTCTCAACTAGCGCTCTGGCTCGTGGGAAACTCACCGGCTTATCTTTGGGGTCCCGCGTGCTGCAGTATGCAGCACATACATTCGATGTCTCTATTGACGAGATTTTGACGACGCTGATCCATGGAGGATGTGTTTGCATTCCACCCCAAGCGGATCGGCTTCTCCTTGAGCCTGCAATCAACCGACTTCAAGTAAACCATGCTCTCCTTACACCCACATCTGCCAAAGCCCTGGACCCGGATACAGTTCCAAGCCTCAAGACCTTACAGCTGGGAGGGGAGTTGCTACCCGACGATCTGATCAGAAAGTGGTGCAGCAGGGTGCGGCTTTTCAATGTCTACGGGCCGACTGAGGCAAGCGTCGCTTGCATAATGTCCGAGAAGAGCCAGAACGACATTCTCGGTAATGTCATAGGTTTTCCGGTAGGCAGTGTCTGCCGAATTGTTGATCCTGGCGATCACAACCAACTCGTTGCCCATGGAGTAGTGGGCGAGTTGGTCATTGGTGGACAGATACTGGCTCGTGGTTATTTGGACGACTGCGTGCGCACGGCCTCGTCCTTTATTGAGTCGCCGCCTTGGAGTTCTGACGGCACTACGACGAGATTTTACAAGACGGGAGATCTAGCTAAAATAGATCATACTGGAAGTGTTGTGATCCTCGGTCGCAAGGATAACCAGATCAAGATTCGTGGTCAAAGGATCAACGTCGAGGAGATTGAGACTGCACTTCTTGCGACTAATTTGATTCACAACTCTGTGATTGAACTTCCAAAGAAAGGGCCGTTGGCGAATAAGCTTGTCGCCATTATCAGCACCGCTTCAGACGCGCTTCAATGCAAGCATCCTCCGCCTCTTGCATCTCACGAACAGCCACTACAGGCCTCAGCCTTAACGCTCGATCACCATCTCAAAACCAGACTTTACGATGCATTGCAAGATCGTCTGACAAATGCTATGATACCCAAAACGTGGATACGGATGAGTTCTATCCCTGAGACTACCTCGGGGAAGGTGAATCGAAAGGAAATCCGAAGATGGCTTGAGAGAACGGACGATTCCTTTTTGCAATCAGTGACCCTTTCCAATGTCGAGTGTACAGGCTCGAGGGACACGACACGCCGTAGGATTCATCCCGAATACGAGAGAATTCTCTGCAAAATCCTCGGCGTCAAGTCTGCCCTGCTCAAACCTCATCTGTCTTTCATTCAAAACGGAGGAGACTCTATTGCCGCGATCGAGCTTTGTCGACTAGGCAGGGAAATTGGAATTTCGTTTTGGATTAACAGTGTCCTCTCCGACAACAGCTTAGAAAAGCTGTTTCACACGTCCAAATCCCGCTTCCAAAAGACAATCACTCATGAATCTCAACCTGGAACTCCTTTTCCCTTATCACCAGTTCAAAGATTCTTCTTCGACGCAGTGGGGAATGAACACAGTTCTTTCACTCAGCATGTCACTCTGCAGCTGAAGAAAGTTGTTTCTGTTGCGCAACTAGAAAGGATGTTTGACCGTCTTGTTTCAGCGCACCCTATGCTGAGAGCCCGCTTTCACTGTGAAAACGGTATATGGCTCCAATCGATTCCTGAGCGCATCAGCGGCTCTTATACTGTCCTTCATTGCCACAGTATAGGGTCACCGGCTCCTAAACTCATGCAGCCACCGGTTCTATCTCTTACTTCGGACACTGTGTTGCATGTTCGCCTGTGGGATTTGGACAATGGGTCGCAGCAGCTACAGATTATTGCCCATCATCTCGTGGTGGACCTGGTCTCTTGGAGAATAATCCTGGATGACTTGAGCAAGGTTTTACGACATGAGCCTCTTCCCACAGAAGGCATGTCCTTTCAAACGTGGTGCGCCCTACAGGACGAGTACGCCAGAACCTTGGACTCTAAACTGGTCCTGCCCGTACCTATTGCCCCAGATGACTGTGCTTACTGGCATCCCTCCGTGGTCCAGGAGGAAAACAAACACTTACCTATTGCCCCAGATGACTGTGCTTACTGGCATCCCTCCGTGGTCCAGGAGGAAAACAAACACTGTATGGCGGAGACTTCAACATTTTCCTTCGATCTGTCAACTCTTAGTTCCCTACTGGTCGGCCCGTTAGGTAATGCTCAACCCGTTGAACTTATGGTAGGATCTTTCTATACCGCATTCACAAAGGTCTTCTCGGATCGGGAAACACCAACAGTTTTTGTTGAATCACACGGAAGGGAGCCCTGGCACACGGGAATCGACATTTTACAGACGGTGGGCTGGTACACCACCGCGTATCCAATCCACGTCCCCGCCCAGAAGGCCTTTGACCTCAAAGAGTCAACCTTACATACCATGAGGGCGAGGCGCTCAATACCAGCTAATGGACACCCATACTGGTGTCATAGATTCCTCCAGAAGTGTGAGCCGGACGAGCGCAAGAAGTCGGCGTCTTTGGAATTTGTTTTCAATTTTGCCGGTCAATTCCAACAGCTTGGTCAGGAGGACTCCCCTTTCCGCGTCATGTCTACTGTGGGTGAAGAGACTGCTGAACCAGAAGCTCGGCGCTTGTCGATATTTGACATATTCATATCAGTGGAAGGAGATCAACTGCGTTTCAACATTGGCTTTCCATCTTGGATTCCTCAAAGGGACCGAGTCCATCGCCTAACCACGGTCTGGCAAAATGTCCTTGACTCTGCGAGTGTCTGTGGCAAGCGGCCGTTCTTGGACCCAGAACCCATTGATACACTAAGAGAGCTGTGGCACACTTGTTCTCGAAATGATATAGACGAAGTTTACTGGGCCTCGGACTCACAATGCCATATGCTAAGCAGCTCGAGTTGCAATCCTTCGTTTTACAAGGTTGTTGGAACGTGGCGGTTGAAGCACATTACGAAAGCGCATCTCGCGGACACCAATCGTGTACAGGATGCATGGAAACGGGTGGTTACCAATCACCGTGGTCTTCGTACCATATTCATCCCTGGAGACCCCGAACGTGGATTTCTGGCTGTAATTATGAAACAGTCTTTTCCGATGGTACGCAATGGAGGCATATCTGATACTTCTGATACGAATGGGACGTCGAGACCCTTGGGCCTGCAGTTCAATGAACGGTCCATCTATCTGCCACACCGTATTACCTTCCACACGTCGAACGATGGGAGCACACTCTTTTCATTAGAGATCAGTCACACAGTTATAGATGCCACCTCGCGGTCCATCCTAATGAATGAGCTCCTCGATTCATTGGTCGGGATAGACCTTGCTCCCGATGATAGCCACTATCACGAATATATCGAGAATCAAGCTGCTCTCTACTCTCTTTCGCCTCTCTTCCAGTCGCCATCATGTATATTCCCCCAGGACCTCCCTTGTTCCGATTCCGATGAATCACAACTGTCTACCCACGTTGTGGAGCTATCGCAAATATGCACTGCAGACATGAGTCTGATCTGCAGCAAACACGGAATTACAATTTCCAGCTTACTGTTCTTGTCCTGGTCATTGGTCCTTAGCAACTTTACTTCCAGCGATAACATTTCTTTCTCATACGTGGCTTCCGGTCGGTCGATGGATGTTCCTGGTATCGAGCGGTTTGTCGGTCTTTACGTAGATTTACTTGTCCTCAACATTGAGGCTTGCGAATCTGACTCTCTGTTGGACTTGGCGTTGAGGATTCAGCAGATGTCAGCCGGGTCATCCCTCCACCAACACAGCCAAATCCCGGCGTGCCAAAATCCCAGAAACGGGCGTTTTGATGGCGAGGTTAACACCATGGTCAACATTCGGAACGCCGGTACCGATAGCCTGAGGCTAGAGCGTCATGGCTTTGAGTTATCGTTAGACAGTTTTGAAGATCTTTGGGATGTAAGTTCTTTTGATACTCATTTTCACATTACCATACAAATTTAACTTTCCGTTTTTCCACTTTTTGTGTACTAACTTAACTTGACAGTACGATCTCTCTGTTGCTTTCGATATAATCCCCCAAGCTTCACTCGGCTGCTCAATTTCGTATCGGGAGACGTCTATTTCATCCAAGCTCGCCAAGGATGTAGGCGATACCCTCGCGAGATCAATATACCTGCTATTGGAAGATCCGAGCATAACAAAAGCAGATTGGGGAAAGCATATATCTAAGTCCCACCCCTCGATTGCAGATTAGAGACTACAATCATTTTATTGGGTTATGGGACGTTCTAAATTACGCCTGAATGAGCGTTGGGTGTACCTTTTCAGCTGTTTGGGATCAACTTAACATATTCCGGAGTGCGCCAGATTAGCCATCATTCAAACACGTCAATATATAACTAGCCCCTCCCTCAGAGTCACTTAATTGCCATACACAGATCGTATATTTATCCAATATGGATGAACTTATGCTTGATCTTGAACATTATCATGTTTCCCTCTCCACCGGCTTTTTGCCTTCATCTGCGCCACTTAGCCGCCTGCCTCAAAAATACTACGAGCAGTGGGAAACGCTCGCATCCTCTCTGCCTCTCCGAATTCGTGATGGGTCACTGAGACATCAGGTCTCCTTACTTCCGCTCCTCGAGACGAACTTTCTAATTACCGATGCAGAGTGGCAGAGGGCTTATGTTGTTCTGGGTTTCTTAGCGAACGCTTTTATCTTTTGCCAGTATCCTCCCTCTGAGGTAACACGTGAAGCTTCTACAGCCCCATTCAACCTTACGGAAACTAACAATTGTCTGTAGAAACTGCCACTAAACTTAGCCGAGCCCATGATGAATGTTTCCTGCTACCTAGGCCTGCCGTGCGTTGCAACTTATTCTGGTCAAACCTTGTGGAATCACTGTTATATATCTGACAGCCGCCTACCTGCCCTGGAGCAGATTAACACACTGGTTTCTTTCACAGGATCTCAAGAGGAGTCAGCATTCTTCAGCGTATCTGTAGCAATCGAGAGACATGGATCGCCGCTGATCGAAATCTTGCTACATGCCATGGCAGCGGCGGAAGCTGGAAATGAGAAACAACTGACAGCATACCTACTCGAAGCTATGATTACAATTGACTCAATGACAGCAATACTCCCACAGCTATACGATAGATGCAGCCCATCGTTCTTCTATAACACGCTGAGGCCTTTCCTTGAAGGGACGCAGGATCTGAAGTCTGCAGGGCTACCCCATGGTGTTTTCTTTGAAACCAAAAATGGAGGTTGTTACCAGAAATTTCGGGGGCCTAGTAACGCACAAAGCTCGCTGTTCTGCTTCATCGATATTGTACTCGGTATCCAACACAACGATAATTCTTTTCTTAGGGTAGGTGAACGAAACCGATCTACTGTGTACGCACGCTATTGTTGCCATCGTTACTAAAATCTTGTAGGAAATGCGGCAATACATGCCCGCCCGACATCGGGATTTCCTCGCAAGGGTTGAGGTGATGGCTAATGTCCGCCACTTCGTCTCCGCTACTTCGGATGCTAGTCAACTCCAAGACGCCTATGGGGGTTGTCTCCTAGCCTTGGCTCGATTTAGACAGATACACATCCAGCTCGTGGCAAAATATATTGTGATACCCTCAATTGGTAGGAAATCCGCTGGAGAGTCCTCAAGGGATAACAGCTTGTCAACTGAACCTGTCAGCATAGCGGGCGCCCAAGGCACAGGGGGAACAAAGCCGGTGGAATTTCTGAAGGTTATCCGGAATGATGTTTTGGAAGCGCTACGCCCTTCTTAGTACTCGTCTGGTTGGTAAATAATTGGGCCTTGTATTAGGCTTTGTTTAGTTATTAATAGCTGCCATTTTGTCTGTCGTGTCATTCTTTGATGCTGGTAGAATTCTGCTCTTGCTAATCCCATGATAGGGAGCTCATTGATCATTGGTCCAACAATTGCCCGTCTCTGCATTATAAGTCGAGCGACGGTCAAGTGATAATGCAATCAATTCGAGCTCTCCTTTAAATTTCAGCACCATGTTATCTTCATCTAATAGTCTAACTGTTCTTCTCTCTGTCGACTGGGTAATAATTTTACTCTTTGTCTTACCCTGCCTTTCCTTGGCTATCAAACGGCTCTATTTCAGCCCTCTAGCCAGATTTCCTGGCCCCAAGATGGCCGCGCTGACACTTTGGTATGAATTTTACTACGATGTCATCAAGCGAGGGAGCTACTTTCGGCAGATTGCTAGAATGCACGATCTGTACGGTAGGTTAACCTTAATATAAACATAAGATCTCTTTTCCGAACTGAAAATAGGTACTAAAACCCGACCCTAGGCCCCGTGGTCCGTATAAACCCTTTCGAACTTCATGTCAACGACCCGACCTTTTATCCAATCCTCTACAGCAGTTCAACAAAGAAACGAGACAAGTGGACCTGGGCAGCAGGAATGTTTGGCAATGATACATCAGTTTTCTCGACCGTTCCGCACGACCATCATCGAGTCCGTCGTACTGCTCTAAATCCACTGTTTTCACGCACCGCCATCAAGCAGCTGGAACCAACGATCAAATCTCAGATGCATGAGCTACGTCGGAGGTTAGACTCTTTCTGCGAATCTGGAATGGTCTTGGACCTGGGGCTTGCATTCACAGTGTTTGCAGCAGATGTCATATCCGCATACTGCTTTGGGGAGCCGTTCGGCCTCCTCCAGCATCCAGATTTTGCGCCAGACTGGGTTGAAACTGTGTCAGCGCCTTCAGAACTAGGACATCTCATAAAGCAATTTCCATGGGCTCTTGGACTGCTCAGATGGGTACCACATTCTTTGATCGCTGTTATCAGCCCTGCGATTGCCCGCTTATACACTATACAAGAGGTAAGTTAAACTGCGGACTCTTTGTTTAAGCTTCTTCTGATTCAGGTTCTTGGCAGTGGATGAGTTTAAATGTTCAAAGTCTTATCAGCAAAAGCCACGAGAATCATTCGAGCTCAATTAACCCTTGTGTGTTTGAAGCACTTCTTCGCAGCAAACTGCCGGCCTCAGAAAAGACCGTTGACCGTCTAAAAGGCGAAGGGCAGACCCTCATCGGTGCAGGCACGCTAACCACCGCCAACGTTCTAAAGCATGTGGCTTTTCATACACTCGACAACCCCGATTGCCTCCATGCCCTTGTCGCAGAGTTGGAAGCTGAATTCCCAGACCCCAACGACGATATCTCGTTAAGCCGGCTAGAGAAACTCCCCCTCTTAACGGCCTATATCAAAGAGGGACTGAGGCTCGGCTATGGAGTTACGCATCGCCTTCAATTGCTAGCAGATGAACCACTACATTGTCGCGGTACGATTATTCCTCCTCGGACCCCCGTCGGTATGACATCCATTTTCATGCATGACGACCCGACGGTCTTTCCCCATCCGCGGAAGTTTGATCCAGACCGATGGCTGGGCGGGAGAGAACATCGGAGGCATCTAGAACGATGTTTCGTACCTTTCAGCAAAGGAACAAGAATGTGTCTGGGAATGCACCTGGCTTGGGCTGAAATCTACATCGTCATCGCAACAGTATTTCGATCATACTCATTTCAACTACATGAGACTGACCGTAGCCACATTGAGATGGCCCATGACTTTTTTGATCCAGCGCCTAAGCTTGATTCAAAAGGGTTACGTGTCACGGTACAGAGGAGGTAAGGTAGTTATCAGTTGGTCAAAGTTCTGATAGCTTAATGTATTCTGATAAGTATTCAATGATGAAACTCCTAATTTTGAATTGTGCTTAAGTAAGTAAGGCCTGTTATTATTTATATTCTTCCCTCTTAATAGAAACAAACACTTGACTATTATTATTAATCTTATTATACATCTAACACTACGGCAAAAGCATGATGGAACACTCCTTGAACTCTTCTGTATCCTGGCTTTGGGCTCTTTGTACTGCAATTATACTATACGTGTGTTCCTATCGTCCACCCTATGCTACCTTGTGCCGTTACTCACCTAACCTTTGTTGTGCAGTGCATTGCAGTCGCTTTATACCGGTTGTTCCTCCACCCTTTGGCTACGTTTCCGGGTCCCTTCTGGTGGAAAGTCTCCATTTGGCCGACAGTATGGCAATGTGCGCGTGGAAAGCGCCACCTTGATCTCCTTGCCGCCCATCGATGCTATGGTCCTGTTGTCCGCATTGGGCCTAACATGCTATCTTATAACACTGGCTCAGCAGCACGGAGTATCTACGCCTCTCGACATGCCAACGTCAGGAAATCCGATTTCCACTTAACTGTCGATGCTTCAGTCTCGGCACCTAGCCTGTTTAGCATTGTGGACAGGGAGAAACATGCGTTCCGAAGGCGAGTCGTCTCCCAAGCTTTCACTGAAAAGGCTATGAGAGACGCTAGCGAGTTTTACTTGAAATATTCAAAGGTCCTTTTCCAAGTACTACATGACAATGTTGGTACCGGTTGGGCCAAAGTCGACATAGAAGATTATGCAACTTGGTGGACAGCTGATACCATGGGGGACTTGTGTTTGGGACGGAGCTTTAATTGCCTTACTGAGCCGACCTTTCGACATGCAATCCCCATGATGAGGAACGGTTTGCGATACATTTACTGGGTACGTATAGTCACAGAAGTCCCCTAGTCTTCGGCCTTTGTTGATATGATACTATTTACAGGCTGGGCATCTTCCATTTAGAGATCTCATCGACTACGTCTTGGCGCACCCAATATTATCTCGATACGGTGGCCAGTCCGCAGTTGATAATAGGAATTATTTCAACTTTTGTGAGATAGCTATTCAAGAACGTATAAAGGAAGAACAAGACGCGTGTGTCAGTGGGGTTGATGAAGGAACTAGGCGTAAGGATTATATCCACTACCTACTCGCAGCTGTTGATCCCGCGACTGGTAAGGGACTTACCAGCAGCGAGTTGAAGTCTGATGCTAGCCTTTTGCTGGCAGCAGGCTCGGATGCAATGTCCAATGCAATTGCTGGCATTATGTTCTACCTAGCTCGTCATGACTTTGCTCGAGACCGAGCAGCAGCGGAAGTCAGTCATCAGTTTGCTTCAGGTGAGGATATTCGTCAAGGACCTGGACTAGCGGCTTGCACGTATCTTGAAGCTTGTATCCTTGAGTCTATGCGGATGGCACCACCAGTTGCTACGAGTCCTCTCGAACGAGTTACGGTAGGAAGCGGTATCGAGATCGACGGACACTGGTTTCCAGCAGGAATAACTGTAGGGGTCTGCTTCTATGCATTGAACTTCAATGAAACTATTCACAAAGACCCGTACCGCTTTTGGCCGGAACGATGGCTGAGTAGCGAGGATGGCGCTACTAACGGGTTTACTGCTGAGGACGTCCAGCGGTCTGAAAGCAACTTCTTTCCATTCTCCGCCGGGCATCGACAATGCCCCGCGCGGACTCTAGCTAGCCGCAACCTGAAGGTGTTTGTTGCAAAAATGCTTTGGCACTTCGACCTTCGTCCAGCGACAAATCTTACAGTCGATGAGTCAAGTGGTGAGGAGGGTCAGACGGGATTGTTCTCCATTGAGGACGCACTCATCAGTATTGTACACGGACCAGTTCTTGAGTTCAAGGCACGGCTAGGCGATAATTCTTCCTCTTCTTAATAGAGAGCTTCATGCCACATAAAGGGCTACATTCAACCCAAGGCTACTTAACTTGTAGCGACGGCATACAATCCAAAAAAGATATTCGCAATGGTGTACTCAACAAAACCACGCATCATTCAACTCAAGATTCAGGAATAATTCTATCTAGATAGAGCTTCCTTTGTCGCAGCATCTACTCCTTGAAATCATTATGGTACACACCTGGATTGATGTACGATGTGATGGCCAGTGATCCATCACGTTGAAAAGCCACTGCGAGGTACGTCTGCAGGCGATGTCCACATGCCTTTCGGTTTCCAGTGCCAATAGCGCCTAATGCACGTACGAAGCCATCATGGAATTGATCTCTTTGCCTAAGGCGCAGATATTGGCCAATGCCGGAAGCCACAGCTGCGTCTCATCTTCCAAAGCGAATGACGGGTATGTAAAGCTTCACATCGGGAAGCTTTGAACTGGGGGCTATATCGAAGTAATATGTCATCCGTTCATAAAGGTCGAAATCATGCGCGAGACCCTTGTCGAAGACACCTTGGACTTCAAGTTCATCGTCCCAAGAGATCGGAGATTCTGTCCCCAAAATAAGGCTGAGGAGTTGTTCCAGCTCCTTGATGCCACGATCCATATCTGATATTTTCCCTCCGAGTGTCATGACTGACACTATCGATGCGAAGGAAGTTGCCGTGGACGAAACGTATACCTTTAGGCGAGATTTAGTTGGATCGATACAATCGACTGCGAGCATGTCAGGGACCAGATCTATCCCCGTTGTATTGTTCTTAACATAGTCCAGAGTAGCATCCAGGGCAGCCGCGTCGGTCAAAACCCCACGAGCTGCGCTTGCAAATGTCTCGAACGTCGGACGCCCGCCTGATCCTGCTTCGGCCGATGGAAGGAAGTAAGCTTTGACAACGACACCGTTAAGCACGTGCTCAAAGGCTACGAACATGCTTGACTTTGGCGCGTTTGGGTTGTCTGAGGCTACCTGCCGCTGGTCGATACCAAAGGCTTTCGCGAAATGGTAAAACCAAGTGAGATCCAAGCCAGGAACGCAAGAGGCTAGGTCTTGAGTCAGAAGCTTCTCTGTTTCCAGATAGTTGTACGGATCAGTCGGACCGCCCGTATGAGACCCGATTGCTTCGATGCAGTAACGGATTTCCGGAGGGCTAGCGGAATTATTCCACTTCCAGCTATACTCAATGGGGGTCCCATCGTCGGTAAGTAGGCTAGTATAACGAGAGGGCGAATTGAGTTTTCCACCCTTGTTCAACGGAACAATTCTGGGAAGCACCTTGGCATAGAGAAAAAGAATTATCTCAAATTGTTTTTCCGTGGGATAATGTGCCTCCTGCGCTAGTAGACAAAGTTGAGAGCCAATTAGCTTCCACAAAGGTGCCAATTGCGCCCCTGGGTCAAGCCACTGAGATGCTATGGACCAGGCTGATGGACCAGATGGGCAATCGGTGAAGGTAATGTCGTTCATGGTATATATAGGAAGCTGTGGTGTGTTTTGCAATCCCTTTTTGCATGTAATGTGGGTGGACTCGGGCCAATTGTCAAGGGGGTAGTAGTCAATATATTTATGTACACATGAAAATCAGCTTAACTAGGTAGAATGAAGATACACTTCCATGGAAATCTGTACGACGAAACATCAGGCGGCTTGCGTATATATCCTTCACATATCAGCTCAACGCTAACTACGTGCCATGCGCCAAGTAACGGCTCTAAACCTTACGCAATGAAACAACACTTCAAACACTTTAGCTGCGTCCCGTATCTTTTCAACGCAGAAGCATCAGAATATCAGACCCTTGATATTTGGATGCCAACCAGGCTGCAGCATGAAGACCTCTCAAAAATGTATTGGGTCATGTAAGAACATCATTCACATTCATTCATTCTATAATTGTAGTCTTGACACACCTCGCAGTTTTGTCCACGGTGGTGCCTGGCGCGACTCTGACATCACAGCGACCAACTTTGCTGCGAAGGCAGTCGTGGATCTATTTGAATCTGGAGTTTCCGAGGCTATCGAAGGTATAGCTTCTATTAACTACCGGCTTTCGCCTCGGACACTCAGCCAACCAATGCCGTCTAGAGGCCCTCTTGGTCATGAACAACAGGTTATGCATCCAGACCACTTAAACGATGTTATCTCGGGTATACAGTATTTGCAGCGTAAATTCCGTTTTGGAGACCGATATATATTGACCGGGCATTCTTGTGGCGCGACTCTTGCGTACCAAACGTTGATTCGGCAGTCCATGGATAAGCCCGAGATCCATGTTGCCCCTCAAGCTATCATCGGTGTGGCTGGTCTGTACGACCTTCCATTGCTACGAGATATGGACCCCACGCCACCGATGTGCCAACAGTTTTTACTTGCCGCATTCGGCACGGATGAGACGTTATGGCGGGATGTAAGCCCTGCCAGATACAGCGACTTCGAGACGCTTTGGCCGTCAGGGAAGCTGGCTGTCATGGCCTACTGCGAAGAAGATGAGTATGTGTCGTCGGTTCAACTCGATACAATGTATCAGGCGCTTAGGCTTTGGGGGAAGAAGAAAGGAAGAATAGTCAAGACACTAAACCTGAAGGGTGGGCATGATGAAGTTTGGAGGACAGGTTCTGGACTTGCGAGCTCTGTTGAAAAGTCTATAAATTATATACAGGAGCTCTCTGCTTTGGAGGCATGAGATAGAAGAGACTCTGTCCATTCCCACAGCCTAAGAGCTATAACAATGTCATTCGCATGTCGCGCTGGTTCGGAGTCATGGCAATCTTCCAAGTAGTCTCCAAGATAGCCTAGAACAAAATTGAGGGGCGATTAGATATTAAAAATAGATCGTGTTCATTTTCAATGTTACTCACCTGCAGCCAATGGGTCCAGTGCTGCTAATAGTATCGTGGCGGCCCCCTGACTCGGACTTTTGGTTGGGAGTGATTTCAGAATCACGGCCACCTCGTCTGGAGGCATATTTCGCCATAGGTTAGTGGCTATGACTGCAGGCGATGTCAGTAATGAACCGAAATACAAGAACTCGTCGGGTTTCATTTACCGCCTGGATTGACGGAGAACCCTGTGATTCCATCTTTGAGAACGCCAGATGAAATGGCCCTGGCATGTAAAGTGACGGCAGTCTTGGACTGTGCATATGCCACGAGCGGTGAGTAGCCAGATTCCCAAGGAATGTCAAAAGCCCTGCATGCTGCACGGGAGGGCTGTTGGTCAGGAGGCAGAACCGATGATCCGATGAAGTGCGGGTCGCTAAAGCGGAAGGGCGAAACAGTATGAGCGCTACTCGATACATTGATCACACGCCCTGAAGCCTCTGGCGACCTCAGAGGTTCGGCGAGTAACTTAGCGAGTAAGAAGTGCCCTACGTAGTTGACAGCAAGATGAACCTCGATGCCCGACTCAGTCAATGTACGATCCGGAATGCACATGACTCCGGCGTTGTTCACAAGTACATGAATGCGAGAGGCAACCTTCTTGATTTCCTGCGCAGCATTCTCCACGGACTTGGTCAAAGCAAGGTCCATCTGTATAACCGAAATTTTGAGATCTGCATATTGAGCGACGAGAGTTTTGGCAATTGCTTGTGGACGCTGAATGTCACGACCCGTAATGATGAGAAGGCCTGGGCTATACGGGGCGAGAGCTTCACATATGGCTGCACCGAGGCCTCCAAAGCCGACACCCGTAATAACAACTACATACGCCATCAATGACTAAGTGCTTGCTATGGAGAGGTCTGGAGAAGTGCTTACAGGTTTTGCCGGAAATTTCGCCGTGGAATGCCGCGGCGACATCCTCAGCTTGTGTAGTGCTATCGAACATTTATGTGGAGGTATAGTTGACGAAGGGTCAAAACAATGGCCTTCCTTATTAAAGAGAAGAGCTATCCGGGTTGTTGGTCACTAGGGATGTAAGTACGTCGCGTAGAAATAAAGGTTGATTAAGTGATTGTTAAAAGTATTACATCGGTTTATAAGAGTATTCAGCCCGACAGTATTTTTATGCGAGTGTCTGAAATTCTCCAAGTCCCACAAATGTCCTTGATATGCAATACTTATTATGATATTCTTGGATTGGTGACCCACTTCAGCAGGGAATTCGTTGATTAATATCAACGAAACCCCGCTCCCTGCACGTGCCATACTGGGCTGACACCTACCAAATGAAGGCACCCATGTGCGTGCTTTAACAACATTCTGACAAGACATCAGCGTTCTAACTGTATCTCCGATCTTTCACCCAGTCTACCAGCGCAAGCTATTTGAGAAGAGACACTTACACCATGCCACCAATTATCCACTGCGTGCGCCATGGGCAGGGCGTTCACAACCTCAGCTACGCGAACCATGATCTGCATGACCCCGAACTGACCCCTCTTGGAGAGGAACAGGCCCAGGCTTTGACCACCAGGTTTCCCGAATTGGCCAACAACGTTGAACTTATCGTATCATCACCACTACGACGTACTATCCAGACTGCTCTATTGGCATTCCCATCAAAGCTCAAATCCGGCATGCAAGTTCTGGCTTGGTCAGAGGTGCAGGAAGCAAGTGATCTGATATGTGATACTGGCAGTCATCTTCCTGATATTAAAGCCAGGTTCTATGGTCTGCCTGTAGATTTCAGCCTTATCGAGCCAGACTGGTATCTTAAGGTAGGTAAACTCAATTCTGAACCTTTCATTCTAGAGCTCTAATTAGGTTTTATAACAAAGCAAGGGAAATGGGCCCCAACTGCAGCTTGCCTCCTCGAGAGGGCACAGCTTGCCCGGCAATGGCTGAGCGAAAGGCCTGAAGCTGAAATTGTAGTGATTTCACATGGCTGTTTCCTACACTTTCTGACTGATGACTGGGTCAATGCCATTAATCCTCAAGGTGTGTTGTTGTTAATCATGTAAATATAAGTACTGATACCAATGAGTGATGTAGCAACCGATTGGGCCAACGCTGAGGTCCGCTCTTTTACCTTGGCTTCCGATATGAGTGGAGGTTGCTCTTTCAATGAGACTGGGGGTTCAAGAATGAGACGAGGGTGTAAAGAGCTAGCTTTAACAAAGGAGCAACAGTTAGAGCTACGGGATACAGTACTAAAGACATGGATCGAATGGGGAGTAATAAGAGCGTAATGTTTATATAGTAAATATTATTAGAAGTATTAATATATTTACTGTATAATTATAACTTATATATTACCTTCTAAAAGCTAAGCTTACCTAAAGTCTTTTAGTATATTAGTATAATATATATTATTAGTACACTATAAGCTTTAATTATTAATTAAAAATACAATTTGCAACGTTAAACAGCTATAGTTAACTCTAACCAATCCTACATATCTGGTGTATTTTACTAATCACACCTTGGCTAGCTGCATTACAGTATATTTAAGTTACCTATTGCTAGAAAGGGAAATAAAGCGTATGTATCCGTAACAGAAGGACACACAATTCAGCTATCACCTTGTTACCTCAAAATTGCAGTTTAACTACTTCACCTACAAAATCCACCATGCTGTATACCTCGCGTCAGTTCTCTCGTATAACTTCTAACAGTACTTAAAGCAACACTTACCCTTTGCTAAAAGTCTCCTTTACTAATAGCATTTAACATATATAAATAATATTTTAGGTATTGTGTTCTTTATCGTGTTGCTGAACTTATTTACCCTGTTTATCAAGATAGCTTCCAGAGCCCAGGAGAATGAGGAAATAAAGTGGTCCAGTATTACGACTTCCCTGGTGCTGCGAGTTTTCTTCACCCCATACCCGCCTTATATCATTCCGTCCTGACAACCCCGTATCCTCGCTCGCCTCAAGTCCCAACTCATTCACACACCCCGCGAAAAACTACTTTCTAATATCTTCTCCTTTATTCAAATTCCTCATCGACCATCTAAGCGACCTGCCGTTACGATCCTGGAGCAAGAGTTTGACCAAGATTACAGTTCCAGCCAGCGCCAATGCCTGTTTGTGTTGCGGCCAAGATGTAAGGAGAGATAGGCGCCTTAGTTAGGGCAGGTAGCTAACACACCTTATTCACAAGTTCAAACGCTTGATGCTTTTACTTGTGTCCTTAAAGATATTGTCCTTTACCACCTTCAAGATATTGGCACCGATCAAGGTGTTCGCATTACGGCATTGACATCCCTCACCCTCAGCCAGCAGTAATCAAACGTTAACTATACGTAATGCGCCAAGTCCAGCTCCAGGGAATTTATTTAGGGGGATAGAAGTCTCTTGCATGTTATCTTTAATTCCCATAGCGAGCGTCTGTCTACAGATATATAGCCTCTATTAGAAGTGACCTAACTGCTTAGCTTTCGGCTGCTTATACCAAGGTACTATCTGCCCAGTTTATTGTAGACCCAGTATGGGATTTCTTATATTAACTTATCTTATTATAATTCGCAAGGATTCTCAAGACCTTAGTAGGGCCAATACTTATTGGCTTATACAAGGAGTTGTAGTTGCCTTAATCAGAGCTCTGGTATTTTATTCCCAGGCCGTCACTCTCTGGAACACAAGAGCACATATCATTCCATTCAATTAAGCTTTGATAAAATGGCAACCACATCATAATCTTGCAGAATCGGCTCAGATGTACTACGTCCTTCTCTTGCCCTGGCACCAGATCCAAGAGTCAACTCAATCGGCAAATCTCAGTTTCTTTATACAACCCATAATATCAACAGATAATACCAGCAAGGTATAGTTATATATAAAGCAAAAGTGTAACAATGTATCTACCTGCTGTATGTAAACCTCTATAATTAATGCAAAAGCAAAACAAAAAGCACCCTTTCCGAAAATATCAGGAAATATACAACCAAAAGCCAACATGTATCCGAGACCTCAAGTATGTTCATGGCAACCAGTCTCTTGGTTTGCATTCACTTCTCCCTCTTCCCATCGTCAACCTTCTTTCAAATGTCTCGCATCTTCTTTCCATCGTCTGCATTCCGCATGACCCAATCAAATATCTTTCCAATCACAATAGCACTAAGGGCAATAACTACAACCAAGCCAGTAATAAAGAGTGCTACTTGGTCGTGCCAGATGTTGTACTCATACTTCTCAGGGAAGAAATAGTGAGCGCAGGCAAAGTAGTAGTAAGCAACATAGTAGCTTGTCCGGAAGATACAAAAGGCCACAATATCTTCACCTTGATGTCTCTCGGCAAAGGCAGCCAGCTGCTCGACTGCATTGAGGGGGTAAGCCCTTTCCCAGAGCCAATGAATGAAGATACCTAATACGACAATGATGACGAGGAATCGGCGACGGCAGATCTTGTCTCCCTTAATAATGCTCCACATGACAAGGTTCATGAAGCAAGAAATCACTGCCCAAGGGATTGAAACAACCCGCCAAAACAATGCGGTCAAGGGGCTAATTACCAGCTTATAGAACAGTGATAAAATGCCTCTGAGAAACTGAGACCAGCAGCTCCTTAGCTTTGCGAGGCAAAAGCATACAAAGCGGCGAATCTCAGTGGATACCATCCTCTTCCAATCAATACTGCACCAGGCAGCAAGGCTAAGGATAAAGATGACAAAGACTCCAGAGAAGTATACAAAAAAGGTATATCCGATCATGTTGTTAAGCTCTTCCAAGGATGGCATGACAGGTAGATCGTTTTGCATCAACCATTCATTACACTCGTCGAAGTACCGAATGCCGATGTAGATTGCAACAACGCTTATGGCTGAAAGGACAGATACAATGGCCTTCCAGTAGCTACCAAAGAACCGAATCCAGCTCCAAAGGACTTTGAGATGATTAAGAAGAATGGTTTCCCGCACGTAACCATGATCGTCTAACTTCGCGCCATCGGCTGGCAGCTGAGAAGCAATCCCAGATGAAGATGCATCTGCATCCTCCAGATGAGAGGGAGAAGAACCTTGAGAACTCACCTCAAAGGTTTCAATTTCCGCCATCGATGAGTTCGAAGACCCAGAGGATGGCCAAGTGGTATTGGAGGAGCTTGGGGTGTCATAAGAGGGTGATTGTGAGGATTGAGTACCGGACCGGCTTGCCGTATCCTGTTCCTCATAGTCGGAAGACCATGGGGTTTGGGGAAGTGAAGAGCCCGCAGTGGTAGATTCTGGGGGCGGAGTGCGCGGGGACCCCTGGGAAGGAGTCTTGGAGTTATTGCGGCGCTTTCGGTGAGGGGCCTTAGGTGCCATTGCGGAGGATAATGAAAGTCTTGTGATGAGAAATTGTTTTAGTTGTTTGTTTGTTTGTGAAAGTGATCCAGAGTCAATGAATTGGATTTGGTTGTTAATAATTCGTTACTACTGGGATTTATTATAGATTAAATACTTAACCAGTTACTATTCTCAGTCTTTGGATCTTTAGTTCTTTTTGCTTATTGTAGCGTTAAAAGTCTTTCAGTTGTCAAACAGCTGCACACTTCGACCCAATTTTTAATCGCCTTTCGGATGTTCAAACGCAGCATTGTTCAGCTTGCCTTTCAATGGCCATGACAGTGTCTAAGCGCAGGTGTTCAGGCAGGGCTAAGCTAAACGTAACAAGGGCTGGAAACAATGCGAGGCCTGAAGTAAGGCCATTGGCCAGGGTTATTTTTAGCAACAATAAAGTGCACAAAAAGAAAAGCAGCATTGATCAGGCATACCTTTGTTTCAATGTACTGAGCACTAAGATGTAATATTAGTAGCGACTGGGTATGGGAAGCTTTTTCATTGTCTCGTCATTGTTGAATTCGATGCTTTGGAAAAGATTGCTCTACTGACGTACAATAGATTAACTCATCGCAATCGCCATGCCCCCCGGGGGCCCTTTCGTCCACAGACGTTATTAGTGCAGGCTGGTTGGTTCAATGACCATAAGCTTATGAGTGTTACTGATAAGTCCGTTTAGAGAGCATAGGAAGGAGAGGCGCCACGCCAGCTAGTTCAATTAGTTCACTTATGGCTTTGACGCTGAGGCGAGGTGTATTGTGAACGACAGGACAATTTTCAAGAAACATAGCTGGCTCTGCTGATGATTCCTGAAGTGAAGCGTACTCTAGCATCCAACCTACGAAAGCTTGGCTCAACAAAAACCCATGACGATTACAAGAGAACGGTAGTAGAGACCTCGAGAGATGCTGTAGCCAGCAAATCTTTATATACTGAAGCCTCTTTACTGTTGCAGATAGAAGAGTCTGTTCTCTCAATGTCGATAGAGGAGTAGTACCTGGAGAAGTATGCTGTGTTTTAGCTTTACTATTACTGCTAATATTTTTATGTCTCTGATACTAACGCAGGTGTCTTAAATTCGGTTGGCGCCTGTCAACATACCGGTATCCCGGACCTCGGAAGTCCGGGAGCCTCGACCCCGCATGGGCTGTCAATACCGACTGCCGCGGAGGATCCTGTCACTGAATCATATCTTTTACTCCACGATAAAGCTTTATCGCTTTATTTTTACAGTAGCGTTCCTTGGTTCATTATGGTATAGTGTCTAAGTTGTTATCTCGATGTGTTATTTGCGGTTGAGGCTTGTAGCTAAGACCACAGGAAAGTCCCTAAACGAGTCTCTTAAGATTAAGGGCAATATGGGACTCTCTTTATAGCTTAGTTACCTCGAAGGGAGCCAGAGACACCTCAAGCCACGCATAACCCAAAGAGCCCTCCGTGAAATGGCGCCAGTCAAACGCCAATTAACCACTTCAGTATACCTAGCAGTTCGCCTTATTGGGAAAGCTGGAGCAGCCCCGAGCACCTGTAAGAGATAAGGCGCCATCTTTCGTCTAAGCTTTGGAGGGAGACTCGAGTAATGGGCCCAAGTGTTCTACAGTAGCTTGACAGATACCTGCTTATCACCTGTCAATAGTGCACGACAAACATTTCCAGGGCTTATCCTATAAGGGAGCCCTTTAGGTTTAATTAATAACTGTAAAAGCACTAGCTTTATGTTTAAAACCTTTATAGCTTAATAAAGCTTTATTTAATTAAAAACCTAGTTTTAAATATAACTAAATCTTAAATAAATAAACTTTTTTACCTAATATTATTAGCTGATTTAACTTTTTCCTTATAGTTATTACTTACTAGTAATTTTATTATAAATAATAAGTA
>JAAOAM010000155.1:0-91321 GCA_013396015.1 Fusarium mexicanum | reverse complement strand
GGACCTTGGTGGTGTAGATGGTCGAGGTGGTCAACTTGGTGGTCCCCTGGTGAGGAGGGTACTTGGAAGAGGGATGCTCCTCAGTCACAGGGCAGACGGTGGTAGAGACAGCGTAGGTCTCGGTGGTGACATGGGGCTTCTCAGGGCAGTTGGTAACCTCAGGAGGACACTTAGTAACAGTGTGGACCTTGGTGGTGTAGATGGTTGAGGTTGTCAACTTGGTGGTTGTCTCGTGAGGAGGAGGAGCGACGTGAGTCTCGGTCACGGGGCAGACGGTTGTGGAGACGGGGATGGTCTCAGTGGTGACGTGAGGCTTCTCGGGGCAGTTGGTGACCTCAGGGGGACACTTGGTAACAGTGTGGACCTTGGTGGTGTAGATGGTCGAGGTGGTCAACTTGGTGGTCTCCTGGTGAGGAGGGTACTTGGAAGAGGGATGCTCCTCAGTCACAGGGCAGACGGTGGTGGAGACGGGGATAGTCACGGTGGTGACGTGAGGGCCAACAGGGCAGTTGGTGACCTCGGGAGGACACTTGGTGACGGTCTGGACCTGAGTGGTGTAGATGGTTGAGGTGGTCCACTTAGAGGTCTCGGGGTAGCCAGGCTTGGTGTACGAAGGCTTGGTGTAGGTTGGCTTGGTGTACGAAGGCTTCGTGTAAGTGGGAGGCAGGTAACCAGTCTCAGTTGAGGTACCCTTGGCGGGGAGGGTATCGCTAGGAGGAAGGTAAGGAGTCTCGGTTGAGCTGTGCTCCTCGGGCTGGGTCTCAGAAGGAGGAGGGTAGACACCAGTGGTCTTCTTCGGGGGAGGGTAGACGTCGGTGCTCTTCTCGGGAGGAGGGTAGACATCAGTGCTCTTCTTGGGAGGAGGGTAGACATCAGTGCTCTTCTCGGGAGGAGTATAGGCACTGGTAGTCTCCTCAGGAGGGGGATAGACGTCAGTGCTCTTCTCAGGAGGAGGGTAGACATCGGTGCTCTTCTTGGGAGGAGGGTAGACATCAGTGCTCTTCTCGGGAGGAGGGTAGACATCGGTACTCTTCTCAGGAGGAGTATAGGCACTGGTAGTCTCCTCAGGAGGAGTCACAGGCGTAGTCTCCGCGGGAGGAGTGTAGACGTCGGTGCTCTTCTCAGGAGGAGGGTAAGCCGCAGCGGGGGGAGTATAGTCGACAGCAGGAACAGGGTAGTCCCTCTCGACAACAGCAGCATTAGCCAGGCCGACAGCGGCGCCGAAAATAACGAGACCTCGCATCTTGAAAGATTTTGTTTAACGAATGCTATAAACGAGTGAAGCGGTTGGTTAAACGAAAGGTGGGTGAAGAAGAAAGCCGAAAACAAATAATTCTGAGGGAATCACCCAAGACTCTTATACTCGATGCAAGGTGTTTCCCCTCCCCCCCTTTGGCAAACACCCCAGGATCTTATCATCTTGGCTCCCTCGTGTCCTATCGGCCCAACTGTGTAATGCCAGAAAAGAAATACGGGCTCTTCTCCATAGTTCATCCTAGTAACGTGATGTAATAACAGCAGGAAAAAAAAGGTTGGTTGGGTAAAGTTGTACGGTGGACCTTCTCCTGCGGGCGGCTCGCAGGGATCCATAATAAATTACATCCATGCTCAAGATCACGATGTTGGAGTGCGACCGTATGGCCAAGTTCGGATGTGACGGAGCACCCGTCGTGTTCGTCTATTACGGTTGGTGCACGGTGCAGCCAAAGGAAACGTTTGGTTGAGCCGCTTGAATGGCTACCAGTGTTTCGCCGTTTTTTTAATTAGATAAAGTTAATCAGAACACGCCGCGTCCTCTCAGGCACACGAACCGTATTACCCGTAATGGTTGGAGTCAGCCTGCGGGGTACCGTTTGACTAAGACGTGCGTTAGCTCTGTACTTGGCTGGCGCGGGCTGTAGTGCTGTCTCAGTGGTCTGCCGTGCCGGTACTCCCTTGACTCCTTACCTACCAATTCACTGACGGAGGGGGATCTGCAGCCCCTGGCCATGTTGCCTGGCCAAGTGGTCTTGAGTCCTTTGGTTGATTCGTGGGGCTCTCGTATACAAAAAGCGCTGCCCTTGGCGTGTGTGCTTTGCTTGACGCCCCTACATACACGAGGGGGGGGGGGGAAGGTTCCCTGTAGATCGCTGCTTATCTCCCCACTCTGCCACTAAAAATCTCGCACTGAATCTCGAGGTTGGCCAGCAGAACACGCACGTTGACTTGTGAAGGGGTTGTTGCATAAATCACAGTGGAGATTATGCTGTCTTGGAGTATGTCAGCCAAACGATGTCTTTTGTTGATTGTTTGTTGGTGTTGGTAATGGGTAGCATCAGGGAAATCCACTCTGGATGATCAAGGTAGCATTTCGAGGCGAGTTCCGTTTAATCCTTGTTTGGCAATCATAGTCGCTTGATGACAAGACGATGCCGAGACAAGGGCGGGAAAGTTACGTGTGGTATCCTTGCTTGACTACACGGTAACCTCCTTTTTCATTGAGTAAGTACTCTATGTCGACATCGAGGCGCTCTACTCACCATCCATTACGGTATTTTCTTATTACCGATAAAGCCCATTGGAGTCTGTGCATCCCTGTTCCTGCATTCACGTACAGTATCACTCGGCTGGCGCTTGCATACAAGGACTGTAAGGTGAGTTGTTCAATTGTGAACAACAATCTCTCCGTACATAAGCCGGCAATCATTGGCGTAGAACCTTTGATGAAATTATCACAAGCGCAGATGCAACCATTCGGCAGATTAATTCTGCCTGCTTCTAGCGGGCGGCATTTCGAAATAACGCCATCACCGACCGAATTGACTTTGACAGCAGAAATCTTATTAAGCTTCAGGGTAGCAATTGTCAACATCGTACCATTCCATGCCTCAGGCCTTGTTCCTTGTTCGGAGTTTGCTGCCGAGGAACAGAAAAAGTTTGACAGTTGGGCTTGGCTCCACGCGACAAGCGGAGCCGAAACCGTTTTGCCCGACAGGAATGCGGGAATCGAAGACAATCGATCGGGTATATCCTCAGTTTTCTAGGTAGAAAACCAAGGATAAAAAATGGACCGTTATTGTAACTGTCCAAGCGGCTCAAAATCCAAGATATCGAGAGTTGGTTCCTTGCAAGATCTTGGATGTTCGTTGTTGATGAGGCTTTTTCATCCAATCGTTGACGTCAAGTTGCTTGGCTTTTATGCAACTAATTCATAAATACGAAGTCTTGAGTCTAAGGCTAAATGAGGGCTGCAGAGTGCAGTGAAGATCTCTGGTGTGATGGAGGATATCGGCGATACGGGTTACGGAAAAGGGGAGAATCGTAATTCAATTGAATCTGGCCCTTTCTTGAGATACTCCATACCGTACTTTTGTTGCCGTCAGCTGTCGGCAAGGTAAGGCTGTCTAGGTCCATTGTCCAAGCTTGAGCTGTCAATGCCCAGCTCGTAAACCTTTTTTTTGGCATTTTAATTAATCTGGCTATTTTTACGCAGGCGAAATTACAATAAGGCAACGGATGGGATTCGTCCCGCCGTATAGCAAACAACTTTGATGTCCAACCCCCAAAAACCGTATTCCTCAGTGTGACCATGTCTCGTGCGACCCATGGATGCTGATGTGACATTCCCAATCGAGTTGCCCAGTCTCCACCTCCTTTTTTTCCTTTCTCCTCCCTCCTTTCTTTTGCTCAACACCATCTTCCCCGTATTGCAGAAGTTCCTGCATTTCATTTCACCAGAGCCACTACAATCCGCGGAAAATCAAAATTGTTCCCTCGAGTCTCCAGAACCAACGAGAACTGCGATCGACAGGGGCTGGTTTCATGTGCGTTGGTCCCACCGTTCAGTGACGAATGAGGCTTGACTGTGCTGAGGTTAGCGCTCGTATTCCTCCGGCCTCACCACTGCCAATGCGGATAAGCGGAATATGAGAAGCCGAGGCGGCTCGATCGGTGACTCGGCCGAACCATAAATATGGCTATACGAGCCAGCTTTTTGGTCTTGAAATTACTTGGTCTGTTTGCTCATCACTCGAGACTATGACGTGAGTTTTTATGTGTCAAGTCAGGCCTGACAGATGGTGAATGATGAGATTTAGTACCGTTCTGAAAGTGACCTCCGAGCTAGAGTGATGAGTGAATTGCTCTCATACCTTCTTCTTCACAGAACTCATCAGTCTTACACAAAACCTCTATTCTAAGCTCAACCAATATGCCGTAAAGACACTTCACGTGAGAATAAGTGAGATTAGTATAAGAGTGAATGTAATTAAGTCGACAGTGCAGCTTCTGTCTACAATTAATCATAGCTGAGGAAGATGTAGTGCATAGAGCTGTTAAAACTAAATGAAATTGTTACTCAGAGTCTCATAGTACTGTGCCTAGGTGGGTGATTTCTATGAACTAGTAACCTTTTCAAGCACTTTAGAAATTGGACTTCTGTTACTCGGTTCTTAATTGAGATAAAGCAGTGAGAAAGCGTGTTGCTAGTTGTCTTGACGCTGGTCTTGATAGCTATGTTATGTGTATAAGAAAGACTTTTAGTATAGAGAATGTTGTGCCTGGCTTTTTAACATATTAAAGCCCAAAGAATGCTATAACTATATACCTGGCCTCTAATAACTTAGATCCAGAGTATGTAGATATTTGCTCCATGCTGGAACAGCCTGGCAAATGAACGCGGTCTAGGGTAGGCTTTAGCAGATTTAACCACCACTGTGTTCACAAATTTAATAACCAGGACAATAATATAAGCCTTTAAATTAATATTTTCTCTTTAAATTACTATAAGGACAGTATTTTATATATGTCTTCTAGTCTTAAAATTAGAATTAAGTCCATCCTGCTTGCCTATAGGCCTGGGTATTTAACTTTTAGTACTATTGCTCTATCTGGGAATAATCACTTTTTTACGAGTGATTGAGGCGTCAACCCACTCATCGTAATTTACTTCAGATCCGCGATATGCCACAGGTCACTAGCTTTGCATTGTTCCAATGCAGCCGTATATCCACCTCATCATTCTGCGGCTTCTGAAGTGAGGGCAAATGGCCACCTACCAAGTCTGAAACGAACTGGCAGTTAGTATCCCGAGAAATGGCCCAGGAACGTATGCGGAGGGCAACATCTTACTGTTATTTCTGATGGTCGTAAGCACGCTTGCATGCGTTGCCTCGGGTACTCTACATCAACCAACCAATTATCGGCGCAAGCCAGACTGGAGGTCTAGAACGACTTGAATCTATGCCAAGAGTCTGCTTCGCCATACGTGCCTGATTCCAACGGGCGATATCCCCGATCCACGTTTCTCATTTGAATCTAGACATCTCAGCACTCAAACCAACAAGCCTTGTCAACCAATCGTCAAGATCGAAATCGTCGGAACCGACGATTAAGTTACCAGGTAGATCTTGAGTCTGGTAAACGACTCGTCATATCGCCCCCGCGCTGTGGCGTCGACAATAGCTGTTAGTTCCTGGGCGCAAAGCCTCGTGCAGACAAACAACTCCTATGCCCCCATTCCAGAGTCGCACAAGGCCGTTAGCCAAGGGCCTTGTTTGTCCAGTGGCTGGTCTCTAGAGAGAATGCGGATAAGATCGCCTATTGTCAGATCGTGGTGGGAGACTCGATTCCATAGGGAGATTGGCGAGATCATTCCCGAATTCCATCTTATTGGTTTGGCTTGATTTCCGTGCTGTTGGGAACCAATCATGTGTCAGTGATCGTCCCTGGAGAAGACTGGGTTTTTTACACTGCTTATGGCAAACATTGGTCTTAGCTTGTGAAGCTGAAGATTGTCACATCTACGAGTCGCAAGAAATATGGCAATTAGATGCAGTTAATGCATCGACTTCACGGCTAAAAACCTATAGAGAGAGGATAACTAGTGGGCGAATATATGGTCTGCCATGACGGTTCCTGGGAGATGAGGCGCTCAGGAATGCACCCCATTCTCATCAGCCCTAGCGTATACTTCCACCAACGTCAATGTCTTAGTCTAGTACAACAGAAGCCAACCAGGTATTCGGCAACATCCTATCGGAATTCCCGATCCGCTCTAGACCCAACATAATGGATGGTTGTACCTGTGATACGATTCACAGCATCAGATGCATGCAGGGTTGGACAATCTGCAGCCACTGCCGAAGTGCCACAAAGTATCCTTGGGTTTCACAGCATGCTTATAACGCTGTGCGACCCTCCTCTAGGTCTTTATCCCCCCCTTTTGACTGTTTTGGTGATCTCATTTCACCATGACGCTCAGCAGGCGGTTTCTCATAGTGGGGACGATATGCCTGCTGTACGATGCAGCGACGGCTCAATCTCCAGGCTCTATGCTTGCAAACGCGCCGAAATGTGCTGTTAGTACTACAGACGTTGAGCTTGATAATTTGGTTGCTGACGGGTACTAGATCGATTGCCTAACCGAGCTTCTGAGCAAGAAAGAATTTGCGGAGATGGGACAGGAGGCGACGTGTAGTAACAAGTCGTTTGCCAAAGCGATGGGTGTTTGCTTGATGGTGAAGTGCTCTATGAGGCAGACAATGGGTGCGTGGCTCCAAGAAACATGGGTTCAGAGTTGCTAACGTGTAGAAAGACTTCATCAAAGACTCGTCGGCTGCATGCGGGATTCCACCGACCAACCATACAACGTCGTATCGAGTCAACAGTACAGTCGTGTTTGCATTTGCACTCGTCTTCTTCGCTTTGAGGATAGTAACCAAGTTACGGCTTGGCCTTACGTGGGGGATCGACGATACCCTGACGACTCTATCGGTTGTGAGCTTATTTACTTACACTGCTGTGACTGGATGAGTGCTTACGGTAATAGGCAGTTATGATTCCGTATTATATCGTGCTGCAGATCAGTAAGTTCTTCCGTTTGGTTCCCCATCATCAAAGCGGGTTTGTTGACTTGAGACTTTTTCAGTGCTCGCTTTGGGACTTGGTCTTGACATGTGGTTTATAACCGATAGCCAGATCATACTGATCTTCAAGGTTAGACTGGGATATTACCGCCGTAGCTTGCAATGACCAAACTAATATTTGCTCTCAGTTATTCATCGTCATCGAAGTCTTGTACCTAACAGCACTAGTCCTCGTCAAAGCAGCAATCCTGTGCTTCTTCCTCCGGATCTTCCCCGACCACAAATTCAGGATTGCGGTCAAGTGCACCATGGTCTTTAACGCTCTCATCTGGGTAGGATTCTTCATCTTCGTCTTCTTCCAGATCCAACCGTTTTCACTGTTCTGGAATGGATGGCAGCAGAAGAAGGGCCATCTAATTCTGACCGGGTTTACTAATTTCACTCTGCCGCTTGCGGGGATAAATCTGGTGCTGGATGTCTGGATGCTCATCCTGCCCATGACGCAGCTCTGGGGAATGGGACTGAAACTAAAGAAGAAGCTCGGTGTCATTAGCATGTTCAGTGTTGGAATATTGTAAGTGCTTCAAAGGGTGTATCATGATTTATTGGCTAACAGGATAGTCTTACAATTGTCGCCGCGATTCGAGTACGCGAACTCGTAGCTTTTCTACTCTCTCAGGACTTAACGGGTAGACATTTTCAGTCAACTATTCAAAACACGAGCTAACGTATCAATCAGTCGCCCATGCACAATCAGCCTTCATCTGGTCAAACGTGGAGATTTCGGTCGGTGTCATGGTCGCTTGCATGCCGCATATTCGGCATTTGGTGAGACATATAATATCGCGAATAAGAGCAAGGAAGGGTACGGAGCCGAGACAAAACAACAGAAATATTTTCGTTGATCGATCGCTTGCGACTATTGAGGTGGGGGACTCGCAGGCCATTGAACTGAACGATGAAGGTGGACTCTTGACGGCAAATACATGTACTACGGCTTCATCTGCGACGAGAGTTGGGACAACGTCGACAACAAAAGGTGGGAGAAAGGATAGCCAAACGTATGCGTCGGTCAGTTTTGCAAGCGATGGAGATACCCAAGTGTAATATTAGTATAGCAATGACTCGATGTAAGAAATGTAATAGGGCATTGACATGAATGTCATCGAGATGACAGCCATGATCGACTAGACTAGCAGGCATCGTGAAGTGTCAAGTGGGTTCTTCAGGTCGGTGAATTTTCTAGCGCCATCTGATAAGGCCGTTAACGACTCACTACTGCAAGCACATGCACGCCAGGAACAGATCCACAGTGGATAGATGATTGTGTCATTCATTAAATATTTATTTATTTATTTTGTTCATTTGTTCATTTGTTTGGTATCGTCAACATCATCAAGACATATGAGCCATTTATCGGCAAGTGTATCCACCGTCAATGACAAGGTCAGAGCCAGTAGTGTAGGTGCTAGCATCAGACAGGAAGTAGACATACGCAGCCTTGAGCTCCTTAGCATCGCCGTTGCGGCCCATGGGAATCATGCTCCTCCAGAGCTCCTGGGTCTCGGCGTCGATGAAGTCGGAGAGGCCGGTGTCGATGTAGCCGGGGGAGATGCTGTTGACGCGGGCAAAGTCGCGCCACTCGTTGGCGAGAGACTTGGCCATGTGGATGCAGCCGGCCTTGGCCACGTTGTAAGAGGTCTGCTCTTGGGGGAAGTTGGCGATGTGGCCCGACATGGAGGCGGTGATGACGAAGGAGCCGTGGCCCTGCTTCTTGAAGAGGGCGCCGACGGCCTTGGCGCAGTAGGCGGTGCCGTTGAGGTCGATCTGGATAACGTGGTCCCAGTCGGCAGCAGAGCCGTCGACGACACCAGCGTTGGCGGTAGCACCGGCGCTGACGAGGTTAGCATCAATTGGGTCAGTATGTAGAGAATTGGAGGGACTCACTTGGCGACGAAACCGTCAATCTTGCCAAAGTCCTTGACAACCTCTCCGACAAATCGCTCAACGTCGTTGTAGTCGGCAGCGTTGAGCTTGTAGGCCTTGGCCTTGACGCCGTACTCCTTGGTGAGCTCCTCGACGTTCTTGTCGGCGCCTTCCTTGCGGGAAGCGTAGGTGATGGCAACGTCGGCACCCATCTCAGCAGCGCCGCGGGCAGCCTCGATGCCCATGCCGCGGGGTCCGGAGGCGCCGGTGACGACGACGACCTTGCCCTTGAGGCTGAGGAGGTCGAGGATGTGGTTGGCCTTGGGGATTTGCTGAACCATGGTGACGGTGATAAAAAGGTATTTGGGTATTAAAAAATGAAAAATAATAGAGGAGAGATGGATGGAGGGGTAAGAGAATGAAGAGGGGGAATGGGATGGGCAGATGCTAGACTATTTGTACGGCATTGAGTGTCTACTCAGATCATGGCGTGGTCCCGAAATAAAAGCAGCAAGCCCAAGGAGCTGAGCTGGCTGCAATGGATGGAGGGGATGGGTCCAGTGATGTCATGGAAGCAGAGAGACCATGCAGTGCTTGTCGAGCGAGCTAGGCTAGAGACACCAAAAACGAGGGGCATCGGCGATTACAAAGAGAAGAGTATCCACTATCAGACTCTCAATGGGTTGTCTAAAGGTCCATGCCCCTCCATTGTCGCTGCAACCGTGTTGGAAAAGACGCGTCGAGGGGTAACAGAGTCAGTCAGTCAGTCTGTCTAGTCTGTTGGGTTGAGCACATGCTTAGTTAGGCAGAGGACAAGCCAAGTCTCGGTGGGACGCATGAAACCCCATGTGAACTGTCTTGTGTGATGATTTTGTGAACTCATTGGACTTTGTATTTAGACTTTTTGAGTGGTGAGACGTGGACGTACATACAGGTACATACAGCGAGGCGGGGTGAAGAGCTTGTGCTGCCAACCCCTCGATCTGTCTCTGGTAGTCAATTGCAACAGCAACTGATTCGGGTGATGGATTCTTTCATCATTGATCCATAATTGAATCTTATATCTTGCCAAATACCACCGAGAATAGAGTCGGATGGAGTTGAGAGTGGATAAACCGAGCGTCATTCTCCCGTCTCAAGCTCCCCTCCCACTCTCTTCCTTGCTTAACTAGAGCGAGTGCATCAACACGACCCCGCAGAACGGCCGGCTTCACCGCTCCCCATCCGGTTTAGCTTGAGAGGACGGTACCTTGTTGGATTGGCTGAGCACGCGTCGACGTGTTCCGCGTCAGACGATTAAATTGCATGGCCTTGTCCCGGTCCGACAGAAAAAGCTACCCTAGATTGAAAATCGCGATGATGAGTTAGCATCACCAAATGCTGACTTAACCACGATAGAGGGGATAGATAATACTGAGTAATGCTTATCGCATATCGTTAAGACTAGAGTCATCAATTTTTGCGAGTGTAATTGTTCATGTAATGCTTATCACACTGACCGAGACGGAAAACGGAAAATGTTGTGAAAGAGGGGTTGCAGAGTACATGAAGCCACTTGTTGAGAATATCACCCAAACAGTATTCAATTGGACATGGAGAGCATCATAAAAGAACTTGTCTTATTTACAGTAGGTTTAATATAACCCTTGATGCATGCATGCATGCCTAGACGTCGCCGCTTTAAATAAGGTATCGGAAATCCCGCTTCATCCTCAAAGCCTCGTCGGGGCTGTCCATGACCTCGACGGCCGCCGTATGCGCAGCCACATCCTGGCGCGTCTCCCAAGCATTGGCCTCTCCCCTCTCGAGCTTTTTGTTGAGGTCGATCAGCACCAGCCGGAAGATGTAGCATCCCACAACCGTGACGCCAAACATGGACAGCACAATGCCGTAGCTCTTGCGGTACCCGTTCTCCTTCAGGTCCCAGACATACGAGCCCGCGACGTTGCCGAGCTGGCTGAAGGCGTTGATCATGGCGATGGCTACGGCGCGCTTGGCGGGCGGTCGGGGGAACGAGGAGCTGATCCATGAGTAGAAGACGATGAAGCCGGCGTAGGATGCTGCTTGCAGGAAGAGGGCGAGGTAGCGCGCTGCGACGTTCTCGGTCGCCATGCTGATGATGAAGCCGGTCGTGCCGATGCCGATTGGGCCGACGATGTGCCAGAACTGTTGTGTTGTTAGTACAATCGCGCGACATGATGGGTAATTGAACTGACCTTTTCTTGGGTTCTGTCCGAGTGCCAGGCGTTGATGACCGAGACGATACAAGAGAACACCCACGGAGGAGCGCTCATCAGAAGAGTAGGCACATATCCGAAACCAAGAGTCCCTGTCAAACTAGGCTGTTCAATTGTTAGCGACGCGCATGCGATAAACATCAATTGACTTACAAAGAAAGCATTGAACGAAAGACCAACGACATAAGCAGTAAAGGTGAGCATCATGATGTAGATCTTGAGATCCTTGACCGCAAGCTTAAGTCCGTAGAAAGCGCTCTCCTCGGAAGAATCCTCATCTGCCTCGCCGACATCCTCAATCATCCTCAGCTGCGCAACCTGTCGCTCCTCCTCCGTAAAGCCACGCGAGTTATGCGGCAGATCGGGAAGAATAAACGCAGCAGAGATGGCGATGCTCATTGTGATTGCACCCTCGATCCAGAACAGCCAGCGCCATGCTGCGTGGCCCAGAACACCCTGCATGTTCGACAGCACGCCAGCACCGACGAGCGCGGAGAAGGCGTTGGAGATGAGGTTGCCGCAGAACAAGATGGCGTTGCGCTTGGTCAATTCGCGGCGCGTGTACCATTTCGACAGGATCAGAAGAGCACCCGGCAAGAAAGCAGCCTCCACGAAACCCAGGAAGAAACGAATGCAGACCATGCCCGCAAAGTTGTGCACACTACCCGACAGCGTCGAGATAAGACCCCATAGCAGCATCGCCGCAGAAATGTACAGCGACGGGCGCTGGATGCGGTTGATGAACATGTTGGAGGGCACCTGCATGAGGATGTACCCGACGTACAGGATGCTCAGGCACGTCGCGTACTGGTTGTAGCTGAGGTTCAAGTCCTCCTGCAGACCCTTGAGGCGCGCGGCGGCCATGTTGTTGCGGTCGAGGTAGTTCATGATGTAGATGAGCACGAAGAGCGCGCAGCGCGTGTCGAGCTTGCGCTTCATCGACTTCTCGACGGCCTGGCGGTGCTGCGAGTCCATGGCGAAGGCGGCTGCGGCGCGGGATTCGGGGTGCGACTCGACGCTGAGTTTGGCCGAGGCGACGTGGTCGTCTGGCTTTGCTTGATCTGCCATGTTGACGGTGGTTGATCAAGACTTTTTGGTAGGTAAACCTAAAGAAACGAAGATACTGTGAGCTACCAGTCTCACGCAAGCGACAACACCTGGAGAAGGGGAGACTGACCTAGCTGGGCATGATGAAGCCTTTTTAAGAAACGACCGCTGGCAAAATACCGGCTGCTGTGACACAAGTTACATCATTGAGCAGCAAGTATGGTGTAGCGCGGAGAAGAAAGAGTATGGAGAGTATGGGGAAGAGGTAAGGGTTTATCCGCGTAGGTTAAGCCTGATTAGGCGACTATCGCGGGTTCCCCAGAGGTTGACAGTCACCCTCGCTTGAGGCAAGGATTTTCTTGAACCGGTTGTTTGCAAATTTGAGTGTCACACTTGATGCGCAAGGACCCAATGGTTTGTGATGGTGGAGTTGGGAGTGTAGATCTTTGCTTTTTGGAGAGGGAGATGAAGGGGGACAGAAAAAGGTGATAGAGAGGGACACTGGGGGGACAGCGATAGATCGATGGAAATGGGAAATAGTATAAGAATGACAGTAGAAGTTTAAGAGTATGCTGATTGGTAGCACAGCTAGTATTAAGGACCCAAGAGCTGATAGAGAATCATGGTGACTGCTCCAACCTCCACAGCCCATCTCGCAATTCTGTCCTCCACACGCCTCCAAACATTGCAACGTTGGAGAGAATGCGGAGACTCCGCAAAAAAAGACAGAGTCAAGTGAGGGGAACTCACCAACCCAACCCAAAGGCCGTGCAAACCCCGACATTTACCAGCCAAAAAAAGGCCCGAATGCAGTCTACGGTAGATGGCCCGGAATTACTACTGAAAACCGACTGACTCGCAAGGCAGCAGCTTTTAAAATTCCTGCCCGTGGGGAAAACGCGTGGGGGGTTTTTGTCATTGGGGAATAACTTCTGGAGTAAGGAGGCTTCCGAGGAACAGAGTTTTCCACTTACGGGGTTTGGATGGGGCTCAACAACGCTCAGGCACGGAAATTATCGGTGTGTGAGAGAGTCGGGTAATGATAGACCCTAATTCCAGGGACATGGTCGTGGAACTCGGCAATAAGAGGGTGACAGTTACCCCAAGGTTTGTAATAGACTGTCGGTGATCGTTGGTCTTGGTGTTGGAGAGTTGGACGCCAAGAACCGTCGGTACGCGGAAGACAATTCCACGGCCTTGGCGCATGGAACGTTTCTAGAAGAAGAGATTGTCAAAGAAGTGAGGCTCTTTCAGTACTGTCAGTGAGTCGTTGTGCTCATCTAACTGGGTGTGTTCACTTCAAGCGTGCAGCGCAGGTAGTGGATGTTCATAAATGTATTCGTTCAACGAAACATGCGCTTTTCGCGCTCATCTATCGCTATGCTCTATAACCACAAACACTCTTCCATTAATTACTCCAACCGTCCAGCCTCACTAGTCTCATCCCTCGACTGCTTCAGAAACGGCACCAGCGTCGTGCCCCCCGTCCCCGTCAACTCCTCCCCATTCTTCTTCGACGAACTACTCGCCAGATTCTGCGGTCCATCCTTCCTCCCGCTCCGCGCCGGCAGAATAATATACCGCGTCACGATCTGGATATGCTTGTTCCTAAACACCGTGAGCGCCTCTGTCGCTGCTGTGAATGCCGCTTGGAGACGTTCTTGGGCGGGTGTGCTGGGTGTTTGGGATGCTAGCTCGCGGATACTGCCCTTGCGAGCAACGTGTGTTAAGAACCGGCGGTGAGGACCTGGCATGTAGTCTTTTACAATGTCGTGATAGCTTCTCTCGCCGGCCTTTTCGGTGTTGTTACCGCTGGTAATGTGCTCTACGCCTAGAACAACATCGAAGAATTGGATCAGGGAGCTTTGGCCGTTACTCCCTCCCCGGAGATGGCGCCACTCGCCCTTCCCATCACCTTCATCGTAGAAAACCCCCTTGGGCAGACCCGCTGCCTCCATGTTTTTACTCCCCGCCAAAAACGGACGAATCTTGTAGTAGAATGTCATAGGATCGCACTTCTCATACATGCGCTCTAACAAAACGCCGACGCTGTCGATGCAGGACTTGAGCTGTTCGAGAGCAGAGATAATAACATCGTAGTCGCGTGTCTTGACGGCTTCAAGGGCTTCCATCATTTTGGGGATGATGGTGCCTGCGCGAGCTTCCATGGCTACGCTGATGAGGAGGAACCATTTTTCTGATTCTGTGCCGGTGAAGGTGTGTAGAGTGTCGAGGTGGTCGAGATCAGTGAAATCGTCGCTTGACGAGGAGAAGTTCCATAGATTTGCAGCGGCGTATGAGAGAACGGGAGGGAGTTCGAGATGTTGTGAGACAGCGAGGAAGGGAATGGTGATTTGCGGGGGAAGAACCTAACCAACACTGTTAGCATCCATATCGAATCAAAGTATCAGTTAGCTTACCTGCGCAGGCTTCTCTCCGCCCCAAACATAAGCATGCGTCAAGAACGCCAGGATGGAATACGCCCTCCTCCACTCCGCCTCAGACCGTAGTCTCTCCGTCGACAGCACAGGAAGCGTATCAACAGCACGTCTTATATCAAAATACTTGATCAGAGCAGGAAGGTGCTGAATAACAAGCTCCCATGGCTCATAGTAAGAATCGGGTAATTGTCTGAGGGGACTGTGCTCAGGGAGGAAAGCATTGCTCGTCACGGCAAACTCTTTTAGTTCAGCTGTGAGCTTGATGCGCGGAAGTTGGTACGTAACAGCGTGTGGCGACATATTGAGCTTAATTGAATGCAGAGAAGCTTGATGGAATTTAGTAGAGAAGGACAATTCTTAGAAAAGCATCAGTCTAAAATACAATTGTCAAGCCCATGGGGGTCGATTTTCTTGTTTTCTTACTTCCGTCTTCCGTGTACTTGAACCTCCGTCTCCGGTCTCCGTGACAATCCCATCCGATCCGTGTTGTGCCCGCGTGACCAATCGCTGTACCTCGCTATATCTAAAATGGATAATGACGTCCACTATGCGGATGTCGGGATGCGGATGTGCGGATAGACGCTAACTTCCGTGCTTCCGCTAAAAAAATTGGTGGAGGCTTCACGGAACATAAAGTGATTTCGCAATCCCACTCACAAACGGATCATACGAGTTCTACCACATCAGTTCATTACATCACATCACCCTTCTTGTTACAATGGAGCTCTCTGGGTTCGTCGAGCGTTTGAGGAGCGGTGCTGCCGCCAAGTTCCCCAGCGATGCCAACTCTCTCGACTTTGCCCGCCATTTGGACTCGCAGGATAAGCTAAGCCATCTTCGGGAGGAGTTTGTCCTGCCGACCAAGAAGTCCCTCAAGAAGAAAGCCCTCGACGGTTCACTTCGTAAGCACAGTACACCTCTCTTCTCGAAGAATATCTAGACTAATTGTTTTAGCTGGTGCAGTCAATGGCACAAATGGTCACAGCAACGGCAACGGCTCCGCAGCTGATGATCAACAATGTCTCTACTTCGTCGGCAACTCTCTCGGCGCTCAACCAAAAGCTGTTCGCGAATATCTCAATGCTCAGCTCGAGACATGGGCTTCCATCGGTGTGAACGGACACTTCAGCGCTCTTGAGAACTCACCGCTTCCCGCGTGGCAGGATCTTGCTGAGGACTGCGCTATCAAGTCGGCGGACCTCGTTGGAGCTTCTCCGCATGAGATTGTCATCATGAACACACTCACAGCGAACCTGCACCTTCTCATGGCGAGCTTTTATAAGCCGAATGAGAAGAGACACAAGGTTATTCTGGAGTGGAAGCCGTTTCCTAGTGATCACTATGCTATTGAGAGTCAGGTCGTTTGGCACGGTCTTGATCCTGAGAAGAGCATGGTTAAGATCCATCCTAACGAGGACCACATCATCACAACTGATTTGATTCTCTCAACCATTGATGAGCACGCTGAAGATACAGCTCTTCTTCTCCTCCCCGGTATTCAGTACTACTCCGGCCAACTCTTCGACATCCCCCGCATCACAGCCTACGCACAAGCAAAGGGTATCGTGGTCGGTTGGGATCTCGCCCACGCCGCTGGAAACGTTGAGCTCAAGCTCCACGACTGGAATGTCGACTTTGCATGCTGGTGCACATACAAGTACATCAACGCAGGCCCGGGCTCCATCGCAGGCGCTTACGTCCACGAGCGCCACGGCAAAGTCGAGGTGAACGACGACACCGGCAAAGCTACCTACCGCCCGCGGCTGATGGGCTGGTACGGCGGCGACAAGAGCGTGCGCTTCAACATGGACAACAACTTCATCCCCACCGCCGGCGCAGGCGGCTTCCAGCTCTCCAACCCCTCCGCCATCGACCTCGCCAGTCTCTCCGGCGCACTATCCGTGTTTAACAAGACCACCATGCATGATCTGCGCTCGAAAGCTCTGGTGTTGACAGCATACGCGGAGTATCTGCTCGACCAGATCTTGGCTGATAGTTCAGACGCTGAGCTGTTCAGGATCATCACACCGAGGGATCCGCTACAGAGGGGAACGCAGCTTAGTGTGTTGCTGAAGGATGGATTGTTGGATAATGTTAGTGCGGCGCTGGAGGAGAATGCGGTGATTTGTGATAAGAGGAAGCCTGGTGTTATTCGCGTGGCGCCTGTGCCGCTGTACACGAGGTTTGAGGATGTTTGGAAGTTTATGCAGATTTTGAGGACGGCTTTGCCTTAGATGAAAAGATAGATAATGTGTTAATGAAGCCTGATTTTTGGTTAAATTTGAGAGTCTATCGATGTCTATCTATTCAAGGGTTTGATCACGCCAGTAGATGAAAGCCATTAGCTGTTCGTGATATTTGCTTTTACGCCTCGCATCTGTTAAATCCTCTACAACTCCATTGAAGAACGTCCCTCTAAACGGAACGATTGTATATCATCAGACTCACATGATGGCGTTTTCCAGGCATTGAACCATATGATCTATCACATTATAACCCGCATATCATCGTCTCACTCGGCTAGACATGGCATTCCATAACCGAGGACCAACCATCGTCCTATCTTACACCACGACGCGCAATCCTCGTCGGATCTGATATCAGGAACATACCCGCCTGACCTGACACCTCCGAACTTCCGCACCAACCGATTCGTCGTTGACGTTTCACAGATGATGCGTCAAGTCAATGCCACCTCCCGCATCCAACAGCGCAAACAAGTTTAGAGCCGATCCCGAGTCAGCTTCATTCCCTAGCGGTCCGCCCCAGTAGCTCGGATCAGGCGTCTGCATCATACTCTCACTCAACCCCAGAAACGCTGAGTCCAAGTCGCCAAATAAAGGTGATCCGACATTCTGTAGCCCGTTATGCTGTAAGAACGTCCTGTCTAGTGATTCGCGACCTCTGGAAGATGGTGTAGTTATTGATTGGCCTGTGAAGGTGGGTGATGAGTCCATCGTGTCGGAGGGTATGAGACCGAAGAGTTGGCTCGAGTTTTCGGTGCGGCGTTGACGTTCGGCGAGCTCGCGCTTTTCGAGGTACTCGAGGGCCGTTGTTAGAAGGGATTGGGCTATGAGTGAATATTGGCCTGCGTGGGTGTCGTGTTTGGAGCAGTGGTCTAGGGCGTGGATGGCCATGCGGGTGTATTTCTCGAGGACGCGGCCAAAGCCACCAAGAAGGCCAACTCCGAGAACAAGAGAGCTGGCAAATAGCCATGATCTGTAGCAGTTAGAAACAATGGTCGTAAGTTGTATGTCAAGGGAGACTTGCACAAGAATGGGGACATGCCCAACAAGTATCCCCTTCTGAATGAGATCCAGTATCGGATCAACCATCAAACTCGCAGCATCAATACAAGCATCAGCAAGTTTCGACTTCCCACTCGTCAAAGCAGATCTCCCATTCGAGTTGACCGAACCATCAGAGAGCCGCCGACAAAGCTCATACATAAGAAACGGTCTCGACACTAGCATGACGGCGTAATAATACGTCGCCAATATCTGACAAGCACCACTCGCCTGCGCTCTATCCTGAGCCTCCGGGTTCGCAACAATATCCTTGAGTTGCTTCAACCACCGCGAAGACCAATCTCGTAGCTGAAGTGATATCCCCTCCGTAAGCTGAAGCGACACTTTTCGTCGTGAGTAAATCTCCGTTACTACACCCTCAAGCACCAAGAATATCTGCACAGATGCATTAAGCAGATCCACCGGTTCTTCAACGTTCTCATCAGGACTCTGATACGGAACCGTACAGTCCACGTCTGAAGTAGCAGGCGGTCTGCCCATCGACGAACTCAGAAATAGATCAACGACACGAATACTCTTCCAAAGTCGATCGCGCTGTCTGTGAATATCAGGCCCAAAACGCGCGTTGACTTCTGTTCTGTGGATGCCGATAGAGTAAGCTGCGCGTACAGCTGTTCCGAAGAAGAGAAACGCCCCGTTGATCTGGCATGAGCACAGCATGTAGAGTGTGATGAGCGTAAACATCTGGACTGTTGAGACGCTGAGATTGCCGGTGAGGTTGGAGTATGCTTTATCGCGCGCATACTCAAAGTAATCCTGCGATCGCTCCTCATCGTCGACCTTCATTCCGATGGCGAGGACGAGGAGGTTGACGATGGTTGTAGCGTCGTCTTGCTTTTGGTCCATGTTTGCCCAGAGGATGAGATCATCTTGAAGGCGTCGGTTATCGAAGAGATCCACGAGGCCGGTCGCAATGGATAAGTAATTCGATACTGCGAGGGGGATATCATCTGGATGAACGATTGGTATGCGGTTATCACCTGGTATTCGTCTTGACTGATGCGCTGTTGCGTTCTCAAGGACTGAATACCGACTTGACTGCGGCGCAAAAGCATTCTGTCCAACGCGTGTAGTAACGAGTTGTCTCACGCTCTGAAAGAACGAAAGCGGCGCACAATCGCCCACAAAGATTAACTTTCCCTGCGCATCGCAAACCAACCTCGCCTCCCTCGGAACCTCGGTCTCATCCTCCGCATCAATCTGTCCCCCACTATCTCTATCAATGTGCGCTCCATTCTCCCTCACAGGTTCAGCAGCAGGCGTAGAAGGCGTAGTATGTCTCGTCGACTGCGCCCGCTCCGAAGTCTGCGGCGACCGCACAGAATGCGCTTTACGCCGCCGCTGGGGAGAGTAGTGGCAGTCGTGCGGCTTCTGGCGACGCGTGCAGTAGCTGCAAGGCAATTTGCCGTCGCACTTGACTTTGCGGGACTTGCACCCGTCGCAGGCGTTGGCGATGCGGCTGCGGATGTAGCGCTCTGGCTCTGAGGGTTGCATGCTGCTATCAAGGGTTTTTCGGTGAAGTGTGCGGAAGCCGGATGTGAAAGAGGTGAGAGGGCGGAAAGACGCGGATGTTCGGACTTGGGAAATTGTTAGTGCGGGCCGGCTTGAGATTCCGAGTCTTGGCTTGAGGTTGAGAAATGGGGAGTTATAAAGCTCGCATCTTATCGCTGAATAAATATTGTAAGTTGAGTTATTGTAAAGCTTGCTAGAGATGTATTGTATCCGAAGATTTGACGAGGTGGTATTCGGTATAAGTGATAAACCAATCGCAGGTACATCTTGTGCATGTTCACATCCGACAATGACGGCACAGCGGCTATGTTCAGCGGATCAGCACTACCCTCCACTGGAACTGGCTCTCACTCACAACACGCCCAATTGATCAGCCACAATTCAACTTAACTCATTAGGAAAACAACAACATATCACTATTTTCTCATTTAATTCATCTAAAATCAGTTACTTTTATTTCTCAAGATCCCTGCTAGGGATGCATGTGAAAGCTTCAGTCGCAATCGCTCACTAATGTCAGTCTCAATCTCATCTGTCCCGTCCAAAGCCAGGCCCAGCTTGTCTCACAGAGCCAATCTAAGCGGCGCTTGCCTTTTGCTTCTTCGCGCCACCCTCACCACCATCGCTAGCCTTGCGCTTCTCACCACGGCGAGCGACTGTCTTGTGATCCCCAGCTCTGGCTTCAACACCACGTTGCAGCATCTCTCGCCGCTCAGACACCTGTTCATCATCGACCGCTGCCCGAGCGCTTTTGATCCTCTTGAATATCGGGAGAAACGACTCTCTCATCTCTCTGGGTGCCAGGCACAACCGGTGTCCAAGAAAGTCTGATGCATCGAATGCGTCATTAAAGTGAAAACAAAGTTCAACGAGGACAGGCATACTCTCGATCCAGAACTCCCTGTCATCAGGGTGGTGAAGCACCAGCTTCGCCACGATCGAGAAGACGTGGCCAAGTTGACGCCATTCAGGATCATGATACTTAAAGTCGGAGCCTTTCAGATCGTGTGCCACCACCCAGGCGTAGCGGTTGAATTCCTGGTGCCAAGTCGACTTGATCAGCTCAAAGATGCAGATCTCGCGGATGACGCCTGTCATCCACTCTGGGAGTTTGATGTCCTTGGAAAGCTGCATCGCCCAATTTGTGCAACTGACTCTCTCGATAGCATCATGGTAGGTATCGGCGACCTTGACCATGTGAAATATGGACTTTCCCTTCTGACTAGTGCCGCTCATGTTGTTGATTATCTTGAGCATGCGCTCTGGTACAAGAGTCCAATTCAACAGCAGCCCTTTGGCACAGTCTGTATGCACGTTGATATCCCTGATCTTGGTGTCCAGGTTGGCAACGAGGATCTCCAAGCCAGAGGCTTTGTTATTCCATTGCTTAATGATCTTGGCTTGCTCCTCGCCAGTATCTGAGGACCGGATACTGCCAACATTGAAGCCAGCTACGACGAACAAGGCCACAGTGATACTTGGAAAGGTCAGTAATGTTGGGGCATTCACGCAGTTCTAAGTAGGACTGCCTGAAATGAAGGAAAGGTGTGTACTTACCACTGGATCCATGGATCTTAGACATATACAACAAGACGCTCCTTGTCGTCCCTGCAGTACTTATTTGCCACCTCCAGAGCTCGAGTCATAATTGGATTGTAGTAGCAAATCCAGCGGATGCAGTCAATCCTGTCAGTTGGCGCAAGTCGGTTCTTCTCAGCTATGGCCTGGTCGTAGACCAAACGTAGACCACATGTCTGGTCATCGCCAAGCATTTTATACGTGTCGACAAGTGGAGTGACTTCTTCACTCCCAAACCCCTCGATTTCGTATTCTGCGATTGCCGGATTGATAAGGTCTTTCATAGCAGACCTTGCATTGTCGACAGTAGCCAGAAAGGGGGGCTCTTCCAACTCGAGAAGAATCTTGTTCCGCCAGTCGAACGAAGTCAAGACAGCCTTGCGGTGTTCCGGAGATTTCGATATGGGATGATTCTTCTGTCCTGGTGGCTGTACATGGCCGAAGTCGTCGATATCAGGGTAGTGAGGGGTATCCCACTGATAGCAACACTCCTCGACAAGGACCAAGGGCGATAGCTGGTCGATCTCCGAATTTGTTGAGGCTACGATGAGTTAGCTGTTATTTAGAGCAACGCAGAAAGCAACTCCAAACAGGTTTTCCCGGGGAAGTCACCAAGTTACTTACTGCCAGATGGACGGTTGATCAGATGCTTCATTTCCGGTATTCCAAGATCAAACGGTACATGTGTATCATTCTTTGTGGATGTGGAGACTTCGGATCCAAAGTCGGGCAGCATATGATGTTCAAGGAGGAACCAAAGCTCTGACCTAAGAACATCTGACGACATTGGAGGCGACTCAGGCTTGCCCAAATAGCGGAGGCGCTGGGAGAGACTTTTGGATGGACGTGTGGTTGTGAGAGATTCCAGAATCAAAGTGTTGATACTGATGGTCTTGAGTTCCTCAATGGCTTCTGCTTCAATGAGACTTTCAGGCGCGTCTTGGTGGTCATCTTCATCTCCGTCGGCCTGCTCGGACTGATCCCCATCTTCATCGTCCTGATTGGATTCATCGTTTCCTTCGCCAGGCTGACCGCCTTCATTTTCGTCGAGCCCTTCGGATTCGCTTACATCTTCAAAAGGATCGTCGGAGTCAGATTCATTATTCGCTGCAATAGCGTCAGCTTCATTGGCTTGTGGGCGCTCAGTTGACGCGGAGGTAGGATTATGATATCCTGGAAACTCATTATTAGTCGAACTCGTAGGGGCGGTCTTTGTGATCCATTTTGATGCACTTCGTCGTTTCAGCAAGTAGTAGAAAAGTAAAACCGCGCGGTAGAGGTCTTCCATAGAGAAGAGCCCAGCCACAGTGCGCATCGTTCCTCCTCCAATTGCTTCGGGGGTCGGGAATCGATGAGTGTAGGCGCCCTGATCCCGAGAGTAGACACGATTGGGATCCCAATCTTGAGGGGCGAAGAGAAGAATCTGAACAGCATGTGCCAGGATGAACGCCGAAGGCAGTGCAGCAGCACCTGGCTCGGGAGAGGCCATAACGAGCCCGTTGAGCGCTGGGATGAATGTAGGCTTCGTGCAGAGCTTTGCGACGTTATTGGTGAACTCCTGAACCTTCTCGTCATTGTGGTAGGCAATGAGAACCTTTAGTGGATCTATACAATCGATATCCATCAAACCCTTGGATAGATCCGGCCTTTGACACTCGCGAAATTTTGAGTTGAGTGGCTCAATGAAATTCTGGAAGTTTCGGTCGTCTTGACTCGGTTCATACAAGGTCTTCTAAACCTGCGAGAACTCTCTGCCGTGGTTGTTGAAGTCGGAATAAGGTACCAAGAAATAGTTGTGTGCGACAAAGGCAGCGTGGTAAACAATGTCTGGAACTGCAGAAGAACACTGAGCATGTGAGGCCAGGATACAGAGAGCATAATGCTTACCGATGACATCAACGTAAGAGCTCAGCTCCTTGATGCTCTTGAAGGCGCAGTACTGAGCAAGGTGGTTGGGATCCTTCATCTCAACAGTCCACACCTTGTTGATCAGGATGCCCATCTTTCTCTGAACTTCGAGATTGGGATCGCTCAGATCATGGACACCAGCTTGTGTGTGTTTGGTGTGAGAATAGTCGCAGTATTTCTCAATCCATTTTGGAAAGAAGAATATGTAGTCACCCACATATTCCTCTTCTCTTCCGTCAAAGATTCGCATCACGCTGATGAAATGATCACGTTCGTTCGAGAAAGAAGGGTTACTTAGCCCTCCAGCCATTTCCAAAGAAGAAGCGGGTTTCCGGTTTGAGGGATTGCCGTAGGTGGAGGTCAGGCCTGCGTGAATCACGACCCCCGCAACAGTGCAAGAGAGGGGAGGATAGAGCGAGAAGAAAGGAAGAAAACAGAAGTACGAAATTGAGAAGAAGAGATTATATACCCAGGGTTATGGTCACGTGAGCACAGACTCGCCGCAATTGCTTCGACAAAGCGAGGGTGTCACCATTGGTCGATGGCGCGCAAATATCTAAGGCCTCTGGGCCGGTGTCTAAGTAAACTACCCAGACTTGTTGATGATTCAACTGAATCGCGCCCATAATTAATTCGCCATTCTATCTTAAAGTTTTCGACTGAAAGATAAGTCTTTATTGTAATGTCTCTGACGACTCCCAGCTTGAACTTCGTCTTGCAGTGGGATCTCTGTCCATTGCGTGATCCAGAGATTGCTCTGGGTAAGTTTCCTAAATCTGGTGCACTAGCCACATCTCACGTCACCGATGGTAGCTTGTCGGGATTGGATTACTCGTGTAACTCATGATATCTGACTCGAATCAAACCTGAGGAGTTTGCGCCGACTTCTTATACAAAGTCCTGTTGCCGTAATTCTATGTCAGCTCCGAGGCTCCTTAGTTGAAATTCTCGTAGATTGAGAAATACAGAAGAACAAAGGGCATATCAATGATTTTGCAAAAGCTGCATCGGAAGTCAGCTGGCAATTGCCGAGTTGGGAAGAAACAGACAACAGTAACAAATATGATATGACACTTCACGTGCCATCCAACTCGTTCTTTGGACTCTTCCAGACTCAATCTTGGGGCAGTGGTGTTGAGATACCCCGCAGTTCTCCGCGTTCGTCTCCTGATATGAGCACTCGGCTGACAGCTGTTCGCATTTCCCGTTATAGCCGTTACTCTGGGGTAAGTCCCCGGCTAGAAATGTCAATCATGATGAAAATCAGAAAGTGTAGGTTTATCTCTTCCGAGATCATCAAAATCAGTGAGACTAGATTGGAAGTATAGCCTCTTGAAGCTATCTCACATGCCAAATAGATCAAATGTACTCAATTGACAGCTAGTACAAGGTTCGTCAGATTTTGGGTCACATTCCTCCTCGGCTTCACCCTCTGTTGACGCACCCGGAAACCTCCGGATAATGTTGGGTGACAATCGCAGAACTTTAGTAAGCCAAAACGCAAACCTGCATTGATCGTGTGATGTGATACTCTTCTTGTATTAGCCAAAAGTCTACGGAATCGATGGAGAGCGAAGCACGTAGGTGGCTCCATAATTCGACGTAACATCTTGTAATGGCGCATAAGTATCGAGTGATGCCCGGCAATCTCTCGGGAACTGGATTTCTTTTATTCTCTGCACCTCACCACATATACATGGTGCTACAAACTACCTCTTGAACAGAATCTACAATTTTGTGACTGCAATTAAAGGAGCTTCTCATCTGATACTTGTCCATATTCATCTCCAACCCCAACATATAACCTCCCATCTCTACATAACCCTCAGCATTAATCATGGCATGGGACTTGGAGATCGGAACACCTTGCTGGGTCACAACTGGTGACGTCGAGATGCACAGACAGAGCGTCACGCCCCGTCGAGCTACCCCCAAGTACTTCCAAATCCCAGACAAGATCGACATGCCTGGAGCAATATACGACGACCTTATTGAGGATGTTCGAGAGGGTCTGGAGGAGATCTTTGATCACCCAGGCTCCCGTGCACCATTCATACCGGGATATCAAGATCGGGCTGATGCGATCGCCCGTGCGAAGCTCTTGCGCGAACACGGCCAGAAATGCCCGAATGTCATGATGGTGCATCTCAGGCCTCCCTCTGGAGTCATTTCTCATCGAGAGTTGAATGTTTATGCTCGCAAGGTTGCTTACAATGGAGAGGGATTGAGGGTAGCGAAGAAGAAGGTTTATGTAATCTGTGAGCCTTTTACCAAGAGAAACATTGATCGAGTCGAGCCAGTTCAGTTTGAGTGATGAGGGTAATGAGTCGGAAACTTGGTGTGGCGTGGATGGGACGGGAATTTCCTTTGGTTGAGGTTCGTTGGTAATATGGCACTCTTTGACAGATTGTACTGAGGGCTTGATCTTTGTTGAGACTATAACATATCAGGTCATGGCGATACAGATGAGATTAAGGGCGGATCATTTTATTCACGGCTATGATTCTATCATACGATGTTGTTGATACCGTGCTAAACTCTTGTCATTCCTGCCCACAGTAGACCACGATGCCACTTAGAAGATTGTGCCTGCGTCCAAGAAGAATTCCTATGTCTCTTCCTCGGGTGCCCCATCACTGTCTGACGTCGAAAGTAATCGTCCATGAAGGCGGTTTACTGGCGCAAAAGTTCTTGAACCTCTGACGAGAGAATATCCTTGTCCTCCACGGCACCAGTGATACAAGTCGCCTTGATAGACTCCTCAAACCGGGCGAAGTCGACATTTCCATAGGACTGGATCCAGTCGTGAACGCTCGGGAAGATCTGGGCGGCGTCAAAATTGTGTCCAATACCTTCAAAGACCAAGGGTTCACGGGTCGGGTCGACGATGCATGGATCCCCAGTGCATTCATCGTTTTGATTGCGGTTATAGACCAGCCAAACAGGATGTCCGGGAGCAACGGCATCAACGACAATGACATATCCAGTTTCGAGCCAGTCCGGGTCATCAGGGTAATATCTGCACTTCGCACTCTTCTGCAACACCCCAATAGGGAGAACTAGGCTAGGAAGAGAATCTCCGGTTCCAGCAAGGGTAGAAGCCTTGAGGGCTCGGAGAAAGAGATGACAGCCGCTGTCTGACGCTGCGGAGCCCAGAGCAACGGAATCTGGTATCACGGAATATTCGACCTCTCCATTGGTGACCAGATCAAAAGTACACTCGGGGTGAAACCCTAAGTCGATGTTACAGTCGACAAGAGCCTTGCCGTCTGCAAAGTCTACGACGGCAAGCTTCTGAAGAGACTCAAGAGGTGACGGAGGCGGGGGGTGGTCGACCCTGAAAGCCCTGCGCAGGAACGCATCCAAGCTGTTATCGCAAGCAGTCACTTCTTCGAGTTTCTGCAAGTAGACCACTGGGTGAACTGAGATAATCCAATTAGCATGGTTCAGCGATATATCGGGGAAAGGTTCTTACCTTTGAAAGGGTCGTCACCAACAGCGGCTTTGATCTTGGCAAAGCGAGCTTCGGAAATTTCGTTGTTTTCCATTGTATCAGTTGCCACTTGCGATTGATCCTGGCCCAAAAGCTCAGTGACGTACGCCAATGTTGCCTCCTTGGCCTTTACGAAACCGATGAGACCGGTCGCCTTGACAGACTCCTGAAGCTGATTGAAGTTGAGGTTTCCGTAGGATTCAAGCCAGTGGCCAATACTGGGCAGGATCTGAGCTGCGTCAAAGTTCTTCTCAACTCCCTTGAAAACCGGGTCACACGTCTCTGGGTCAAGGTAGCCTCGTTCGTCCCTCAAACCTCCCAGCCGATCCCAGATCAACCAGACAGGATGCCCAGGCGCAATAGCATCAACGACGAGGACATAGTCAGTATCGTGTGTATATGGGATACCACTTGAGGTCTCGTATTTGAAGCGCAACTGTCCAATGGGTAGCACCACAGAAGGAAGTGATGGTTTGGGGACTTCTCCATCTGCGAGAACTGGTCGCACCTTGCTTTTGCCGACAAATTCAAGCGTCAGTAGGCCTGGATGGGAGCTGTCGCGATCTACAACTGATGTGCGATCCTTGCTCATAGCTCCAGGCCATGGCGAAACACTAAAGGCGTCTTTACCGGTGCACAGAACGAATTCTGGTACGTTATCCTGGTACAAGGCAAATCGGTGGCCGATAACAGAGGCAGGGTCTGCAAAGTCCAGTGTAGTAAGCTTCTCAAGCCATTCCTTTGGTGTCTGACGTGGAGATGTAATATCAAGGTCGTCGGCGCTGTCTGCCATTTCTTCTCTCAACATCTTGATGTACTTGGCGGCGGGAGAAGTGTCATCATGGATCTTGTCGTCCTCCATGGTGTCGGTGGTCACTTGCGATCGGGCTTGGTGGGAGAACCTCGACAGCTTGGACAGCAACGGTAGACGTGTTTCCCTGTGAGAGAATTAGTAGTGTTCTCGAGTATAGCACCACGGCCGTTCTGGATGTTCATACTAAGCGTATTGTGATCACTTAAGCGAGTGCTACAAGCTGTTTATCGACTCGGATCCCCAGTCTGGACCGAATGTCAAGTCGCTTGGTTGATCTTCGTAGCGTTTGAGGTAGGGAAGGGTTAAGTCGTCTGGGATAGCGGTCAAAGACTGATGTGGTAGAAGGGAAGGAATCCTTTGATGGTGAGAAAAGGATGAAGTAGGGAAGAAAAGGAAAACAGAGAGGGAGAGGAGTATTTATTGTCTGATTTGGCGCTAGTGGACTGTTGCGAGTCACTGCCACTGGCTCCAATGTTGTGCTGCCACTGTCAAAGTATTCTCTACCGCCTAGCGAGAGACGTGGGTTAAGGGCACGCAGTGACACTGAGTTCCTCCCCTGCGGTGGTTCCTTTATGCACTGCGTACCGGTGCTCACTTGCGGTCGAAGCAAAATGAAGAATCTCTAGATCCGTATGCCAACCTATGTAGTCGTTTGAGATCGCGAAGTGTAAAGGCCTTCTTTCAAGGTAAGTCATGCGACACAAGCATCAACCGCAAGACTTCCAACCCAAAGACACACACTCAGAAACAAAGTAATAGTTCAGGCAAACCCAGGGAATCTTTCAGTGCCAGTTAATAGTTACAGCTGAAGGCTCCCCCACCTGAGCCATTCAGGGGGATTTACCAAGCCGAGGAATACCTATCGACAATTCACCATTCCAAAAGAAGCGTATAGAGGCAGAGTACCGCCCAAGGTAAGACGTCATCGGATCTGACGCTGGTCCACACAAAAGTGACCTCATGGCCTAGACCCTGATGATGCAAGATTCTCAAACCGAAGGTCGAAGGCGCCGACATTCTTGAAGCATTCTTGGAGGATACCCCACAAAGTATTTGACAGAGTCATCAAGACAATAACCTCACTTCTTGAAAGCCGTTGTATCTAGCTCGTGGCCAAATGCTATCATACGCAAGGTCGATTTGCATGCTATCGAGAGAAATGAAGTAGCAAAATTACGAGTGCACAGAAGAGATTGAAGCAATCTCACCCTCAGAGAGCCCGATGTATGTTATCGTTTGCAATAGTCGTAAAGAACGGATACTTGGAACATAAAGACCAAGACACGGTGGGATGATGGAAGGCTACCCAGCAGGAATTTGAGGGTAAGCATTGAGAGAATTGTCAAATACAGCGCAAGACTGCACCGCAACAATAAGCTCATACCTAAAAACTCCTCGTGGTAAAGCAGAGGTCGAGGTCTAAGGATCCTGTTTGTGCAGAGAGGACGGCCATGGCGTAAAGTCGCTGTAGAAGCTGAACTGTGTGGCGTTCCAGTGAGGGCAGCTCCCTGCCCCACTAATATTCACTGAACGTCACCCACTGTGATTTGACGATTCTGCTGCACTTGATAACAACTTCACCTATAGTCAATACTAGGCTCACTCCTTTGTGCTTGCGCACGCAGAAGCTTCCGCAAAGATTTCTTTCCCTTGTTATCAACAGAGGGCTTAGGCTAAGGCGTTTGTTGTCGGTATATTCCGCTCCTCCGAATCCCAATGCCATTCGCACGTTTCGTGTTACGACCGTTTCGTATCTATCAGTTGGTATCTAGACCTCAGCGGACAGCGTCCGTGTTCCACGATGTCTCGTGTGACAGAGGATGCTGAACAACAAGTTCGCCCTCAGAACACCAGCCAAACGAACATCGAAGTTGCGGAGGATAACAAAAGAAACAAGATGAAGCAACCAGACACTAGGAATCCTTGTTCGCCGCCAACCTCATGAACACCTAGGCACGCCGTATCAACCTGAATAGTAAAATCCCACCTGTAGCCGACATCGATCGAGCCTAGAACCAGGACAATCTATCTAGCTTGCGCCAATTCAAGTGCCACTTTCGATAGCCTTGGATAGAAGACACCCTTCATGAAGAGACCCCTTGTTGCCTGACATGCGCTATCACCATCTATAACACCCATTGGCGCCGACTTCCCCTCAAATGTGCAGATCGTGGTTCCTACCCGAAGGAAGGCAGACATGAGAAGGAGGCTCATAAGGACGAGACTCCTCCTGATGTGTGAACGTTAAGTTGAGTCTCCATGTTACGAGGCCTCCGCATTTCATCTGTGACTCTACTAGAACAGGCTATGGAGACCTTCATATGGAAGCAATTGGGTCCATATGCACTCAAGCTATACTTGCCCTGATCCTCGCTGTCCATTGGACCACCGCCAGGAGCCCCAAAGATGAGCTTTTGCCGAAGATTCGCATACCAAACGACTGTCATTGACGACAAGCTTTACATAGATGGCGGCTAGGTCAACTTTGATAACTTCCAGCGAACTTATGAGAACTTCTCCAGTATACCAACACGTAAGTTTGTAGACGAGTCTTTTTTGTCACTGATTCTACTCCACATACCTGGCTCTCATACCGCGACCTCAACAACCTCGTCGACCGAGGCGGTAATCTTGGGCCAGACCTGATTATTAGCCTGAGCAAGCATGGAAGGTAAGAATAGCCCTACAGATCTGGTTCGTCTTTCAGACTAAAGCCAATGCAACCTATTCCGAACGTACACGGCGGAGCCTTCCGGGGTGACAGCGTCAAGAAGCGATTCTACCTCTACGGCGGCGAATGGAACAACGGCTTCTCACAAAAGCCCTACAGTCTCATCAGCTATGACATCTACGACAAATGGGACGACTTTGGGCACGACATAACCCCTCCACCGAAGGTCGTCTCCTACGGCGCTAGTGTCGGTGTCTCGCAGACCGGCAGGGGCTACTACCTCGGAGGATGGATAAACAACGCCTGGATAAGCGGACGGACCGCCGACCAAACCATAAGCTCCAACTTCTACACGTACTCGTACGACTCGGGAAAGTTCACGCAGACGGCTAGTCTCACCGAATAGCCCAAAGCTGAAGGTGGTATGGTCTGGATACTTGCCGGTGACTCTCCCGGCCTCCTTGTGTACCCTGAGGGTACTGTTGGACACGGAAGCTTCGCAACCCTTTTGATCAAGTCTTTGTCTTTGATGCCAAGGGAAACTCTTGGTCAACCCAGAAAACGACTCGAGAGATACCATAGAACAAACGTCAGTTCTGTGTCGATGTGGCATGGGCCTAGACAAGTCTTCCTTCAACATGTAAGTCAGCCCATCTATGGTCTTCATCACCAGGATCGCATACTCACGTCGTCAAGGATATCTCTGGGGAATACTGGGTGTACAACCCCCCGTTGTCAACGCAACCTCATTCAACGACATCTACATCCCGACCCTCCCATCGTTCATTTGGGATAAGGCATACCCTGACCATCACGGAAACGCTACCCTCCCACCAGAGTACGATCACTACAGCGCACCATGCAACATGGTCAAACATATGTCGCAACTCGTCGTCATCGGAGGCCACCTACACCGACACAAACGCTTGCGATCCAGCGTATGAAGCTTGGTCAGGTCAATGCACAATTTGTGGCCTGGAACGAGCAAAAAGGCTGGCAATCACGAAACGTACTGGGCTATCTATAACCCCAACATCACTAATAACGTCGAGCTAGTCGATGTGCACAACGTCACTGGTGGAAACAAGAAAGGGGTTGCGAAGCTGGTGGCCCCCAGGGATAGATTCCATGAGGTAACAAGCCGCCCCAAGACTTGCTGGGACGTAGGCCAGGAATAGCAGAGCGTCCTCCAATACGATCGATCCCATCCACGACAGGTACATCAACAGCGTCTCCAAAGCCAACAGAGGTACACAGCACTGGTTTGAAGCTATCTATTGGCGCCACCGTTGGTATTGTCATCGGCGGTGCTGCACTGCTAGCTATTCTTCTACTCATATGGTTCTGTATCGGCAAGAAATTCAACCACCACCGTGGAAAGAAACGTCAATATTCAATGACACAAGACTAAATATCAGGGTAAGGGGGGTAACTTGATACATCCTCCCAGTGCGGTCAGTTCGCTCACATCCCCGAGGTATCGGGGTCACGCCTCTGAGCCCGTGAGCCCGCACCACATGAGTCCTCACCAGTCCATCTCTACTTCACAAGAACCTCCTATGGACCTTCCTGCGTAACAGCATGGAACTGGATATGGCGTGAGCGAGCTTCCGTAATATCGAGTCGGTAGGAAGACCCTTGTTTCGGCTGGAGTGTCATCTCCGAGTTGGTCTCCTGGTCCTCCTTCAAGCTATACATCAGGGAGACACAACCAGTGATGTTTTCAGAGATAGCTTTACGATACTTGGCAACTTTCTCAGAAGTTCGCAATCATTTTTATGTCAATAGGTAAATAATAGAATGTTGAATCATCGATACTAATAGCCATCCCAATGTATTTTATAGCCTTTTGATTGATTGATAAACTCAATATCGCCCTGACCTTCTGAAAGCCCCAAATCCTCTACCCCTGAAACACCAACTTTATCCTATATAGCCAGAGGCATCCATTTAGTTTAGTCAATCCTTATCAAAAGGTTCCCTCATTAACGTGAGAGATGCTGTTATAAAGCACCGATCCTCGCAGTGCTGAATCTGTTTGAAAGCGCAAAGGACTAGAGACCGAAAGAAAAAAATGCAGCTGGACAAGAGTTGCATTTAATCCTGCTATGGTAAGATTAAACGCCGCGGTGAAGATTGATTTGGTGCTACCAAGTTAATTGGCTCTTGGGAATGGAGATCAGAGAGCGAGCAAACCTCGCAGTTGACCAAGGGCCTGCCGACTTCAATCTTCAACCCCCCGTCTAGCACTAGGGTTGGCTTTAATGACTCCACGAGCTCGCAGTGGCTTGAAAACTTATTCGTAATGCTAGTGAAAGGGCTGTCTAGAGTTCAGCCGTTATTATTGTGGTGAACAGAAAACCATGGAGATGTCTTATCAGTCTCGGATATTGTTCGTGTGTGGAGTAGCTCACGTTCAGCGACCCGGACAAGTGTAACAGAACCGGGAAAACCCTGTTGAATAGAGATGCTTCCTGCGTGACGAACCAAAAGATGTTACATAAAGGGAGCAGCCCTTGAAGAGGCGGTGGAGTTCCACTTACTGAAGTTGCTCTCTCACTAAGGTCTGACGCGTAGGAACACATCAGCTGCCACGTGAAGCGAAAGACTACTAGGTGACCTGAGCCCTGAGGCACTGACATTGCGCGCAAGGGACCACTGTCAGCTGGATCTGACCCCACCATGATCAAGCACTTGCTGCATGTAGCTGAGTTATCCACTGTCTCGACTCCCTATTGCCTCTCTCCAACCCCGTACCATCTCTCTTCTTCCTCCGCTCCCTTCTCAACCCAATCACCTATTCTCTACTCTTCACCTTGCAACCACCCGCACTTTCCTGCCATCTCCACCACCGCCAGTTCTCATTCCATACCTCATTTTGCCCTGCCGATAACGCGCCTCGCAGCTTCTGAGCAGCTTGGCTCAACATTTGGTTCAACCACTGCGCCGTCTCGTATTTTTCAAGGCCCAGGGCTCAGGCAAATCAGGATCTCGAAAACGCCTGAGCATCGCCGAGTCTTATCAACAACAGGTACGAGACTTCACGAGGACTGTTGGACGTGGAGAGATCAAAGCTAACGATTAATATCTTGGCATGCTCTAGCCTTTGCATATCCACCACAGATATCGAAAACCATACCTGTACCACGCCAATATCGAAAAATTGGCCTCGCAAGAAATCGGATCCGACAGCCTCGGTCCCCAGGATCAGGGGCTCGCTGAAACTCATAGCACTGCCAACTATCCTATCGTGCATCCCGAAACCCATTTTGACATCGCATCCTTTGATCCCAATCACAATAGGTGTCTGCCAAAAGAGCTTCGTGTAATTCATAGTTTTGATGGCCCATCATTTTCGCGGTACAAAATCTCCGCCAAACTCGCCGCCAACTACCTGTCGTTTGCCAGCGAGGCTGACTTCATCTCTTATGCAAATAATGTCCTGTCTGGTATCGTGGGACCTGCCATCGATGTGTTTGTATCAGACAACTTTACGGAAAAGATTCGAGAGTACGATCACAGTTCTTTTGCTTGTGGGGCAAATGTTGGCAACAAAGAACTGAACGAGCATCTTTCAAAGCTTGACAAGTTGGAATTCCATGGTGAAGCATCCTATAGCCAAAGTGCACTATGCACAGGAGACATTTTGACTTTTTACCTGCTTTACCCAAAGTGGCGCGATTGGTTCGATGCTTTTGCTACTCTCATCACCGAACCGAAGCTGCTTCCATCCATTGGAGCAGGCTTCTATGAAGATCGGAAGGAAGTATTTATCATTGCTTATGCTTTGCAAATTCTTCTATTTGCCCCCATACAATGGCATCAGGGTGCAAGATACAAGCGCACGGACTCCTATCCTCGTCGGTTCCCACTTGGATACCCCGAGCCAGGTCCGGATGATGTGACGGTCTGCGGGAAGTATAGTCTCGACGATCTGTACCGAGCAGTCGTTCTTATGTTTTTCCTTATCGAACAGCGGTCTGGAGAAGGCGAAGACCCTGATGTCACCCAAACCTCTGAGGTGTGGTTAGGGTACACGACAGTCCGTTGCCATCATCCCTGGTATGAATCAACCAACCATTCAGCGGTAGAAGCCTTTCCATTTCAGAAGCTCCCTTGAGAAATACAACTCCTTATCATCGAACTTGCAACTTCACCCAAGGTCACACCGACAGTCGAATGGGAGGTGAGACAGTGGCGAGTGTTCAGAAAGATCCACTGTACATCCGAAGACTCACTTCTAGCTCTCAAATTGACGTCTCGGGGTATGTATCAGTTGGTAAAGACTACGAATTCAGTTGAAGCTATTCGCTACCGGTATAGCTCTTGCCCAAGCATACCTGTTATTTTCCACATCAACCTAAAAGCCGACATACTGCGAATATTCCACATTGATCAGGAACTTCCCATCTTTAAGGATAAGAACGGCTTTTGTGCGCCACTCCCTGTGCGCAGACTGCAGTTATTCGAGGCCAATTTTCGTTACTTCAATCCTCAGGGAACCCTTGAGAGCTTCTGTAACTCAAGCGTTTCCTGCTCTCCAGGTTTGATGCTCGACAAACTCCCGAAGCTGGAGGAGTATTCTTTGATAATTCCAGCCGCAAAGCAGAGCTGGACGATGGATGGGCTTCCGCGAATTAGACCTCAAGACGACAACGAAACTCCAGCCCATATTGGCACAAAGTGGCAGTTCAACTTTTACCGCTACCACAGGCTTAGCGAACTACACAACGAAGTACCAGAGGGATGCTTGATGGGTGTTCCGCCCAACTTTTGTGACGACAGCCACCTCGATGGTACTGACCCTTCCGACCGTCCTGGGAGCATCCCGTATATCGGAAAGTATGGGTATGAGCGAAGCCACGGCATAGTTGGCGGGCTCTGGGCTGGATTCAAATACTTTCAACAAAGTAAGGAAGCCTACTTTGCGCCCCTCTCGTGGACCGAGGTTGAGCCCCTAGTTATGGGTAACTATGGAGAGAATGGGACTAGAGCCCTTTTTCACAACCACACCCCGCAGTTTGTATCTAAGGTCTGTGTTGTCCGACAGGGTACGGCCGCTCCTAAAGGGTGGATCAAGGTACGAGCTGTAGATGAATCAGATCCCGCCTGGAGACATCAACTATTGAAGACATGGAACGCTGTGCGCTATACGTTGGAAGAGATTCAGAACTCGGGTTCGCGTGGCCCTTACACCCTTTGTCAGAGATAGATAATGTGCCGGAAGTTTAGGCACGGGTTGCGGAAACAAGGTCTTTCATTCCCTGCGTTCAGTTTCGAATGAGATGGCTGTCTCAAGAGCTAATTGAGTGGGAATCTGGCTGTTACGCCATTCACGAGTAGCTATAGGGTTTGATAGTTGATATGTGCAGATCATATTCAATTGACGGACTGGACAGTGCATAGTTTATTGTATGTATGAACAAGAAAAGGAAAAAGAGATTGCTGTTCTTTCTCTTTTAGTCGAGCTTTGTAACCCAACACATAATCATGACGAAAACAGGTGATGTTCAAGTATGTCGAAGAGGACCATTTCAAGTAGCTCAGAAACATAAAAAAATCGGTTCGTTGCACGCCAATTGCAGAATTGATATTACTTCCGACTACCTGTGCTGCGAAGGTGGAGATGTAGGAAACTTGTGCAGGCCAGCAAGTACTCTCTTTGCGTTTGTTCCTAAGCCTGTTGTATGATGTCATGTACTGAATATACGGCCAGAACAACACCGCCCCTTGTACCAACTTATAATGAGGTTGTGAGGTCGTTTCATACGTAGCAAATCTCTCCGTCGGCCTCTTCCGCGTTGGGCCATGTGGTGAAGACGATTGGGCATCATCCGGGTCAGTCCCAAAGGAGCTGCAGTCGATGGGACTGCCTTCCAGTGCCGCTTGATGTTCGTCGACAAACACGCTTGGGACCCTCCGACTGGGTAGAGGCTACGGTGATCCTGGGAGAAAGATTGCGGCATGTGAACCACTTTCAGACCCGCGATAAGCACTGGCAGAGACTAATAGCTTTGCCAGAAGATTCCCACGGGGAAGAAGAGCCCGTAGAGGTCGAAAATCCGATGCTGCCTGGTCTCAGCGTCATTAGGGCTCTGAGTCTCTGACACTGAGAGTCGAGGGGCAGGGGCGTCGGTTGGAAGAGCAGTAGCCACTGTTTCATTGCTCATAATAAACAACCGCAGCGCACGGCCCAAAGCAACCCTCTATGCTTTTCATTCACCCAGATTCCTCAGCTCTCCCGGTCTTTTTCTCCACACCTAATCTCTCTCATCCTCAACCTCATCTTCTACCACTCGCCTCTCCGACCACGCGCACCTTGCATACCATCTGTGGTCTTCCGCCCTCTCGGTGACCTATAACGCAGTTAATCAACAGTCCGACTCAACCTCTAAGTCATCTCGCCTCCCGAACCATTTGATCCTACTCAGTCAACCAGTACCCTGTCTTACCATAACCCGTACCCTTGTCACTCAACACCACGACTCAACCACCGAGTCATATCGTACTTCTTACGCCCTTAAAGGTACTTTCCATCTATATCTACCTTGAAAAACATCCCAATATCCTGGGCTCTTGTCTACTCGCATTAGGTACGACCCCGTAACGAAGTCGCCACTGGTGGTCCCAAGCTAACCGTTAAGCGTTCAGTACCCTTACTCGGAAGCTGCCCACCCAGCACATCCTATCCACATTCTAGACGCGGAGTATCGACAGGATGGATACAGAGATAGCGGAATATGGCAGTATTGCCCGCCAGAACCGGGACTTTGCGAAGTGGCATCGCAACGCCGACTACTCTATCGTGCACCCTCCAAACAACAAGATACCATGGACTGGGACAGGACGCGTACCAGCAGGCCTGCGGGTGTTGGAAACTCGAACCGAAAAGTCCAAGAAAAGAATATCTATGACGTGTGCTGCCAAATATTTGTCTTTCGCAAGCGAGGCAGACTTCCTCTCGTATGTGAAAGTTGTTGTACCAGATATCGTTGGACCAGCCAATTATGTCTTAAACGGATATGGTGTGAGCTACAGGGATAGTATCGACGCGTATTCTAATACCCCATACGCCTTGCATCCTAATACTCAGAACCAGGATCTCATTGACCATATTCAGAGTCAAGTTCTGGGTGATGTCATTCAGCAGTGACAAACATACTGGGATACAAGCAGTCGTAGCGACAAGCCGGATTATCTCTTCAGGTTCTTTCGTGACAACGCTGCCGTGCGGGAATGGCTCTCGACTTTGGCTACACTTCTTACCGAACCGAAACTGATCCCGACGTATGTCCCGATCGGTCCTAGAACTGTTTCCGATTTTGAGGACGAATTTTGCGATAAGTTATTCATACTTGCTCACGCTGTGCAAATCATGCTCTTTGCTCCGGTCTATTGGCGTGAGGATGGATCCTACAAGTCAACTGATCCATATGCCCGCCGCTCCCCCCTCAAGTTTCCCTCGCCAAACTCGAATGATGAGAAAGCGTTTGGTGAATACACTCTCGATGATTTGTATCGGGCTCTGATTCTACAAGAATTTCTTTTCAGTCAGACATATGATGAAATGGAGGAGCGCCGATACAAGAATCTTCTCCGTACAATTCCTCCTCAAGGTGATGGTCAGTGGTTGGGATATTCCGTGGGCCGGTCTGAGCCCCCTTGGGCTGAGGATAGCAAAGGTCCAGAAGCTGACCGCTCTTTCATTATGAGACTCCCAAGAGAACTACAATTCCGGATTGTTGAGCTTGCGAGCTCCCCTCAAGTCACACCAACCCTTTTAAATCGACCCATACCACGGCGAAGGTATTCAAGAGTGCAGTCGACATGGGAGGATTCCATGCTGGCACTCAAGTTGTCATCACGAATGATGTATAAGTTGGCAATCGCTGAGCAGAACGTCGAAGGAGTTGTCGGTCAGCAAGTTGTATTTCGCATGAACCTGGACATTGACACGCTGCGGGTCTTCGACATGAATCTTCCAGATTTTATCACCACCAATGGTCCATCTACTCTTCCCGTACGAAAACTACTCTCGATTTCGAAGGTAATCCCCAAGAGCTGTGCCACTGACAGAGATCCTATGTGGCCTTTCGAAGACCCTGTCGGCGAAGCATTAGACCTTGAGAAGCTCCCAAAGCTCGACGAGTTCTCTGTTATATTCCCCAGCGTAGCTGAGAGTTGGATGATAGAGGATCTTCCACGCGTCAGACCTCAGACTGACGTATCAGGTGCTGCTCATACTGGTATCAAATGGCAATTCAACACCGGTCTGTACCCAGTACCCCAAAAAGAAGGACGATTCCATGACAGTCACTTCAACGGCTCAGAGAAACCATCCATGCATCCGAATGATCCTATTCTCAACGAAGCCATACCATACGTGGGTAAATGGGGATACGAGCGCAGTCCGGGGGCTATTGGGGGCTATTGAGCCAGCTTCCAGTACTTTGAAGAGACCAGGGACGTATGTTTTGCCCCTCTTTCATGGAAGGAAGTTGAACCCCTTGTCAAGGGACCCTTTGGAGAGAATGGTCGCGAAGCCCTTTACGAAGACCATACGCCAAGGTTTGTGGCAAAGCTCCGAATTATCCGACAGGGAACCACTCCGCCTACTGGATTGATCAAAGTCGAAGAAGTACGCCCAAAGGATCCCAAGTGGAAACTCCAACTGCTAAACACATGGAAGAGTGTATGGTACACTTTGACAGATCTGAGGAGCAGAGGCAATGTGATAGTATCACCAACCAAGTCTTGCGACTACTTCCTTCGTCAGACATAACAGAATCATGTTCAAAAGAACAATGAAGACGGGTGAAGGATGGGATTTTTATTTTCTTCTATGGCTAGCTTGCACGACTATTTGTTGTCTATTTTACCCGGGGACATGAATCGCATGAGGAGCCAGGGTTTTCAGGCTTCAAGGATTTTACATAACGTCGGGATATCTGATAGCTATGACCGGTATTCGTGTATTGTATCAGACTCAATAAATCTTTTTTAAAAAAAAAAGATCATTATTATATAAGGTCCATACGGAAGCCCAGTCACGATATAGAAAACCCAACTCCACATAAGTCAAGGTCAGCGATGCTGACCAAACACTGCAACCCTTGGTCAGTAATTCTGGGTCCCGAAGCTCGTTAGAAACTAATGGAAGGCTCTGATTCCAGGTGGTCGCTGATTTGTTTAGCAAAGACCAGCCTTTGGAGGCTCACAAGCGCCGTTGCCCTTATCACAACCATTGTATCCCTGGCATTGGACCTTGGGATAGCAGTTATTAGAGTAAGTTGCCTGTAATACTTAGCCACGCGTCAAATTCTTGATCAATATTCGTACCTTGTCGCCCAAGTTGGTGTTGATGCCCATCAACTCCCCGCCGTTGACAGCAGTAGTACCCTCCATATGCACTGACCGCCGGCAGTTACCCTTGCAGTTGCCACAAGACCTATAAACCTTGCCGTAATCGTTGGCATAGAAGTTGATAATGTTCACGTGGCCACATCCGTTATGCTGAATGATCTTATCAGCAGCCTTGTAGGCACCGCCGCCGATAATATTGGCTGTGCCGCCACCTTTGATGGAGATGGCATCCTCACAGACGTCCTCAAACCACACAAATTCAAGGGTACAGGATCCGAGGCAGTACACGCCCTCACGTTGATTGGCGCCAATAATTACGTTTCTAAGCTTCGCCCCATCTTCAAGGACGAAAACCGTGTCCTTCTCGCCTGAATAATGTAGTTAGCGATGGCCCAGGGATCACTAGCGCTATCGTAACTTACCTCCTTCAGCCTGGCCTGTACACTTCACCCCACGATCATACTTGACCCAGCCAGCGTCAAAAGTCTGGCCCTTCTTGATGTACTGAGGAGAACCGAGAGTTTTGGTTCCCGTATGCTTCGGAAGACCCCCAGTATAGCCCTTACAGGCTAGAACTGACGGCAGGGCTGTAAGAAGAGTAATTACGCTGGGGAAATGCATGATGAGCGTTATTGAGACTAGTCTTTTGTTACCAATAGTGAATTAATGTGAATGGAGTATAGCACGGGTCTTTATACTTTTTATTTGTCTCTCAAAGTGCTTTGTCAATGTGCCCTGATGCCATGATGCCAAGTGTAAGTGCATGGATGTAATGCCCAGCGTTGCAAGCGGGGGTACTATCCAAGTGGTATCCAAGAGATCAGAGCCATTCTTTCCTCCAGTCATGTCGAATGTCCACAAACAAGGGGGCTGTTGCCAAGAACAGAGTGTGTCAGCATCAAGCGGCCATTGGTGGAAGTCATTCCTTGCTGGAAGCCGTTGCGATCAAGCTTGTCTTTATGCTTGAAAAGACTCCGAGGCTCCGGGAGCTCTGGCTTCTCTATTAGGCAGGTGTCTGTAGTCGAGTGCTACATAAGGGCTTTGTGGTGCAAACATAGGTGACGGATGAGGACACGAGAGACAGGTGTCATCTCATTCAAAGGTTCCTATTCGGCAAGCAGATATTGGCTGAAGAAGACAGGCGTACTTGCGGCAGATATTGTCTCTTATAGAGACTATACGTTCACGTATGAGGCCCTTTATGCAAGTGGCCAGGCTAATACCATCTCTCCCAAGAACCTTGGATCCCATGAGCTGCTTTGCGACGATGCTTCAATTCTAAAGTCACACCCGAACAGAACAGCTATTATAACTCCTTTAGCCAAGAAGAGCTGAGACCGTTAGGCTCTGGGATCGTCTTGTTATCAAAAGGGACAGTTAGTTGAACATGAACTAGAGGTAGTTAGCGTGGAACAGTGGCAGGCAGCCTTGCGGCAAAGCGATTTCATTGGAATTCATATTCTGCACCAATGGAGCTGGTTTCCTCCATCACACTTGCAAACGGGTTACCTCGATCACTTTCTTTAGGCATCTCTTGAAAACATTTGTTTCCATGTCATCAAGTTTAAGTGCGGACCACGGATACTCAAATTAGGAATTCGTTGTTCTGATGTGGAGCGGCATGTCCATTCAGTCTTCGAAAAGGCGTTGAAGAGAGTAGGTATGCTTGATGCTTCACAGAAACTAGAAATGTTATGATCTGATGATCAGACTGCGATAACCGAGCGACAGACTTCAAGAAATCACTTGTCTTGATGAGCTCCCAGACACTTTGTCCTGCTTTACCTTCAATCAACACCCCGGATCTTCCAATCGGCGTCCGGAACTTTTATCTCACTGAGGCAGACCTAAGAGGTTGTAAACCCAATCAAGATCCTCAACCCTGGTAACTTCTATAGACCTCCAGTCGGAGCTCTGCAGACGAGAAGGTTCCAGCTTTGTGTTGCCAGGTGCTTCCACGTGGTTCCTCCCTCGTCAAGGACAGGTCTGACGAGCCGCACCATGATCTGCCTAATCTCATCAATGAGTCAGAGGGGTTTGTGTTGAGATATGCATGCCTGAGGCCCACGCATCCTTTCTGTATGTGGCCTGCCCACTTGGGCACCTAGCTCGCTTCTTCCCTCATACACACAACAGACCTCGTACTCACAATAGTCCGTGGCCTTCAGCGCCCTGCTAGCGACTTTCATCTTTCAACTTCTCTTACAGCAACAGATTGGGTAAATTACTTTCCTTCCTTTGACGCTGTGAACATTGTTTTGTTCGTATTTCTTTTCTAAGTTTGAGGTTCTCTGTGCTGATTTGATCTCTCAGCCACAAGTCTCACTGCGAAAACACATCTGGCCCACGACGTCAATGGCTGCCAACGAGATTTCCGATCAACGCTTTGAGGAGATTATACAGGTTGTTGGTCGGCCTTCAGATCGTAAGAAGCCCCCTCTTGATACTTGGCTACACGTCCTGTTTGCTAACATGGCCGGCAGGATCTCCGGGCAGCTATAATGAGAGGCTAGAAAAAGAAACCAGCAAGGACAACAGCCTGATTCCCTTCTTGAAAAGGGCATCGGATATAGATATCGAAACCCCGCTCCAGTCACCAACAGAATGGCTTCAGAAGCTTACTGCAGCAAATTTCGCAGATCCTGAAGATATCAACAACCTGAGTTATGCCTTGACTTCAGATAACGTGGATGACTTCGATCTAATCGCTGCCAGCGAATTTACCTTTACTGTCTCAGCATTTCCTGGAGCTTTGAGCTTACACCCTAAGCCAACCAAAAAGCCCATCGCTCACTCAGCCCTGGTATCTCTAAGCATTGAGCTCGTGTCTCATATCACTCCTCGCCTAGAGCACAGCCAATCCCAGCCCCTACCTTCTCTGGTGTTGCCCATCGGACAACTGCAAAAGAAATACATCAAGACGAGCGGCATTCCTCATTTGATCGATACGGATTACATCCTCGTCGTTGATGCTGCTGGGACTTCACATGCAGTTTGGCTAATCTACGATCGATACCAACGATATGACTATGAGTTCAAGGATGTCACTGACCCGAAGAGAACTCCTTTGGTCTTTACGGGGTCAGAAAAGAACTTCGATGCTGCTCAAATTTTCCCAAGCATTAAAGATTGGATCGAAGCATATGGGAAGGTCAGTGAGGCCGAAGTCCTGGACTCGCTCAAGAAGACAGGGCTGGTAGGAGAAATCAGGGTCATGAACGCAACTCCAAAGGATCTCGCTGCTCTGGTGAACGAATAGGCTGTTTCTATGGTGGTTCAATCTTTCTTCCAGGACATCGGAGAGTCGAAGGGTCAGATAAATATTGATCAGGCACCGATGGACGAACAATTGAAGGGCAAAGCCTTGTAGTGCATTCAATAGCCAGGGACAAATTGATTGAAGCGTGTTCTCCTCTGATTAAATTTTCATTGGTTTTCCAGTAGCACATTTGGTGGATACTCAGAAGAACACGCCTTGGATGTAGATTTAGTTAACCACTAATCAGCCACTTCTACCTCCTTGGACGTTCGTAATGACAGATTGATCATCTAGCGCTTTGTGACCTTCCATATGAGGCTCTTGTGTCACCAAGTAGGCCTTGACTTGATCCCCTCCGAAGCAGGACGCCTTGTTTGGATGCTTGTGGCTTTCGAGGTCTTTCAGTCGGTCATTCAGAACTCCGTGGAAAGCGAGGTGATTGCCTCATGTAACTGCGTGCCCATTTCTGGCCCCACTCGGGGCTAGATCGGAAAGAAGACGATGCAGTGCCTACGTACTCTTTACCTCTCAATCCTCTCCTTCTCAACTGTATGCCTCCCGTATCACTCATCAGCGGCCCGGCGAACCTTTCTGCCTGCAGCCTTTGTTTTGGCCACTGTCCCATACCCGCGCTACGTCGCTGATGCAGCCAGACTGATCTCTGACCCTTCCGACCGGGTCAAGATCGTCTCCTTCTTCCACCACTCTTCAACAACTGACAATCCAGTGTTGCGTTCATCGTGAACTTGGACATTCTTATGGATACCAACAAGATTTCTGGCGAAGGTGCTGAGGATATTGAAGTTCCTGTCGAAGACCCTGATCCGTACTTTGAGATCTTCACTCCACGCCATGAACCTTTTGATGCTGATCCTGTGGAAGATGGTAAGATACACTCCATATTCTGTGACAAGTCCCATTAGCTAATATTTTCATTTCAGCCCGCCGTTCCGCCCTCCTAGAGTTGCTGACGAAAGGGACCAGAGAAGGAACCAGCAAGGTGAACATTGTATCACCGCGTGAGACACCAAAAGAAGGGCTTCAGAGGCTCACCACAGTCGACTTTGCAGACCCTTCTGCTATCAACAACCTTCGCTCGGACCTGGTCATCAACAACGTCGCAGACCTTGATCTGGTTACCAACGGTGAAGCTGGCTTTACTGTGTCACCATTTCCTGGAGTTCTGGCTGTGGATGATACAACACCCAAGGAAGAAGAGGTTATCTTGTCTTCGTATCTTGCCAGAGATCATCCGGATCTGTTGTGTCTTGAGTATGGCAGTCAGACCGATATCCTTGCTGATTATCGCGTCAAAGTTTGTCAAAGAGAACACGTTTAGATCAATTTATCCCTAACTATGGAAATGCGGCAAAAGCCGACAACCACACAATTCCCAAGGCGGCATCAAAAATGTTATTGATGAGAAGATGACAGAGGCAAGCTGGGTGTTGGAAAGTTGGTCGGGTAATCATTTGACCAGGCAAACTTGGCCAGGCATCGACTTTCGATCTGTGCTGGAACTCAGAATGACTCTCATTGGCTAGAACGGATAGTGCAGGGCGAGTTCGCTTAGCCCAACAAGCAGCTGGATGAATCACGATCACATTAGTCTCGATCGGCGATGTGACAAAAGCTTGCAAGCCTGGGATGGTGGGGTGGTTGAAAACAAACATTCTTTTCGAGGCCATGACCGGGCCGGCGGCTTGGAGTGACTCGTGCGTTAGACAAGCAAGCGGTGTGATGTGATGAGCACTGGCCCAACTCATTGTCGACCCGCCTTGAACGTAGCCACAAAGAAGCATGTGTGGCACAAGGGATCACCTCGCTCTTCGCGCCGTTTCGAATGACCTACTGACCGAACAAACGAACGTGAATGTCGAGTGGCGTCAAAGAGAGTCGCAATGGCTGGCTTTCTTGGGTGTGAATTGAGCCAACGTGTACCTGGTGACACAAGAGTTCTATATCGCGAGCGACAACCTTCCTAATCACCAAGGCAATGTCAGGAAGGGCAATCAGGTCGGCTTTGAAGGGGCCATGGCCCTTGCCTTAATGATCTATGATCTGAAAGCCCAGCTAGACCTTTACATCAATATGGACGCCGAAACAGTTGATGATGCATGTGATCTCATCACCATTGTTTCGTTCCTCCTCTACGGACCATTATACGGTACTCTAGCAGCTCTAGGGCGAATTGCAGGGACGCATACATATAATCGAACCTTCAATAGGTAAGGGGATGAGATGGTGAAGCTGCTTGAAGCTATTGAGAAGGCTCAGAAAGCACTGAACATTATTCGACCGGCTCACTCCTTGCAGACGCTGGAGATTCTGGAGAATATCTTTGTCTCAGGACATAAGTAAGTGGTCAAGACTGCAGGAATTATTCCCATTGAGCTACTTATGAGAGTCGTAACAGCCTGTCAGAGATAAAATAGCCTTAGTGAGTGAAGCACAAACTTGGCGCGAAGCGCAAATGACTAACGAGATATAATAACAGAGCAACTCTGCAAAGAATACCGGAATCTCAATATAGCCAAGTCCCGTTATCAGGCAATCTTCAAATACGCAGTTATCTAGGATATTATACAGGCAAAGGTAGAAGTAAATTAGGGCTTTAAAGGAAAAAGATTATACTAAAAGCTATTATATATAGAGGTTTATGCTTACTTCTTCTGTCAAAACTTGGTTCAGCCGGCTCGGCAGCTTTCAGCTTTTGCACACAACGTTCCCCGGTGTCGTCACTGTGCAAGAGCATGGATGTAGTAGCACACTCTCTGACGGTTTGTTGTGGGGGGGGTTTCGCGGTCTAGTTTTGCTTGGTCCTGGCTGAGAAATGCGGATATGATGTTTCTTGAAGATTCTTACTCACGGGAATTTAAGTAGCGAATTCATATTCCATAAAGCTTAATGAATGACTTTATCAATAAAGAGAGACGGTCAGATTCTGTGCCTCGAAAACCTTCCATCACAAACTGAACCAACTTAGCTCTCAACAGCTGTAAAGAAAACCGCTACTAAAGGAGTGACCAAAAGTTATCGCACAATTCAGTATTCCTGGCAACACCGGGTCGTGAACTTTCCCTTAAATGCTTCTCTGAAGAACCAACTTATCTCTCTAGCGTTTTACAAGCTTATACTTAGAGTAACTATTCTAAACCAAGTTTTAACAGAAAAAGTAAGCATAAACCTCTATATATAATAGCTTTTAGTATAGTCTTTTTTCTTTAAAGCCCTAATTTACTTCTACCTCTGCCTATATAATATCCTGGATAACTGCGTATTTAAAGATTGCCTGATAACGGGTGCATCTGTCTCTGGGCCGGAAAGAAGGCTGCCAACCAAGTGGTACGGCAACGTCGTTTTCGTGGGTGAAATAACCCTTGGGGTTCTCGATGATGTGAGTCAGGGTTTCTGAGCTTTCGGAGGAGCAGCTGCGTTGGTACTGTTCCGCAAGCCGGGAGGACCAATCCTTGATCATCTCAATCTGGAAGGCATAGGTGGGATATAAATAAGCTAAGCGCAAGTCGCGCATATCTGTCATCATGCGATAGAGTTCTGGATAGCCGTCCCAATTGTCTACCGGTGCCGTTATGATGTACGTGGGATTGTCGTTTGGTGAGATTCCCATACATATAAAAGCGACACAGGGAAGGCCTCTAGTGGGAGTGAATGGCGTGGCTATGTTGAGCTCGCCGAACGCTGCGCAAAGGGTCTCTGTTATTTGGCTCGAATCAGTCATTCCTCCATGGTCATGGTCAGGGGTCCATACCCAGGCTATCCCACTTTTGGCGAGCTGTCACCACTCTCAAAAGTAACTCGAGGGGACTCAGACAGGGGAGATTGAAGGTACCATGTTCGCGGTAACTTTTTGAGCTATTGAGCCCATACCATTCTTCTGTCCCCTGTTGAGTGGTCGTGTGCCTGTCTAGTTCATACTGAGCGGATAGGATAGAGGAGTACAGAGTCCAAACAGCATCTCTGTACTCTCGTTTCTTGTCTTCCGCGTAAGAAGTTTTGATAGCCTTCTCTATGGCACTTAAAGCGTTGCATAGTGGCCCAAAGAGGAGATACTACACGACGGTGATGAGGTCTTTGGAATCTTTTACGGTTTCGGCCTCAATATTGGTGCAGCGCTGGAGTTCTAGTTTGAGATCTACCATTATCAAGCGAAGGTTTTCTGCGCCATTCGTACATGTCGTTATGAACTTCGCTTGCTTGACATATGGGTTCTGCCATCCTTGGTTCGAAATTGTTTGAGAGAAACTTGGCGGGCGGTAGATTGGCATCTCCAATGAGGCTTGTGAGGCGTGAGGGATAGACTCAGGGTAACTAGAAAGGCGAAATTCTTTACTGTGATGACTTGGTTGTTGGAGATGAAAGATTGTCAAAGATTATATAGTTAATTGTTTTCCCGTTTTGTTGCTTCCGGGGTGAACACTTATGCACTGTTCGTTGTTCTGCTTAGCGCCCCAGCCCGCACTCCCCTCCACTTGCACGACTTGCAGGGCTTACGTTCAGTATCGGAACTTTTGAGAAGCGAGGGCGGGGTATCTTTGTGTCACAGTGAAAACCTGAATCTCGCCCTCGACTTTTCTCAGCGCCACGAATCCCTCCACCTTCCTGGACATCACATCTGGGCGGCCTCACAACTTCATCCTAGTTGCACGGATCTTAGGCGGTTGAAACCCACCACTTACATCGATCTCCGGGTCAAAATCTTTGTGGAAGCAAAGTGAGGTTCTTCGTGTCATTAGCTTCTCATTTATGGTCTCTCATGGTCTCATCTGGGACAGGTCGATGACCAGTTGAAGTAATATCCATCACACCATACCTTATCTATCACATCGTATCACTCCCCGCCCCGATCTCATCTCGTTGACAGGCAGTGGCAATCACTCTCCCCTGCCTCCCACGTACGTCTTCCATCATCCCGCCTCCAAACGTATGTTCCCCCACTGGTACATACCACCTGGCCATTCTCTCCTCCTCAACTGAGTTGTTGTCAGGAAAATCTCAGAGAATACTACTGAAATCACCCAAAGCCTAATATCGAAACCAGGCAAAGAAGATGGCTACTCCACCACTTTCCGACGAGAGATTTGCGGAGATTAAAAATGCTCTCGGTGATCCTTTTGCCGGTAGGAGACCCCTCTTGGCAAATTTTCTCAAGTGCCGTAAAGCTGATCGCATCTATCCAGTACCTCCAAGCGTTTTTATGCGGAACCTCGAGATCGAAGCAAATAAAGACAAGAGTCTAACAAAGTTCTTGGACAAAGCATCCATGGGGAACACAAAATCCCGACATCTTTCACCAAAGGAATGGCTTGAGCAGCTTACTACGGTCGACTTCTCAGACCCCTTCGCCATAACTGATCACCAATTGAACCTGGTCTTTTATCTTCAGGGCCGATTCGATCTTATTACTGATGGTAATATGGATACCTTTGCTGTTGTACCATATGTTGGAGCACTGTTCACGGAGGAGGTCTCTCGGCATGACTCTTCATCCCAGGCCATATTTGAGGACTTGGATCCCCATCCTTCACTAGTTTCACTTCAGATCGGTGAATCGCCCTGGACTCATCCCATCTTCGAAACTCCAACGGGCATCGTACCATCAGCTTCCGGCCAACCTCTTCCTTCTCTCGTGTTGCCTGTCGGGCAGTTACAAAAGAAATCGAATACGAAGATAAGCAAGATCTTCCTTGGCACTGACTATGTCCTTGTCATTGATGCTATTGCGGCTGAGCATCCTGTATGGTTGATTTATGATCGGAACCCGCTGGATGACTTTAATGAACGAGAAAGAGTTAACCCGGATGAGCAACCCCTTGTTTTTAATGGACTTGGAAAGAACTTTGATGCTGTCCAAATCTTCCCCAGTATCCAAGTTTGGATTGATTCCTATGAAAACCTTGACCCCAAGGTATTTCAGGACGCTATGAAGAAAACAGGCATCACAGGACCAGTGAAAGCAGCCGAGCTGACCCTTTCGGATGCTGCCAACCTTTTCCACAATTAAATGAACTATCCCGATTGCGATTTTCCCCTTTTTCCTTAGGTATGGGATGAGAGAAACTGGGGCAGGTAGATGGTGATAGGCCTCGAAGCATGAAGTTTTGGTGGAATTGTATCGCGAAACACCCTCCTTACGGGACAGAATCATCTCCCCTCAGTTTTTACGGCACAGGTTTAGTGTCCATGTACCTAGTTCTAGCTAGTCCTTGTAATCACAGTTGATGCAGCAGCCCATTGCACCTCTGCGCGGGTCTACCAAGTGAAAATGTCCTCAGATGCAGACACTGTCGTGTTACTTGCACTTTCGCAGCTAGCAGGTGCACTGTCAGCAACTCATTCAGGTGACAAGTCCAGCAGCAGCGCTTGATCACTTTTGCGCACGCTTCATTGATGCTGCTTCCCTTCACATCAATCCTTTACGTCACATATTCAGACCTGACAATGCAGTCAGCTTCACCGATTAATGCGTTCATCAAGTCTGCCTTGTTTTGCCAACTCAATTGTGTAACCCCCAAAAGCAATGCCCGCGTCAGACTCTTTCGTGCCGCGATTACCCCTCCCCCAAGCCTTGATTCAATCGAAGCCATGCGACACTGATCTCTATCGCTATTTCTAATATCGATTTGTGCAGGAATCTGCGTGGAGGGGAAGTGTCGCCGAATCACCTCGTAGCGGGAACTTCAAGGGCGCAGACAGACATTCATTCGCGCGCAGCCTGGGTAAACTTGGACAGTGCCATTGCTGATTGTTTTCGCGTGTGTCAGATCAGTCGGATGAGCGACTGGGGTATCGGAAATAATTGGGGAGGCTTGGTCATTCCAAGTCCTGTATTGGTTGTTGATAAGGTCAGGAGCGCCAACATCGATCGCGGTTGGATACTGCGCGGAAAGGCTGTTAGCTCGCGTTTCACCAAAAGCTGCTTACGGACATTTTCAGTGATGACTGCAGCATCGGTTGTCGTGGCACCATTTGTGATTGCGCTGGACGAGGTTCGAGTGATGGTGATAGGGGTACTTAGCGTTTGAGATCGGTAGCACACCGTCAAAGAAAGAGGAGGTGGCGCTGGCTTTACCTCCAACAATAGCCAATTCAATAACCGCAGTATTACTCGTCACAATATTTGTAATCTAGATCCTGGGCAATGTGTTGAGAAAGATCTTACCCGTACGGTGCCCAGCGAGAGTCTCTCCCGACTAGTATCAACGTCAAGGCCAAAAGACTCAATATTACGCTCTACCTCAAACGGCTAGTTTGTGTCATCACCAGCCTCTGCGACACTAAAGCAGAAATAAACATCTCATTATCTGCAGGAACGTTTCTATCTCAGATTAGATCTGAGTTCGGCGAGATGGCAAAGGTTGCAGTGACTTGAGTCTACGTGGCGCAGCTGACCAGGGTAAGACAGACAGCCTTCAATCTGAGATCTGACAGGCATTCAGCGTTGTTTTCTCCCTGGGGAAAGCGCTTGAGACTACAAGATCTGGCATTCATCGAAGTCCATTTACGAAAACGTCCTGTTGCATTCGGGCTGACGTTGAGCACTGAGTCTGTAGCCGTCGCTTGTCGCGGTGGCTTGACTGGAGGCTGGCTTACAGTTATGCATAACTTCCGTTTTGGCTGACCGATCAGCACCATTGTCGTCATTGACTTTCTCGCCAGCATTTGAGTCTCCAGTCAGGAGAAGGAGATAAATGAAGCCACCACCATGGCAACAAAGGCCAACCAACCGTAGAGAAAACGACGACATTCCCATAATCATGCGCGGTGATTGTATCACCACGGAGAGACTTGTAAGCAGAATCTTGCTCATTTACACACGGGACGATAACGCCCCGAAAGCCTGTGACACGTTCAGCCTCAACGGTAGTGGCCAAGAAGGGGATAAAGCGTTGTCAGGTAACTGAGGAACGCTCACAGCCTGCTCTTGGTTTTTGCGGCTATCAAGGGGCTTGTCAGATCTGTTTTCTATCTCGCCGGGCTGGGGTTGCTCAGCGTCAGTTCTAGGGTCTGTAACAGGCTGGGAGGTAGCTTTCTCCACGGGCGGCCGCGCAGACTCGGAACTGGTATCCTAACGCAGGCCCGACGTGGCTTCGATCGGGCCGGCATCGATGCCATCGCTTTCGGGCGCCTGCGTATTCACGGGCTGGGAAACCTCAGCGACCGGTCGAGGTGTCGGGCTTGGATCAGATACATCGGTATCATTCGTGGAGTCTGGGGCGTCGGGCGCTTGGATCGGGGTTCGATTCGAGACTTCGAGCTCAGATGATGGCATCTTGCACTTTGCTAATACACAGTCAGCCGGTCCGGGAACAAAATCCTGCTTCTGAGGTAGTACCGACCGGAGGAACTATTGCTTCTCTCGTGATATCTGGCGCGGCAACAAAGCCTCACTCGGTGGTCGTGACTTTGAGGAGTATCTCCAGTGGCTGCCCAATTGCTGTTGGGTACCGAAATATCTCGGAGGAGCTTGAATACAGTGCCATTACGGCTGGCGGTGGTTGATGCCCGTGCCCCTGCGATTGAACAGCTGGTGGAAGACACAGTGCCGGAGGACTCAGCTTTCACGATGGCTCCATGGCGAAGCTACGGCATGTCGAGGCAAGTCGAGAACAATCGCTGAGTGAGTATCGAAAGCGAAGAAAGACGCGAAGATTGTAGATTCGCATAAACAATGACAGTTTCAGGGGTGGAGTCGTGGGCAAGAGATTTGAAGCACAGTCAAGGAACGTCGAGCTTACGGCGTACCCGTTAATGTCGCTAATTTTGATGATGTGATGGTGAACATTGAATGGCTGAGGGGCTGACACTTGGTGAAGCTTTGATGTACGCGCGTTAGGGGCTGTTCGCTGCGCTGCGCTCAACTGAACGGCTGTGAACATCCGCAACAATCTGGATACCAACACTCAATGCGATCCCTTTTACACTCATAGTCTACAATTAGCAAAGAGAATGACCTGCACAATACCAGTAGCACTCTCCAGGTCATCCAAGAAACGGAGGCGGAGCGATTGACATGGCACGTAACGGTCATTCCCAGCTTCATTAGGTTCAGCTAGCCCGGAGCCAGCATCAGCACACTGGTACTGAATTGTCCACTAATTCTTCGGGGCTGACTCGAACATTACAGGGCCTTCAAGGCGCGCCAGACTGGTTTACGGGGGAATATTCGAGGCCGGGCGTCTCACAAGCCGCTATACATCACTCTCAACCTCGCTATAGTTAGGGCTCTGCTATGACATGGAGTGTCGCTTTTGCAATGTTCCATGGCGAAGGCGGTCAACATGTGTATCCTCGTCTCTACAGATGGCTTTGATCTTCAATTAGGCTGTCTATTTGTTCATTTATTTTTTTATTTATTTGTTTAATCCGTTACTGATTACGTTTTCGCTGCCTTCCCCTTCGTGGCTCGTCTTAGTCATGGCTTTCGGGACTTTTGGTCGGCGCATTGCCTCGGGCGGATAACCTAGACCTGGGGCTTCTACAAGACACCATAGACATAAATATCGTTGAAACGTCATCTACATATCTCGTAGTATTGCTACTGCAAGTAAACATAATTTTCGAGGCTGTAGCCCGAGGAAATCTCTGTGATAAGGATGGCACTCTGAAATGGGCGGCCACTTTCTTCTCTCTATTAAAATACAGATTTCGTTATTAGCTGATAACTGCCTCTTGAAAAGGCTCGTTAGCCTTCTGGCACCTCATCGGGGTGTATCAAACCCAATTTCCAAGACCCCCTGCTCCAAAGCAACCAACACACACAGTGAGTACAGTTGACAAAAATTCTCTAGATGCCATGATTTCTGATAGGATAATCACCTCGTGTAGTAGGATTGGGTCTCCGGCTCTCGTTGGACTTTGAGGAAAGCGGGTACAAACATCCTACGCATCGATGGGAGAGGCGCTGCTGTGTACTAAGTGAGCTTTTGTTCCATTAAAGAGTTGATACGGAGGAAGTTGATGCAATAAACTGGAATGCTTCGTATCTCTCCGGCATCAAGATCCATGCAACTGCCCACTATGCTATTGGCATGGGTTTCATCGAGAGACCTGTTACCGTTCATCAAATTGAGGTGGCGAGATCATGCAAGCAGCGTTACCTCAATGGCCCAGGCACTAAAGCCAAATTACTCTCCTATTCACAGAAGAGCCATGAGCGTGTCAATGCCGAGAATGAAGAGAAGGTTTCGCTGCTCGGCCGACCAAACAAGAATTATACTTATTACAACTACCCTTCAATGCCTTCATAATCACTGCTACTTTTCCCTCGTTCTTTCATGATAGATTTGACGCGTATGGTCGAGTGGCTAGGCGACCAGTGCGAAGCTCACGTCGGACCAGAGGGAATGCAAACCGCTGCCCAATCTGTACAATGTCTCTGGTTATGAGATCCTATTGAATCCCTTATTAGATAAAATCCTGCACTTCATCGCTTAGACAAGCTTTAGTCAGGATTGTGTGTTATTGCGACGTATACGATATCACCGAAGGCTTCAAACCACTCATGGACGTCTCTCATCATCGGCTTAACAGCTTTCTGAAACACTGGAGCTAGTACCAACTCCTTACTCACACCTTTGTCGTTCCATACTTCAATATAAGGCATCCATATTCTCGCAACTCCGACTCAAGGTGCTTCTTCAAGATATCAGTAAAGCCTCACGAGGGAGCTAGCCCACTGTGAAGGAGAGCTAGAGTCCCGAAACACGTTGTCTGTCTTGGCTAATCTGCCTCATCGAGACGAATATTGTTCAAACGCAAGGGCTATGTGTCCTCGTTATTTCTCGGTGATGTTTTGCAATGGGGAGTTACCTTGCAATATCCTCAGCATGACGACTCTATAGCACCAACCTTATGGCGAACAGCTTGAGATAGAGCCGTAGTAATTATATTTCAGGCCTTGAGAATGCTGAATCAAGACTTTTTGTCTATTTTTTGACTGGCTCTTGCTTTCCCTAAGAAGCTTTTCTGGAATCGATATCTGAACTTCAGGGATGATGATGTGAAGTCGAAGTCGTTTCGTAGTTACTCGACAGCGATTGGCTTGTTCGCTTTTGCTTCCCAATGCAGTTAGTGTTGATCCCCTAGCCTGGCCATGCGCGGCTCTCTAGCGCCAAGCGCCTCGATCCTTCGAACAAGTCATCTTTAGCTGTTCATTCGTCTGTTCGGCATTCTTCCTCTTTCATAACATTCCATATCTCCAACTACATCACAATTTGCATCATGCCCGCTCCAAAGCCCGCGTCCCGAGGCCGAGCCAAAGTAAAGACAGGTTGCGCAACGTGCCGGTCAGTCAAGACTCCACTACCATCTCACCCTTGCAAGGTTCATACTTACCGGAAATAGAATCAGAAAGATCAAGTGCGACGAGGCCAAGCCCTTTTGTGAGAAGTGTGTCAAGACCGGGCGCAAATGCGATGGGTACGATTCTGTCTTCAGGGTCTTCTCCAGCACAACGCAGCCGATCGTCAAACCAGATGCTGCAGCTTCAAGGCATGATCGCGCTGAGGGGGAACCTCCACTGAGCACTGACGACCTCAATCGATACTTTTCGACCAAAACAATATTCGACGTTGAGCTCAGCTGTAATGAGGAAGCAGAGCAGGTTCTTCAAGCTAGCTTGACTAACGACTCGATACGTCATGCTCTGCTGTCCCTCAGGGCTCTTCGCGGAAATCTCGAGGCGAAGAAAGAAGGAGATGCATTCGAGACCGAGGAACAGCAGAGATTGAGCTACAACTTCGGCCTTCAACAGTACAGCAAAGCTTTAACTAGTCTTGCTTCCAACCTCGCATGCCCCAGCCCCAATAGCTTAAAGTCCGCACTGCTTTGTTGCCAAGTCTTGATCAGCATTGAGCAGGTCCGGGGCAACTTCTCAGCCATGGGACTACACATAATTCGCGGACTAAACATCCTGCGCGAGTACCGCGCCAGACCGTACTTGACCACCAATGGTCTAATGCCAGCACGTCACAGCGGTCTCCCTTCCTTGGATGTCTTTATTATAAAGCTGTTCGCTGCGCCTTGCAAATTCACGGAACAACAGCCCCCAGAATCTTCCAGCATACTGACACCTCCTGTTGAAACAAATGATCGAAAGCTGGCACCAAATATGCGAGCGGAACTTACTAAAGTTGCGACTTCAACTATTACACTTCTCGAAAAGACGGCAAAGATACAGTCGGAGGAACAAGCTCGATCCCTTCTTTCGGAAAGACGAGACTTGCTTGATGGATTGGACTCATGGCTCGATACTCTTGAAACTCTCCAGAAGGAGACGCAACCAGCGGAGACCGAGTCTATTTCTGACATCTTCTTGCGCATCTTGTATTTAATACTGAAAATGATTCTTCTTGGGACTCTGGAAACTTCATCAGATCTTGATGCCAAGCTGAGTGAAGAAAGTAAGCAACTCCAGGGCTTGGCAAATCTCGTCAACGAACGACTCAAGGACTATGATATGCGAAGGGGAATTGATAGTAGCTTAGTAAATCAATCTCAATAGACAAATGAGTCATTAATTTTCGCGATATTCTGTTGCTAAGTCCGTCACGAATTTGTAAGCCCGAGACGCGAGTCGTGAGATGCGCCTCATCCCAGAACAGCATGCTGACCGAACTGGCCAATGGGAGGCTGGCTGTGTTGTTCAGCCCAATTGCATGTTCAAGTATATAAGCAAGTCATTGAACTATGAATATTTCTCTCATCACAGTCTTCTTCCACTTGTCTTTCAAAATCTATTGAAACTATTCTTGTCAAATTATCGCCAATGCAGCCAGCATAAGCCTCCTCCGACAAACAGCTCCTACGATAAACAGCCCCTCTAATAAACAACTCCTCCGACAAATAGCTCCTCTGACAAACAACTCCTGCGATAAACAGCCCCTAAACGGCTCCTACGATTAACAGCCCCTGCGATAAATAAATCCTGCAACAAGCAACTCCCCCGTTTCCCACCATGCACTTCCTCCTCCTAGGCGCAACAGGCCGAACCGGCAAATACGTCGTCTCCGAACTTCTTTCCCAACATCACACCGCTGTCGCTCTTGTCCGCGACGCCAGCAAAGTTGCTTCTCAGCCTGGTCTCACTGTCGTCACCGGCTCTCCCCTCTCCAAAGACGATATCCGCCGTTCTCTTACAGCTGCTCCAGGCTTGGTACCATCTGCAGCAATCATGACTCTCAACACGGTCCGCAAATCAGACAGTCCCTTCGCAGCTCAAGTTTCGCCGCCTCGCTTTCTTGCAGACTCATGCGCCAATGTATGTGAGGTTCTGAAAGAAGCTGGTATCAAGCGCATCGTCGTCATGTCAACGGCTGGTGTTGGAGACTCGTGGGCGAAGCTTCCATGGGTGAGCAGAGCGTTCATGGGATGGACGAATATCAAGTATGCTCTGGAGGACCACAATCTGTTGGACAAAGAGATTCGAACAACCGATATGGATTGGACTCTTGTGAGAGCTGTGAGATTGGAGTTTGGGAAGGAGACGGATGAGGATGTTGAGACTTTGGGCAGTGCTGGTGAAGGAGTTGGTATGGCTGATTGTGCCACGCCGAATAGCGTGGCGAGATTCTTGGTCAAAGCTGCGGTTGAGGGATCCTTCTTTAAGGAGGCTGTTGTTGTCCGGAACTGAGGAATATGACAAAAGCTTGGTTTGCCAGCATCGAGATCAACAGGTTTCAATCCGTCCTGTACAAGAGTAATCACAATATGGATGGTACTTCAAAGTCACTATAAATACCATGAACAAATGTCTCATATACACTTTTTGTAGATATCATGATCATGGCCACTATATACAAAGAAGTTATACACAATTTCCCATGTCATCCAACTTCAGACACTCGACCAAACTGCGCTTAGTACACCTTGGTAACAGGAGTCTTGATATACGACTTCAGGCTAGTCTTCCCATTCATCTCCTCATCAATAGCCTGGACAAACGCCTGGGCAATGAGATCCGCAGCCTCAGGGCTAGTATGCGTATGATCCTTAGGATACAAAGAGTTAACCTTTGTATTACCCAGCTTCTGATACATCTTCGTAACAGCAGCAAAGTGATCAACATAAGTAACGCTAGGACTGTTGAGAGCCTTAGCAGCAGTGGGAACATATCCCACGAAGCGAGGAGCAGCAGGCTGGAACGTTCCAGTCTCCCATTGGTTGTTGGGCGTCTGAGAGCTGAGAATCACAGTGGCGCCCTTGGCGACGAGGGCTTTGGCGGCTTGCGAGACGTAGAACACAAAGGTGTATACCTTCTCGCCCGTCTTGTCGGAGATGCAGACTTCTGTGCCGGCGCCGGGACAGTCGGAGCGGTTGTTGTCGTTGCTTTCGGGAGAACCGCCGTCGTTGTGGCCGAACTCAATGACGACGATGTCGCCTTGCTTGACGAGGTTCACGATCTCGGTGAAGCGACCCTCGTTGGTGTAGGAGCGGGCGGAGCGGCCGCCGATGGCTTTGTTGACGGCTGTAACCTTGAGATATTTGCCGATGTAGTTACCCCAGCCGTCGGTTACACCGTCGTTGGCTCCATTCTTCGCCATGGTGGAGTCGCCTTTTCATCTGATCAGCGTCTATCCTAGATCACCAACAATTCGCTTGACATACCAGCAAAGTACACTGTCTGGCCAGAAACGACCTGGAAAGCTCCAGCAGCGAGCGCTGCAAGTGAAAGAGACAGCTTCATGATGACTTGAGTTTCAGATAAAAAAAGCACTAAGAGTATGATGAAACCCAAGACGTCGCCCAGAGCCGTATATATCTACTCCAAGCCATGGCATCACTCAATTAAACCCCCAAACTAACAATCCAGGTGATCATTCGTTTTACAAAACAAGGTTCGCGATCTAGACTCCGCGTTTACCTATTCAGGCGGGCTCTCCGTCTATGCCAAGCCTGATGAAACAGGGATATGAAGCCTTTTCCCACCATTCAGAAAACATATCGACCCCAGACCGACGCCAGGATTGGGCCGGCACTTGTAATGCAGCCGATTGATGGATAAAGTCCCGCTCTTATAAAAGATGTCATTTTGTTTGGGTTTGACGCGGTGCACTCGGTGATCTCGGCATTGTTTCAGCGATTGTTAGTGTCAAAGTTTATAATCATTCGTTGAGGTACGGGAGTTGTCTCGGGGGAATGGGGACCGAACGCGGGGATAGTGGCATATCATTTCCCATTTCGACGAAAAGACATTGGGGGAGATTTAAGCTTGGAAGGTGACAGTTCGATGCTAATTTGGACCTCGGCTCTTGAGTTGCGGTTTTCTAAAGGAAAGTGTCATTGGAAACAGAAGAAACTGTATTCATCTTCTTGGGAAAGCGGTGAGATGAACCGGACAGATGGGTTCTTTTGACTGGTCATGGCATGGCCTCTTTGCTTCAATATCCATTTCTTGTTTCTCGTTTTAGATGAGGTTTGGGAGATATATTATTACACAGACTCTAGGCAACCTGTAGCATTAGAATGCCACGTTGCTCACAGGTGACAGATTTCTTGAATTTCTTGTCTGTGGACAAGAAACCGGGATATCTCAAGCTCTCTTAAATAAATAGTGTCAAGATCTCGGGTTTGGAAAATTTTATGTAAACTAAAGCAGCAAGAAAGCTGAAGAAAGTCCGCAAGCTTCCATTGCAAAATGACATGCCTCTTTATATTATGTTACAAGCTCACCCTAGAGTCGTTCACTTTGAACAGTCTGCTATCGATAACGATAGGCAATCATGACGACACCTTTCCTTATCATCATGATACCAGCGATAAGTGATAAGAGGCAACGATCGACAACGGTTTCAGGTCTCGCGAGCAGCCCACTGTACCGTTAGATTTGTCCGAGCTTGCTATCAACGGGTCGCCAAGATCAGGAGGTGGCTTTCGGATCAGAAAGCTTGTTTTCGTCTACTCTTGACCCACGTCGCTGATGGCAATGGAGACACCGAAGTCAAACTTCAGATTAGTTGCACGCTATAGAAGACAGCATTTACCATTAGAGGTTATTTGAAAGATATAAAGTTAATGTTAGCATGATGAAGTTTTGTTTTAAACGAAATGCTAATAAATATGAAAAGTGGCCGTAGGACTGGTACACCAAGCGCTGACAAGACACGAAAACTGGTTATCAACTCGCTTCCATCACAATCAATCCCAAACACGCTCACCAATCCCATCCAGTAAAATCCCTACCATTTCAATCCATCACAAGCATAAAAGAGCCTCACCCCTTAATAAACCTCCATGAAACGAAACGAGCACTTTTCGCAAAAAGATTAAATACCCCGCCAATAGCAGCCTCGATATTTGAAACACCACCATCCTTTTCCGTTAGGCGCTTCCCTTTGCAGGGATCAATTCTAGATCCACTGAAGGAACAAATGCTGATGGATAACTTCACTCGCAGGTTTTGTAACACAAACCGTCTGAGGTGACGGTACCCTTGCTTCTGGAGGGGATTTTCCCGGTTGGTCATGTTTATCGGACATTAAGGCGTATTGCATCAGACCCGCTGATCATCGCGTGTAAAAGAGATATATAGGATGTCAATGTTCGCTGTAAATTGATTCTGTTCAAGCTACGCTCTTTGTCGCTGCCTTTCTTTCTTCCCCACCGCCAGTACGGTGTTTCTTCTTCTCTACCGCTCGCGGTACATTCCATTCTTTCAACTAGGCCCTGGTGGTCTATCTTCACTCTCTTGAATCTTCAAACACATTCTTTCTTTCCTCACCATGCGCTTCTCACTCTCCAGCATGGCAGGCCTTCTGGGTCTTGCCTCCGCCCAAGGTCTTCGATCCTCCGCCTACACTGATCCCAAGACGGGCATTGAGTTCCAGCGCTTCGTCGACGATGGCTACAGTCTTGGTATCGCTGTCCCTGAAACTCTGGGCAAGGATCTTATCGCGCAGATGGTGTTTCCTCGTGAGAAGGAGGGCTGGGGTGGTATTTCGTTCAGAGGCGGTATGGTTGGTGGTATACTCTTTGTTGCGTGGCCGAATGGTGATGATATCGTTACGAGCTTTCGGATGGCGAACTCGTACGCTAACCCGGATGTTTACACCAACTCTACCGTCAAGGCTACGCCTATTCCTGATGGTACTTTCATCAACAGCACTCATGTGTCGTATACTTTCCTCTGTGAGGGGTGTGTTGTTAAGGAGACTACTTCGTTGACTGGCGAGTCTCCTGTTGTGGGATATGCGTGGTCGTCTATTGATGTCGACACCCCCTCTGATCCCGAGAGCGCTCTGAACTACCATGGCGCTGGTTTCGGACAGTTCGGTCTTGATATCAAGAATGCTGCTTCTTCCAAGTACGCTACCTGGGCTGCTATGGCAAAGGAGACTACCCCAGCTCCTGGAACAGGCACACCCGGCGTTCCTGGAAACTCTACCACTCTGCCCCCTACTACCTCCAACGTCACCTACGATGTCATCGTCGTCGGTGGTGGTCCCGCTGGTATCATCGCAGCCGAGCGTCTCGCCGAGTCTGGCGCAAGTGTTCTCCTCATCGAGCGCGGCCCCGCCAACACCGTCGCTCTCGGCAACGCTGCCCAGGCCCTCCCATGGAACAACACCCTCACTCCCTACGACATCCCCGCTCTCGGCAGCAGCATGACCAGCATGTCTGGCACCAAGTTCTGCAGCGACACCGCCTCCACCGCTGGCTGTCTCCTCGGCGGATCAAGCTCCATCAACGGCCTTAACTTCATCCACCCTCCTGAGCGCGATTTCCAGCGCTGGCCCAAGGGCTGGAGCTGGTCTGACCTCTCCAAGGCCGCTGATCGTCTTTACGAGCGCAACCCTGGTACTACTGAGCCCTCTGACGATGGAAAGTACTACGATGATCGGACCTACACTATCCTGTCTGGATACTTGAGCGCCAAGGGCTGGAAGGAGGTTGACTCTATTGAGGAGCCTAACGAGAAGCACCTCGTGTACTCTCGCCCTTCGTGGTCTATCAAGAACAACATGCGTGCTGGTCCTGCTCGCACTTACATGCCCTTTGCCAAGAACCTTCCCAACTTCACTCTCAAGCTCGAGACGAAGGTTATCCAGCCCATTCGATCCGGCAGCAAGATCACTGGTGTTCTTATCCAGGGCGTCAACGGTAGCAAGCAGATCATCAATGTCAAGGCTGGTGGTAAGGTCGTCCTCGCCGCTGGTGCCATGTCGACTCCTCGTCTTCTCTGGAACGCTGGTATTGGCAAGTCTGACGCCCTCGCTATCGTCAAGCAGGGTGCTTCCAAGACTGGTGTCACACTCCCCGCTGCTTCTGACTTCATTGACCTCCCTGTTGGACACCATCTCCAGGACCACACTCAGGTCATGCTTCAGTTCAAGACCAAGAGCAACTTCACCGCTTACAAGTTCAACAACATCGCTACCGAACCTGTCAAGTCTGACTTGGAGCTTTACTACCAGGGCTCTGGTCCCATTACCCAGGCTGCTCAGCGCATGCACCTCTGGACATCTGCCAAGGGCGCTGATGGTCGCGTTAGATACCTTCAGGGTACCGCTAGTGCCATGGCCGACGGCATCATCACTGTCCGCACGTTCTTGACCCACGGTACCAGCACCGTCGGCGAGCTTGGTATCACCGCCGGTGGAAACACCGTCCTAAACACCAAGCCTTGGTTGATCGACCAGGAGGATCGCAAGGCCATGGCTGACTTTGTTCAGTACTGGCTTGACCTCACCAGTGGCAGCAACTCTACCCTCTCCTACATCACCCCCGGCGCCACTGTTGATGATATCCTGGCTACCAAGATGATCAGCGGCGATCACTGGATGGGCAGCGCCAAGATGGGCGTCGACGACGGCCGAAAGGCCAACGGCAGCGCTGTCGTTGATCTCAACACCAAGGTCTACGGCACCGACAACCTCTTCGTCGTCGACGCCTCCATGCACCCTGATCTTCCCACCGGCAACACTCAGGCCATCATCATGGTCGCCGCCGAGCACGCAGCCGAGAAGATTGCCGCTCTCAGGGTCGGCGGTAGCAACTCTACTGTCCCGGAGCCCATCAGCTCTGCTCCCACGCCCGTCCCTACTTCTGGATCCAAGTGCAAGCGAGGTCTTCGTCGCCGTCGCGCTGCTCGTGTTCCCATGGACTTTCGACGACGATCGCTGTACTAAGCGATGTGAGTTGGCGAGAATGGATGAAATTCAGTGAACATATTTCTTGTGTATATAGAAGTTAAGGCAGTTGTGAATATATGAGTGCTTCACATGAACATTACCATATTGTCGCATGTGAAGTTAAAATAGAAACAATAAATTACCAATAATGGTGCTCCCTGTCAGCATTTAATCCCCCCGTAATTCTTTCAGTTTATGAACTTCTATTGGACAGCTTTACCTCGGCTTCGCGTTCGCATTCGTCACCAGCTCGGGATCGGGCAGACAAACCCTCCGATTTCCTCTGGTAATCAAACCAAACTTCCCATTCACCAGAACCACTAAATTTCCCCAAATTCCACTCGGAACGAGTGCGAGATCCCACTTCTTCCAGAATCACCCTTCCGCTGTTCCTTTACTGTCTTGTGCATTCAAGGTCGTCTTTTCAATGGACGGGGAGACGGATCAGGCCAAATCCACTCGCGTGGGGTACAAAAAGTCCCGAAATGGCTGCATACGTTGCAAGAAGCGGCGAGTCAAGGTATGGGATTAGAGTCGCGACTCATGACTAGTGACACCTGTCTAACCGAGTGATAGTGCGACGAAGAGGTTCCTTGCTCTGCATGTGTCAGGCACAGAGTCCGATGCAGCTTGGAGCTCGTCAAGTCAGATGACTACCAAGAACAAAAACTTCTGACCAATCGCTCTCTCCAAACACCCAGCCACAGCCTCCCAGCTGGGAGTCCAGCATCTCTGTTATCCAGCTCTTTATTCTCTTGCCCTCTCGATGAACCTGACTGCTGGGTCTCCACCGCCGAGCTCATGCTTCACTACACTACCGTCACGTACAAAACCATGGTCTTCAACGAGAGAACCATCCCGACATTTCAGCAATCAGTACCCCAAGTCGCTTTAGGATATCCCTGGTTTCTTCGACAAATATTGGCCTTCTCAGGCTACCACCTCGCTCACCTCCATCCCGAAAAGAGACATTCTTACCTCCTGCAAGCATCAAAACATCAGAATGCTTCTCTACGCGGACTGAGAGAAGCACTCTCCGAACCAGTCACTTCGTCGAACTGCCATGCCTTGTATGCCAGCACGACGTTCATAGTAGTTAACAAATTCGCGGCATTTCCAAACTGCGACGACTTTCGAAGCCACGGGTGCTCCCAACCTGTTCAAAGCCTCATGGAGATCTTTTCCCTCGTCAACGGTATGGAGGCTGTTCTTCATTCTCCAGGAGCCGCGGCTCTTAGGGATGGTCCTCTCAGGGAACTTTTCTGCGAGACGCCGCATCCACATGTTAACAGCTACCTTCTTCGCGGTCTTCACGCCAGATTACCCGAGCTTGCACGGCGGATAGCATCAGACTCGATGGAAGATCAGTCCAGAACCGTCCTGACTTCCGCCGTCGTGTCTATCACTGCTTGCGTCGATGACGCGTTCTCAAGCCTGTACAAAGTTTCACCGCCAGAGCTGAGGGTTATCTTCTCATGGCCCATGTCTGTGACGCGAGATTTCTTGGACCTGGCTGTGTCGGGACATCCGTTGGCTCTTATCATTTTGGCGTACTACGATATTCTACTGTACTGGGGCGAAACGGAGTATTGGTTCTTTGAGAACTGGGCGGAGACCTTGATTACTGCCATTGTGGAAAAGGTCAAGGGTTCCCCATGGGATGATCTTCTTAATTGGCCAGTTGAAGTTATTTTACATTGATAAATTGCACGAGCAGGTCTCATAGTCATACCAGAAATTCTTTCAAGCTTTATACAATGGTGAAGCAGATATTTAACGTTAATCTTGGAATATATAGCGGATTCCGCATGTAGCTAACCTTCAGCTGTTGCGAAACCCCATGCTTGGCCTGTCTGAGTTGCCAATACCTACAAGGTCAACCGAAGGTAAGGGATCTGAAGTTTGGGGTAATATGCAGTTGCGCTCTCAACCATACACTTGAAATACTCCGTGAACGAAAAGATCTTAGTGAACCCCGACTTATTGAACGTCTTGGTGGTTTGCTTCGAGCAAGGCATGGCCATCTTGGGAATCTTGGTCCATCGCTGGTAGCTAATGGCACTCGGCTCCATGACAACGCCAGACTTTCCAGGACCAAATGACGACTTGGCGGTTGAGTCATCGTACCGCTCAAAAGCTGTCTTCATAGTATAGAGATGTCCATAAATATCCCCCTTCAGGATATTCTTCATCATAATTATCTGCTGCAGCAAGTTGTCGTTTTCGGGACGTTCGTTGATGTTGAGTTCAGTTTCTATAGCGTCGGAACTTGTTACGAATACAGCTTCCAGTGAGTTGAATGTTGAGGTAATAAGACCTCGATTCTCAGCCGTGTAGTCCGTGAAAAAGTCAACTATCCATCCTATCTTTCTTTGTAGGAGGAATGTGCGATCAACGATGGGCACGAACTTGAAAAGATCTTGAACAGTTTGAATTTCGCCTCCTCTGAACAGATCAGCACTTGCCTGCTCGTCCGGGAGGTCTTCAGCGAGTTCGTTAGCATCCTGTGCCTCCTTAACGTATGTTGTAAGAAGATTTTTCGATGTTTCCGGGACGCTCATAACATAAATAAGTTCAGTGTTATTGATTATATCGCCCACTGTAAGATGTTGTTAGTTGCTGTGAATGCGGGCTGAACTCTGCTAAGCCTACCTTGCTTGAAAAAAGAGGACATTGCAGGTCCATCACAGCTGCCGAGCTGAACACAAGCGATTTGGGTAGCATATGTATACCTGGACCGGAAGCTGATGAAAGGCGACCCGATATTTCGAGTCGCCGTATTAAAGTCGTTGGAAATAAGCAGTAGGTTTTGGAGAAAGGGAACCCACGGAACGAAGAGCGCCTCGCGGAACTGCCGGGCAATCTCGGCCATGTATGGACTGAAAAGGTTTCGAATGGTCTCTTGAATCTGCATGCCAGTACAGAAAGACCCTGGCTTACAGGATTTACTTATAGCCATGAGCTTGGAATATTTGTCTTCGTTGATCTGAAAGTGTGTTAGAGCGATGAAATAACTGAGAAGCTGATGCAAACTGAACGTACCTCGGGACCCTCAATGATAAGCACGTTGCGCTTTGCCTTGGACTGGAGGGTCTTTCTGACTTTATCCCGGTCATCAGCTGTCTGGAAGCCCGACTCATTCATGCACTACCAGCAGATACAGATTAATAAATATCCAAGTATTGAAATTGGGAAAGCTTACTTTGTGGGCCCCGACAACTTGGTCAACATCCTTCAAATCTGCAGGCGATAAAATTCCCTTCTCGAAAGACTTGAAGCCTGATGTTGCACTCAATTTACTAATGCGGGGGAAGCATTGGCAGATTGCATTGGAGGACTGAATGAAGTTGTCGCCCTGGGGCTGTCCCAAGATCTTTCGAACAGTATCGCAGAGGTTGACCTTCTTGGTGAGAACTTCCAAGCCTGTGATGACTTGCTTGGTCGTATCAACCCAACCTTCTCAGCGTTAGTGGGCACGTCTACTGGTCATGGGAGGAACCCTACCTGGAACACATCTCAATGCATCGCACATGAGCTTCGGTTTTTGAGGAGTGGGACAAGGCTTCTTGTGCTTCTCCTTGGACTTGCATTCGTCGTACTAAAGCCAGACAATCAGCGATACTTTGGCTGTTAAGATGGTCGAGACGCGTACCATTTTATCAGGGACCGTCTTCGTGGTAACGTTGACACCATAAGGCACAGAAAACTCGAACTTGCAAGTTGACAAGTTCTTTAAGCCTGTACATGTCTGTTGGAGAGTATTCTGTGCAAATGCTACCTCTGCGAGAAGAAACCAGGGAAGAAGCTGAGGAAAAAGACTTTGCAATCTCATCTTGTCTGGTAGTGTATTGTTGCGAACGATATCAGTGATGGTGTGGCACAGACGTGAATGGATGGGGTAGCATAGACTTCATTTATCTAGAATACTGAACCCTTGGTAGCGTATCTGATTCACCGACATCTCTGAGACTATTCGCTCTGCATATCTCAGACGTCGGGTTTGGCGTCGGCTGACAAGCCTTAGAGTGCTAAAGAGAACTTAGGAATACAGGGCGCTACGCTTATGTTAGTAAATGAGGTCTGGATTCTGACTAACAGATGCCCCCGCGCTTATATCACGATAGAGAACTTAGCCCCTGCGCCACATTCCTCCAGAGACATTCACATCATACCATTATACTGAACGCTTTCAGAAATGTGGCTTTATAAGCTTAAATGAGGCTGGTTGGACTTTGCTAGTAGGCGCGGAATGTATGCTGGTATGCACCGAAACTGACTCGAACTTGTATTATCCTACCTAGTAGGAAAGTAATCAAGCTTTTTTAGACGTTGTATTGTTTTGGTATATATGTTCTCTCTATGTTTCTTCTTTCGAGCCTTAACTTCAGTCGCTCTGCGGGTCGTCCACTGTTTAGCTCGAATTGTTCTTTAACTATGTGATCAAGAGAGAAGTAATACCAAAGCCACACATAAATAAACGCAAGGTGTCACATGAAGCAACGACTAAAGCGTCATCAAGTAGGAATTGACAAGCTAAAGCCTACTAGGTTCCAATTGATGAGGGTAATATTCAGCTAAATATCACTTAGCCATCACGAGGAGGTGGTGAAGTTCATACAGTCAAGAATTATTTACATTAGAAACTTGTATAAAATATTATATAATCAAGTGGAAGAGAAGTGTAGATTTGTTGCCAGTCAGATGCCACAGAAACTAATCCGCATAAGGAACGAGCCCAAGCTCGATGTGTTCCAGATCGTTGGCCGTGGGAGGATTGCTACTGGATACCATAACAAGAGCAGGAGTGTTGATAATCCTCCCGTGGATCACATCAAACTGGTCCCAGGTACCAGGAACCGCATAGCAATTGGTAGTATCTGATATTTCGTCGTAGTGGCATTCACCAGCTGGTGCAGAGCACTTGAGCTTCCGGTCGCGAGTCTGTTCGCATGTGATGGGTTCTGATCCAATTCCGGGGTTACCGGGGTCGCAGAGCACATTGGAGTTTGGGAAGCCATCGCCCCCGAATGAAACACATAAGTATTTCCCGGTGTTTAGCTCTCGTACGTAGTTGGTGTCGGCCTCGATAGAGAAAATCAGAATTGGGGGAGAGGGCGTGTACCAGCCGATGCTGTTATAAGCGGATGGATCGCCTCGCAGCAATTGGCCGTCGATGTCTGAGCCTAGGGCCTTGATGTTGAAGGTAGGAATCGGCACAAATGTGTCTTCGGTGGTGGTAGTCTCGTACGTCGTGGTTGCTTCAGCAGATGTCGTGACCTCAGCAGTTGCGGTAGTCTCAGCAGTCGTAGTAGGGATTTCAGTTGTAGCCGTCTCTGTCGCCTCGGTAGAAGTTCTATCGTCGTCTGTAGATGTGGCACTCATAGACAATTCGACGGAGGCTGTAGTCGTTGTCACGATGTCTGTACTTGTAGTAGAGACAGCAACGGATCCCGTCGAGGATGAAGACGCAGGCTCGGTAGATACACCGCCTGAGCATAAATCAGTAAATAACTTGATGCTGTATAACAAGATTTCACTTACTGGAGTCACTCGATGTTCGACTTCGAGGCTTGCATACACTTGCGATTGCGATATTGGCGCCAAGGCCTACAGACAGAAAAGCAGCGAAACGCATTTTCGCGGCGGAAAAGAGCGACGAGAGTTAGACTGAGTAAAGGAATAATAGAGTCAAAGAAAATATAAAGGAATCAGGGATATTTAAAATTCTTAAATGTTTAAAAAAGGAGCTTATTTTCTTTTTGAGGCTTGGCGCTATTGACAAACAGCAGCCTCAGCTGTGCCAATAGTGCAGGTATTAGCTCCATTTTCCAGGTTTATTATTCAATTGAGGGTGCTAGGCCAGTCTATTGCGGTCTAGAACACATAGCATTGGCCAATTATATCACTTGGAGCTTTACTTAGCGATTCAAAAGTGCGCTAAGGACAGATCCTTAAGGCTAAGCATAATCCCTAAATAACCCAAGTTAAGTCTGTAGATAAGATAACCTCTTTCGGCAGCTCTAACTTGAAAAGCGAGGTGTTGTGTGCTGCTTCGGTCTTTTTAAGGTTTAAGGCACTATAGCTTTATAGCATTACATTAAGACACTGTATCTGATTAGCTGATGGCGTGCTCTTATACTTAACTCACAAGTGCTATTATAATGATAAGTACAAGTAAGTAAATCTAAATTTGTTTTTATTTTATCATAAAAGATAGCTATCATCTATCTGACCTCACGTACGAATACTCACTCGTCAAGCTGATGATCTTTTATCATCCTCAACTATCTGATGAAGCGAGACACCAACATCTGCGACTAGTCGTTCAAGAAACTCTGGGAGCCTTAATGGGACCAAGTCCTCAAGTTCTGTTGCAATACTATTGCTACCAGATGAGGTAACTTTCTCGAGTTCTTTTCCCACAGCCTTGATGATTTCGGGAGTGATCTTTTTAGATATATCTCGGACAATCTGGAAGAAATTGCATTAATGACTTGTATTAGTCGATGTAAGTGGTTTTACTTACGCGAGTTTTGATCTGCGGTTTGTAGCGCTTCTTCAACACAGCGAAGCGCTTGACCAACACATTCTTGTTCCTAGTCCACCCAAATTCCTTTGTCATCTCGTCTTGGATCGCGGAGTATCCAAGACCTTGGGCTTTGAGACTCATGAGAAGTTTGTCCTGCTCCTTGGTCCAGCCAATATTGCTTGAAGGCGTACTCGCAATTGATTGTGTGGCAGGATCTCCTGCATCAAAGCTTGGAGAGGCCTCGTTGGCAGCAACCACTAGGAGCGACGGCGCTCGGCTGGCGGTGAGCTGCCCCACGATACTCGGCTGTTTAGAAGACAGGTATTTCGCGAAATCCTGATTGTAGTCTTCAACCTGTCCCGTGGCACCTGGGTGCCCAGCAGGAATGAACCCATTGAGGTTCAAGCCGTTGAAACGCTGAGCGTAGTTGAAGTTGCTGACTCCAGCCATGGTGTCTGGGTCCTCTCCAGACAAGGCGGCAGCGGGGCCTAAGGACTGGTACCAGCCCGCGGACTCTGCCAGAGCGTTCGATGGCAAAACAGGCGTAGGGAGAGAGGGAATCGAGTTCCACTCGGCGCTAAAACCAGGTTCAAATGGAGCCTGGTCGACAGAGGGGTAGTCGTCGCGCTGCATGGTGCTTAGTCTTGAGGATTCAGATCAATCGATACAGCAGCAAGAGACAAAACTTGAGCAAAAAGATGCCGGATCTACTGTTGCTTAAAGTAGATTTGTCGAGTAACAGTAGGGTGTAGGTTCAAATATCTTATTAGTTTCTTGCGGCTGTTTTCTCAGCGCATAAGCAGGGCTTACTTAGGTAGCTAGCACCTGGGGGTTGAAAATTGGCCTGCAAGTTGGCTTGGCACTTGGCTTCAAGCCTGGCTCTGTTCCTGGCTGCACATTTGATTGGTTTGTTGTTCAGGTGCTGGCTGTGCACATGGCATTGTACTTATTTCAAACTCGACTGTACGCCTGGCTTCGAGCCCAGCTTTATGCCTAGCTCCGCGCCTGGTCTCAAGCACAATACACCGACGACATCCCACTCGACGACAAACGCCACCGGCATGATTGCGTGCGTGATTTTCAACCCACCTTTCTTTGACGCATTAACATCCATCCAGCACGCTGAAGCCTTTTTGTGGAAAATGTCCTGAAGATATAAAAACCTGCTGAGTAGTCGAAAGCTATCAATTTCCGACTCCATTCTTCACACAAGACCTTCGGCATACACTCAAAGATACAACATCCAGCCATGTCCTTGCTCCCTGATTGTGATGATAAACCCCAATCCATTGTCGCCCGCCAGGGATCGCACAGCTACACACGACCAGAGGATACTGTAAGTAGCACGCGTCATTGCGATTTTATGCTAACGTGGATTTGTGTAGGCTATCCAGGCTGCGTTTAGAAGCGCTACTCCATATATCATGCAACTATTTCTGGCTGAGATTGAGAAACTTGATGTGTCCGGAGATGGGCAAACAGATGAAGCCTACGTCGAAAGCCTGGCTGAACTGAAACATGCCGTCGAGCTGATACGCAAGCCCAGAGGCGACAAACAGCTCGCGAGGTTATAAAGCAAACAAAATGGCAAGACCTGAAGGACAAATGTTGAGAAGAGTCATGGTTTAGACGAATTAACTAAGTTCTGTCCACTGATTCAAGCTCTCAGCCACAAATCCCAACTGCAAAGGTTTAGACGAATTATCTTTGTTGAGAGGCTCATTAGATGGGTTATTTGCAGTTGAGACTTGTGGCTGAGAGCTTAAATCAGCGGACAGAACTTAGAGAGGCTCAGAAACTGAAAGGCTTTGGGTGCATTGTGCGGGCTTGATGATGGACTATGCAGATTGAAGCCAGGTCACATTAAAATCTTTCTTAACTTGTCCTTTGCCCACCAATGTTTTGTCATCGTAAAATTCGGCTGCTGTAATGCCGAAAGACCTGCCATTCGCCCTCTTGTCTGTCTAGGTCCCAGTCCGCTGCCCGTGACTGAACCTGAGGTTCGACGGAGAGCAACATGTCGTCCGAGGATGTAGGTAGATTCTGCATTCTGATTTTTAGTACTTATAAATTTCTAGCTGCGTAACCCAAAATACCCTTTGCAAATCACTAGGACTTCGTATACTCTCCCATTGTCTTCAATACCTCGTTCATTGTCTGAAGGTCCAACTTGTCTCGTGCGTGCTGCGCCATGACCATCTCGGTTTGACCAGCAATTCTCTCGACCATCCCCTCATTCATTTCGCGGACCATCTCTTGTGTAAGGATCTCGGTGGGCAGCTGGTCCAAAATCCCTTGTCCAACAACCCACGTGTTGACGTAGCCTACGAAAGCTATCATGCTCATCTGCTCCTAGTTAGTCAATGAGTTCTTCAGGGGAAAAAATGAGAATGGATCATAAGGCAGTCCATCTTACCTCGTAAAAGGTCTCCTCTTGCAGAATCACTCGCGATGCTGCGGAAATATTGTAATCAGCTGGGGCGAGCCCTACGACCGCTTCGGTGGATTTATTGCGCGAGCGAAAGACTCCTTCAAGGCTGGCTTGAACTACGCGAGAGACGACCTCAGAGCCTAGGCCTTTGTCGAATAGACTTTTCATGATGGTATCCTTGGCCAAATCCAGGAGTTTGTGGGAGACGATTGACTGGCCTCCCATTCCCTGGTCAATAGCAAGGGGATCTTTTTCGCGCCGCAGCCGAGCTAGATTGACGAAGCCATGAGAAAACCACATATTGTCCCTTCCATGGCAGTTAAGCAGCCTTCTCAAGTCACCGTGAGAAGTTGCCTCCATTTCACCGAGTTTGGGGAGAATGTGGTGTTCCCGAAGAGCCTGGCGAACATCCTCGTCGTCGCAGGCTGCACCCAGCACTGAGTCGATGAACCGGCGTACAGCGCGCCAAACAGCATCCAAGTGTTTGCTTGCGATGTCAGCCCACTTCTCTGACTGCCACTCAGAAAGCCCCGAAAAGACGACAGGGTTAGTTTCTCCCGGAGCTTCGCCACCACTCCATCGTTGAATACGTTCGGCGACCCAGTGCTCATGCTCTTCCCGGGTGGTGAGTCCAGATTTATCATGCGTGTAGTATCGGGCTTTGACAGCATCGGCCACAATTCCCTCGGTGACCTTATCATCCCGGTGAGAGGGACTAACAACATCCATGACAGTCTCATACGTTGCTTGAACCACGTTCTCAATCGTGCTCGATATATCGGTGCCTTCATCTACACTGTCCCGCTTCAGGGTCTGAGCTGGAGTAGTGGGAACTACATTCGCCAACAAGTCATCAACCGGAGTCTTTTGGATAGTCGCGCTATGATTCGTGCCATTGATCCCTTGAGTTCTGCCGCATTCGTAAAGTGCTGAAGCAAATAGTGTGCTCAGTGCTTTAATGTTGGCTCGCAGCTTTTTGTCCTGTTCGTGTGGATTTTCTTTGCCAAATCTTCCAAAGAATCCTCTGCAGGTCCGGCAGCTGGTGCTACTTAGGTGGGATTTTCGACACGATGGGTTGATGTATGTTCCCTGGCATCCTTGTGTTGCGAACCTTTCGAATTCCAAAGCGATACGCGAGAGGTATGCTCGACGACCACGGTCATCAATCCTCAAGATTCCATTCAAATCAACACGATCTTGAATAGCAGCCGTCTCTTTCTGAAGTCTGTCCACAAGCTTGGGGAGCATAGCTTGGATGTGCTTCCAGATCATATCTTTGAGAACCATTCTGAGCGCCCTGGTACCGACCTTTGTCTTTGGCGCATCCTGCCAGCCATTAGCGGCGTCGAGAAGCCATGCTTCTTCTTGATCATCTCGCCGTTGTAGAGATGCACGAAGAGTCTCCGATCTGTTCCAATTCTTGACAACATGCCATTTTGGTATAGCGCTATCTTTTCGGCCATGAAGTATGTCCCTTGCTTGCTCCAGAGCATCAGTGTCATCTGCGAATTCAGGGTGGGTGAGAACCCCAATAAGTCTCTGTGCCAGGCGATAGTCGCGAGACAAGATGCTTTGGACGACCTGCACCGCATTCGAGTTATTGTAAGAGTTCCCAGCGTGGGTAACTAGCAGAACTAGGTTGCTCTCCTCTTCAATGTACTTCTCGACCATGGCCGTGACGATTGCGCGGTCTGCATCTGTTTGTCCATAGGAACTGGCTTGAAAGATCCCAGGCAGATCTAACACATCGAGGTAAGGTAGCTGTGGCCCAGATTGATTGACGACAAGGATATCATCTATGAACCCTGCTGCATTCCCCTTGTAGACAGATGTTCCGTCTCGAGACGTATCACAGCCAGGAGGTGCAGGTACTCCAAGGACAGCTGCTGCCCGTGATAAGCAGTCGCCGAACATGTTCGTGTCTGTCAGGTGACCCTCAAATCGGCGCAGCCTGTCACGATCTTCATCCGACCGTGAGCTTCCCGGTTCTATGAAGTAGCTAATTCGAACCTCCGGGGATCTGCGGAGAACTAGCTTGATGGGGAATCGGGTGCAAAGACCGCCATGCACCGGGAAGGGGAACCGGGCGATAGCTTCCAGCAGAGAGCTTTTGCCGCTACTCTGATCGCCAACTACAACGAGTTGTGGGACTGCTATGTTCCTGTCGCTTCGAAGACGAGATAGCTTCTGGAAGGCATCAAAAAGAGATACCTGCGTCTCATCGATCAGGCTCTGGACGCCACTCCAGTTGGGAAGAGAAGTCTCGAGATTCTTGGTCTGTTCTGAGGAAGACCAAGTAGACGAGCTTCCTGTGAGACGCCAGGTTGAACCGAAGATGCCACTCATTGTATAGAGACGAGCTTCACTGATTCTAGTCTCTGGCGAGTGTACTGGGTAGATCGTGCTTTCCGACCAAAATTGTAACAAAGTTCTCTAGATGAAAAGGGAGGGATATAGACAATGGGCAATGCGAATGTTTCTAGCCTGGAGAACAGAATAACTTGAGGCCAGAAGAGAACATCGAGTGCTATTTATGCATGTTCTGCATTCCGCCTGGGATATGCTCCCAGGCGAAGCGTCACACAACACGATAGAATCCCTGCTGCAACGACCAGCAAAATTGTGAGTATTCCAAGAGACTGAAGCCTATCAGTTGCCCCTATCAGAAAAGGCCCCAACCATGGATCAGTAAAATGCGGGTCTATGCAAGATCCATGTCGGCATCTTAGGAACTGACCACTCAACAGTCTGAACGTACCCTAGGTTATGCAGGAAGTCAGCTTTGGCCCATATATTCACGCCACCCACCACAGAACACCAATAAAGTCACATACCGCTGACGACACCACGATGCTTTCTTAGCCAATAGCGATTTCTGATTTCTCGGTAGGAGTGGAGGAAAATGGGGCTCTGAGCCAAGTCGATGCCCGACCTGGCTCTTTGTATTTGTACACTACGTTCTCTGATGTATATCACAACCGAGTATCCTCCTCATCTTATCTGAAAGGACATTCTATCAGGCATTCTGAGCTTCTATTCATAAGCCCCTGTCACCTTAGCCGTAAAGTCTCTAGCGTGATGGAAGACTTCCAGTGGTATAATGATGCGACTAGGATGACTCCTCGATCTCAGGACCAAGATCGCGAAACAGATCCTGGCTATTTCTTGCCGGGTGCCAACTCAAGACATACAGAGTACAACTTCGGGATCCATGTGCCGGAAGTCGTACCGACATACCCAATAACAATTGGTTACAATACTGTTCCTACCCATACCCAGTCTGGGTTTCAGACAACGCCTACAACAGCTCTTGGTCCAGGTATAACCATCACACGGCCCAATAACCGACAAGGAGGTTTCTCAATCTTCCCATCCAATAGCAATACGTCTCTTGTCCAGCTGCCTGCAACCTATATGAATCCACCCAATCCAGCAATGTTCCAACAGAACGGGATGGGCATCAGCGTGCCACCGTATCCTATTGACGTCGATATAGTGATGGCTGATGCCTGGTTAATGTCTCAATGTCCTTCAGCCCCGGTCAGTCAGCCCCCTGCTAATATGACTTGTCCTATTACAATCGCGAAAAGCCAGGGACATTTCAAGAAGAAGAGCTCCAAAGAGCAGGGACCCAAAAACCGGGACGAGAAATGGGAACCATGGCGAGAAACCATAAAGTACCTCAAGCTCGAACAAGGACACACATTCCCTGAGGTAGCATTCGAAATGTCGAGTATACACGGTTTCAAATTTGCGTGAGTTAATTGCCGCACCTCACATTCGAGCCCAAATGGTACGCGCGGCTAACTTATTAGTAGAGTCTCGACGTATCAAAAGCTGGGTGACAGATGGGAAGAATTCAAGTCGGCGAAAGACAAAGACAAAATCCTCACGTCATGGGAGGCCTGGAAAGTCTGCTAGAACACCAATGGGGATTCTCAACATATTCAGGTGCAAGGTAGATGCACAGCGCTACCTGTCCGACAACCGGCTCCTTCAGGCACCATCAGTATCCTCCGAGCCGTACGTCTATCAGTAAAAAATTCTCCACGCCATTGACAGCCTTGTCAAAATGCTCTTTGACCAGAAGGGAAGATACAAGTGGAGCGCCAGTAGGACTACACTTACGCTATCAGACCAGTCCTTGGAAGACTCGGCTAGCAAGAGCTTGGCCGCGTGGCAAAGCTTGTACGACAAATGCCGAGGAATTAAAGCCTTGCATGAAGGGAACGTGGTGAAAGGAACATTGAGCATACTTGAAGTTTTGTTTAACCGCGTCCTTTCTCAGGTGAAGGCCACCGAATTTCTTTGTGACCCTCACATGCTCCTCTATATTTGGAAGGTCTGTGATGCTCTCATGGGTGTCATCCTGGACGGGGAAATATGGGTTAAAAAGTATATCCTGGTCGGCGTCTTCCTTCAATCACTTCGGTTTCGCCTGGGTAACTTGGGTTTCAAGGGATCTGACCACTTGATGGTGCTCGTCGATTCTCTGTTCTCTATCCTTAACTCGACACCGCTCGACTTGAAGAAGAGCCTAGGCCTTGGATGCTGGACATTCTTGGAAATTCTTGGCTCGCAGATTGGAAACGACCATTTCGTCGTCCTGAATCTCGGCATGTATTGCAACCGGACCTGGGGGAGTATCTGGGGACTCGTCGATGTGGAAGAGTTGCAGGCACGATACAAGCATTACCTGCCCTTAACAAACGGCGGTCACAGGCCCCCAATCACAAGCACGGTTCCCGAACATCATGGTTTATCAATGAGTGATGAGCAACTGGAAAGGATTGAGATGCTGCATATGAGTGGCACTGCTTTGAGTGACGTTCTGTCCACTCTTAAGGCCAAGAGAAGCAACGATCGGAATCGAGCGTATCAAATCACTTTGCTATTGGGTCTTATTGATCGTGTCTGTCTAGAACTGGTAGATTTGGCACAAGATTCTTGCAAACAAGAAGCAACCCAGGGCAAGCTGAAGTATACCACAGTGGCCCGAGCTCTCGCTTTCGCTTTGGAGCAGCTCGCTTACAACCTTCATGAAAAGGCAACAACCGAGGAGCTGGACACTAGAAAGCGAAGGAGGATTAGGAAGCGACGAAACCAAGCCAGGAAAAGAGCCAGGTTAGGGCAATTGAGAGAAAGCGATTCCGAGGCAGCTGTCAGATTCTCCACCAACCCAGGTGACATAACGAATATATACCGCTTCATGGACAAGGCGATCGAGATCCTGCGAAAAGGAGACAAGGATTGCAAACTGAGAGCAGCTCAAATGTCCAGGCAACTGATGAGCTGGATGAAAACATACAGCCAGGGTGAAATCCAGGCAAATAGGAGAGGAAGATCAAAAGGCCAGTACTATAAGAATGAGAGAGACCGGGCTCATGAAATCCTGGCGTCAATCTTCCCCGGAGAGAAAATCGAGTCAAGAAAGCAGGAGAGGGCGCAGTTCCACGAGGGCGTTGTGAAGGATGTAAACATGGAGGAAGCGAAGACGGTACAGGTGGTCGTGAGACCCCGTCGGAATCGCGAGAAGAAGACAGAGAAGACTTCAGTGCCTTTGCCTTCGAAGTACCGGAAGTGCCGCGATTGTGGGAAAGTGTTCAACAGCCGAAACAGACTCTTTGAGGAGCATGTCAATGTCGCCGGAGCTTGTAATCCTAGCCAGGAGGCTGCACGAGACGAGCCGATGATCCAACCTCCGAATCCTTTTATGGGATGGCCTCACCAGGGAGACTTGGAATAGCATTTTCCATGCTTCTTCGGGTTCCTTGAAGAATTCTGATGATGACGAGAATTACCAGATTGAAATACTTTCCATAGATTCTACAATCCCAGTCAAACGTTAGGCGTCATGCGCCGAGATCCTAGTGGCGGGTTGCACCGAAGCGTTCTGTATGCCACTAACTTTTCAGCTGGTGTAAGACCCATGTCTACCTAGACCATTGATGTTCCCAGTAGGCAGAAGAATGCCTGCAGCTACTAATTCAGCCTCACATGCGGGGAGGCGGTAATTCGGAAGTCACTCTCAAATCGCAAATGAGCAAAGCCCTTATTCTTCCTCAATTGAATTGGGTGGTTAATCCAGTTCGACTTTCTATAACATTGTTATCGTCTGTACAAAAGGTAGTGGTAGCAGCAGTAAGGACGACATGATCCAAGATACACAATTCCAATTCCAATTACTTATGGTACAAGCCACAATGCACAGCCACTCTAGTCGGTATGCCTCGCTGCCTACTCTCCAAGTGGAAAAAGACGCTTACCATTAAAAGGTTGCTGGCTGGCTGCATGCTAACCCCAACTCATACACCTACCATCACCTCTTCTGACTCCTAATCCTACAAGACACACATTGTCGTTTTGTTTAGTCGTCTAGCGTTGCGATTCTGCCAAGCCATGACATCTATGAAGCCTATCCTTTCTTCTGCCGGCGGTGTCAAGCCCTGGATACAAAAGTTCACCAACAGTCCGCGCGACACATTTTTCGATCAGTTCGTCGATTCGAACGATGCAAGATTTGTTGAAATAATTGAAGGCCCTGTATGTGAACACGATGATTTTTGGAAGCATGATTTTAACGCGTTGCTTATAGCATGAAAGTGAGATCAAATACAGCGAGGTTCCCCTCGACTCGAACAACCCCAAATCTGCGCCAGATCTCTCTAAAGCATTTGAGGTACGATTGAGAGTCTTTTTCGTATTGTTTCTTTGCTCATATTATCTAAGCTCCCACAACAAGATGGCTCACAGGGCATTCTCAGATCAATGTAAGTGCTACATTCTTCCCAAATGATCCATTTAAAACCCTCACTGTCGGCTTTTTCGCGTTTACTAATCCTTCCAGAATCTTACCTTTCAACACTGAAAACGACAATGCACCGCCTCTGTCGTGGGAAGGTTTCAGGGAGCATCTCGACTTGCTGCACTTGGAAAAGACTTTTATCTGCGCTGAACAGATGGAGACGCCCCCCACCTGGTTTGAGGTTCCATTGCAGGCAGGCTTAAAAGGTATGGTTGAGGATCAATACATCATGTCTTTTTCGAAGCCCCGCAGACTCATATGATAATCCCTAGGCTTTGTTATCAAACCAGAAAGATGGGACTCTAACCTCGCCAACTTCAGTATCTCCGTTGTCCACTCCCCAGCATCAAGAGTGACGCACGTCGTAGCTCATATGCTGCACAAAGTTGACATCAAACACCTTCTGCATCGACTACAGACTCTGAAGGCTCTTGCATGGCATCCCCTTCTTGTGCCACTCATCCTGATGGAGCAGAGGATAGAAGGCACTGCAGAGAAACTCCTCCTCATGAGAGATTCTCTATACTCGGTAGAGAAGCGAACTGGAACTCACAAGAACTACCGCAATGATAGATATCACGAAGACCTCAACCACTACGCTTATGGTGACAGAGTTTGGGAGCGGCGCCACGAGCAGGATGTTGACTTTGATGCTGCGCCAGGAAAGATCACTTCTATTGCTTCAGATTGCGCCATGACCGAGGCCAAGTGTGAGGTCAATGAGAGCTTACTCGATTGGCTACAGGGGCTGAATGACAGTCTTGACGAACTCAACGCTGACGGTGGTTCTTGGGAAAGAGTAACTTCATCGATCAGGATGAAGATATCAGCCTTCAAAACGTGGTCCAGTAACAATCGAGCCCGAAGTATCTATCTCGCCAAGCGAGCAGAGGCGCAAATGCAAGCGGCGAGTAGCCATAAATCTCGAAACATCTGTCCACTGTCAGCTAATCAGACATAGTGTCTCAATCTGATGGCACAGCGTGATAGCGCTTTGAACCTGAAAAAGACCGAGGCAGCACTCCGGGATAGCTCCGACATGAGAGCTATAGCATGGGTCACTCTCGCATTTCTGCCAGCGACGTTTGTGGCGGTAAGACTTTGACGAACTTCGAAACGTTGACTCTTCTGACTTATCTGATAAGACTTTCTTTAGTACCTCCTTTTTCAGCTTTGAGCAATCAGGCCGGCGTGTATCGGATTGGATTTGGCTGTATTGTGTTGTAACTGGCATATTTACCGTTGGTGTTCATCTGGGTTGGGCGATGTGGATAAGAAAGGAGAGAAGAATTTGAGGGGCTGAAGGAGGGGTATTATCTATAGGCATTTAAATGAATTATGTTGGCAATCGGGTCCTTTGTCGCTCGGGAATGAGCTTACATGGTTCATTCGTTTATGGTGCTGCGATACTATTGACGATCTTAACATGCTTTGAACCTGCTTTAGCCTTCCAACGGACCAACCAATGTCAACTCAAATATCAACAGAGATAAGACTTGCCTTTGTTGCATATACACCTTCAAACGATTATTACCCCTGGATTGCATTGTACGCTGTTTTTAGCTGTTAGGATGACAAAATAATTAGTCACAGAGCGATTGGTAACGCATTGTGCAGCTGAATCCTAATCGAGTAGAAATGAAGCGGTCGCTTCTGCATTAGCTAGGTAATTGAACATGTCGCCAATTAAGGCGCAGAGAACAAGTTTCGAGTCCATCTCAGAATCGATAGCTCAAGCCACCTTTCGCTTCAGTGTGTGATGATCAGGACGGGCAGTTCATTGGGATCCTTTACTAATGGGTTGCCCACTGCGCTATGATTATCTCCCAGTCGTGAGATGCGTTATTTGCAGCTAAGACTTATGGCTGAAAGCTTATCTCACCACAGAGAACTCACTCGCCCAATTGTGAGAATTTCGGCTTGGTGCTTGTCTATAGGTGGCTATTGGCGTGCGAGAGAGATATTTACCCCTTACGTCGCATGTTTCCCACATTCCAGCTGCCGGGAATGTAGGCGGTGCTTCGAGGCCCGTCTATCATACGGTTAAGAAAACAGTTCGCAACTTTAATCTGAAATCAGGCCACCAGCTGCAATCAGGTTAGTGATGAGCCACATTGCCTAGACTGACTCTTAGGCGCATTACACTTTGACTGTACAGGTGGCATACACGAGGCATCGGCCTTTCGCTCGTTTTCTTATCAAATGCCATTTAGGCAATCACTTAAACAATAACTTCTCATTCATGTAAAGAAGCGCCTTTTTACCTACTGATTAGTTGGCCTATTGTAAAAAGTCCTACTCAAGTCAAGTTGCAAGACAATTTCTTTTGCAGTTTCAGATAAGACTAAAGACTCTCATAAAATTCCGGATTGAAATCTGTTGTTTTATGGACATTCTGTCCTCTTGACCTTCTGTTATCTGTGCCTTTGTCAGAAACCATTACAAGTACCTTAGCCGAACCCTATGCTGCCCACCACAATCGAATCCATTTACCCTCTGCTTGAACCTCCCGCATTTGGAAAATAAACCCTCAGAAATCCGACCCCAAGGCATGCAGCAGCCTGTTCCATAAGTTCAGGAACCCCAGACAGTTGTTGTGCCACCACCCACAGTAACATCGGGACCTGTTACTGTAGTAGTAACCACAGACATCACTACACTCGTTGAGGTCAGAGTGGTCCTGGCAGTGACGGCATTAGTGATGATAGCAGTGTTTTCATCTGCCACAACAACAGTATCGACGTTGGTAAGGAGCAATGTGTTGTAGTTGACGGTACTTAAGCTCCGAGTTATAGATAGTGTAACAGTATCGATCTTGGTGACTGTGACAGTAACAAAGTCCGCAATCATAGCAGTTCGATGCTGAGTTTCAGTGACGGTCTGGGTGCCTATCTTTATTGCAGTCAGGGTGATCGTTGCGGGAACAGTTTCAATAATGGTGGTGACCTTAGTCACGCTGCTGGTAGTCCATGTCGTCGAGATAGATGTCGACTTAATTTTGGTGGTGCTGGTAAGCGTGCCGGTGACGAATATGAACGAGGTCTTCGGTTTCCATCCTGACCCCATTATGCATCCACAAGCCACGAAAAAGTCGATGCCCTTTAGAGGATTAAAAAAGTCGATTCGTTCGTTGAGGGATCTTTTGTCGGGCTTACATAAGTCAGACTTATCCAGACTACCTTATTATCTTAGTTTCCACTTACTTTACCGGCAGAATCACATAGCATGTCGTAAGCTCTGTAAGGAGAGCTGGGGTTAGGTTCATGAGCGGTGTCTTTAAAGATACTGTTAGTCTCCATGATTCTAAAACAGAAGAATTTGTTCCTTACACGTCGGCGTTTAAGCAGTAACATGAACCGGAATTAAACACAAAGCTGACAGCATTCGGATCGGCGGACCAGAAGTTCTTGCATGTGTCGAAGTTGGAGCCAGGGAAATCCTCGTTCGAGCTACTAACAAATTGTCGCCCTCGACCGTAACCAGGGATGTTACAGGAAATTGTTGCTAACTATAGGTTAGCAGGAGCTCGTACAAGCCATATGTAATAAGACAACATACTCATCCCTGCAGTTACGGTAGCAGCAGCAGCTCTATCAAGATATTAAGATCCGATTGCTATATGATATCATATATGACTGGTTAGGACTCACGTTGTACTAAATGAGTAGATATTAGTATATCTTTCGCAAACTGTAAGGAGGTACTTGCGTTGTAAAAGAAGTTGCCATAACAGTGGCAAAGTCATTATCAGTGAGCACCTCTGTAAATAGTACCGTAACCGTTTTATTGATGTTATTAGTAATAGTTGTTGTGCCTTTTTTGGTAATAGTTGTGGTGACTTGCTTTATAAAAGTCTTAGGGATTGTAACTAAGACTGTACTAGTTGCTTGCTTAGTTGCCGTATCAGTAAGTGCTTTTTTTACAGTATCAGTAACAAGCGTAGTTTCGGTTAATGTTACTGTACTTGCACCTGATATTGTTTTTGTTACGTAACTTTTGATAGAGGCGGTGGTTACAAGGGTGGTGTCTTCAGTCTTAGTCTTTGCAGTAGTCATCTTTGTAGTGGTGATCAATGAAGTAATCGGATTTATAGTAGTCGTCTGTGTGGCGATGACGTGTGTCTGACAATAAGTTTGGGCTTTGTCCAAAACGTTAAACAATATAACTCCTATTGTTCGGCACGGGCCTAGATAGATAAACTATTAATTGGGCTACAATAGATTAAGAACTTACATACCTGCAGCATTCACTGTACTAAGAAACAGGAGTGCCAGAACTTTCTTAAGCAAAACCATCGTGAGCAAGATAGCTTTAATAATAAATATAGTATATAATATAAGTAGATATAAAGGAAAGTCTATCCTTAGGGAGAGGATATAGCGAGAATAATATGTATATACAGTTAGCCCAAGCCAGATGCCCTGTTTGTAGTTAAGACATATAGCTAAGAACTTATATTACTAAAGAATTTAGGCTTATATAGCTGGAATGTACTAACTGATTTAATAAACTCTATTTTATTAAAAAGTTTAAAGCCTTAAAGCCATCTCTTTAGTAGTTACTTAGTCCTAATGCTAACTTAAATAATACAGGCCTGGCCTGGTTTAGCTATTTATTAAATAAGATAAAGACTAAGATATTTATTAAAGCTAATATAGTAACTTTATTAAGTCTAGAACAACTTCTGCAAAAGGCATTAAATGTTTAAATTTACCTTATAGATTTATTAGTTATAGACTAAACTGTAAGTAAAACTATCTACACCCCCTAAGATAAGAATTTCCTTACTAGCAGGCTCAATGCCAGTCACTCAAGGTCAATTATATAGAACAAAGCATCTGCCGCTGTGTGTGACGAAATACAGATAACTCCAGCTTCCTTCACACCAGCTGGAACTTTACGGAGTAGCTCCGCCTCTTGCGACAACCAAGTTCTGATAGTCCGTGCGAGCATGGCGTTGAGGCCACGACCACTGGAGTGCCAAAAACGGCGCCCCCGAGTTGAAATGGCACCAACTAAGCTCTCTGTGGTGATACAAGCTCTCAGCCACACGTCTCGACTGCAAATAACACATATCTGGCTCACAACTTAGACATGATACCACAATTTCTTACCCAAAACCTGACATTCACATCAACCGTAATAGCAGTGGACGGTCACGGTCAAGGTCATACTTCGGCACTTTGTCAATCTCCAGGAATGGACCTACTATGAATTTTGGCTGCTTGACCGACCCAGCTCCTGGGGACATCTTTTACCATCACGGATTCAGCGCTACAGGACCCACTGGTCTGGATAAGAAGTTAGTGCAATTCCAAAGTCTTACACCGCAAATGGGTGCCTTGTTGCTTCCGAGTACGCCCTCTCAGCCACCTTGTTTAACTTTTTCTCAAATATTAGTATCTCTTAGTAAGTCTTAGTACTATACATACTTTACTTAAACTTTCTTTACTGGTTAGCTTCGCTACAGATGATCTTTTGGCCTAATGCAACCCAGATTACCGGAAGTTGGGTATTATGAGACACCCGATCCCAAGAGTGGTTGAGCTTTGACCTCTGATATTTGTGATTACTCTTGTCCTTCATCATATTGTCTGAGCCTTGGAGCTGATGTTCTGTCACTAGGGTAGCTGGCATGACATCTGTGAGTGCTTGTGTAGATCCGCCGGCAAATCTGGGCTTGGCCACCAAATGCCCTTAGGTACCTTGGAGAGATTCCCTACGTGGAGGGACTTCTGTAAAGAAGTTAAACCTGAGATGCCTACCTTCCTTGGTGTGAAGTTACCTTCCTTTTTGGCACAGTGTTATCCTTCTAAAACCTCAGTCCGCAAGGAGATATCATTTCTTGCCAACTCAGACGACCGTAAATGGAGGAGAAATGGACGCTATTCGTGCGATGGTATGCTTCAAATCTATGCCTGTCGATGACAATCTCACCTACTTCCAAATTGCCGGTTTTGGAAGTACATAAATTATGTCTATATAGTTTCGTGCCTTCTGAACTTTGATTAGCACGGGTATGGATCTCCGGAAACAAAACATGCGCCGGACGAGAAGACTAAACGGGCTGGTGGTCAGCCTTTCCACAGATATTGCAACTATGGTAGCCTGAACTGCCCTGCATGGCACAGACAACATATGCTTCTCTTCGAAATGCAATCTGATCTCGGACGCAATTGATTCAGTTCTGACATAAACAGCAACGTATGTGGGAGAATATGTAGCTAATCATCAACATCTGGGCGAGCGAGTATGGGCTGCCAATCTTCGAGGCAGGCGAATGGTACACAGCAGCAAAAGTACTGGCGAATGTCATACTGGGGGTGGACTGAGCGACAAAGGTACCATAAATACCTGGTATGCCCCTCAGTTCTTACCCAAGGAGCCGCCCAAATCTACCCACCCAACACGATAATCAACCAAGTTCCGCGAAGCGGTCTCTACCACAATCCGCTAGTGGGCTTCAACACCCGTAAAAAGACCCTAAAGACAGGGAAACCGTTGCCCTTTGGTAGCATGCCAGAAAACAAGGCTAAATTGAATATCCATAACAACCCAATAGTTCACAATGAGCTTACACTAAAGAAGGACTGTGATTGGGCACCAGTGAGTCTAACAATGGAGGCTCCGATTTATCGCTTCCTGAGTTGCGCCTAGTGGAGCAAGACATCTACAACCAACCGAGTTGGAATATTCAAGGGAGAGGAAGGGGAAAAGGATCCCTTGAGCTACCTCACAGGCCTTGAAGTGGTAAATAACTGCTGGAGAGCTAACGCCAGCCTTACAAGAGTTCATGAGAAGGGACCTGACAGCAAGCCTAGGCGGAGCACAATGGAGCAGCTTTCGAATGACTACGCATGGAACCCCGGGAGTCTCTCCGGTGCAGTTAATGGTATGTTTTGTAAGGGGAACGACTCCCTTTGGGGACAGTTTGCTTCGAAGAAGTGGATTGCTGAAGACAAAGGATGTCCGAAGACAGGATATATCTCTCTGGGGTATATCCACAACAATATTCACATAAAACTGCAGATAACAAGCAAAGCTTATGGTTTTAACTGACTCGAGCGCAAGGACTTGACGAGAGGAAGTGGCTATGCCTCTGGCATGGGACACGTGAGCGACGTGCCAGTAGCAGCGTTTGATCCCAGCTTTTGTCTTCATCACGTGTCAGTCTCCATACTCAAAGCAGCACAGCAGCTTGGCTGACATGGAGCAGGCAAATCAACCTCGTGTTGACCGGTTTAAGAACGGGTCTTCAGTCGACTCTAGCACTGCTGATACTACAGCTTTCAGCGTCACCGACGACAAGGAAACGGACCCTCTTGAACCGTTCCACAGAAAAAACAATGATCCCAGAAGGGGGTCTAGACGGCGCAAGCGTTCCGGGACTGGACAGGGCTGAACTACCAGTATGATCGCCTTACAGAGGTAGCTGAATTAACTGCACGAAAGCATGGGCGCCTCAAACCGGGGGGTTCCCACGAGAGCTTCGATCGTATATCGACAAAGTGCAGGTTCAGTCTCTTCTTTGTACAGCGATTATGCACCACTGCCAGAGATCGTAGATGGATTACCCGGTGGCTTGCAGCGCGACAAAGCCCCCGAGAACTGTGAGCCATTGATTTCGCAGAACAAGAGCGCTGTGCAACCACTGCCGACGAGGCTCCCGAAACTGAAGTAAGGTCTCTGCGCGTCAAGACTTTGCATTTTCATTAACAGATTTAGTAAGGTCTACACAGCAAAGCTCCAAAAACGTGGAACAAGCGCTTGTGGACAAGAAGCCGAGGCATTGAAGTTTTCGCCTGTTCAATCAAAAGCTCGGTAGTTGTTGGAAACATGGATTTAAGGTTGCGCAGGATCCTGGTGTATGCCGACACTTCCGAGATCACTAACTAGGATCTGTCAGGAGATTTCGTCGAAATCAGAACGTCTTGAATAGAACAAAAGACTGTTTTCGTCTTGTTCAACATATTCTGAAACAACTATCCTAACAAAGCATTCTGCTATTCTGTTCAATGCGAACCCAAAGTGCCACTGTATCATCGGATGTCGCGTCAGCTTACGGCCCCTCGGATCCTGAATAACCTTTTTTCTTTGCTTACCAGGGTCGCAGATCCCTCTCTCTACGAATACGATGGGGCCTGATCTACGCCCGCTAGAACAAGTGCTTACTGCCAGCGTATGAGAACCGACATTGGCGCCCATGTCTGACATGGCAATTGGACGAAATTAATGATCATCCGTGCCGTCCGTCTGGGCGTAAGATTTTCGTGTCTCAGACGAGCATCCATCGGGAAATTAGCGTTTCGCAGGATCCTACTAAAGAGATGAGCTGGCCACTTCTCCCCATCTACCAGTTTCCTCTGCTTATTTCTCAGTATCACTAGATTCAACATGGACAACCAAGAAAAGACCGCCGACTCGTCGTCGCAGAGCGAAAAGGACAAGGAGTCCAAGACTTCACCAAAAGCGCCTCGACCTCCACCAATTCTATGCCTTGGCGCTCCCCGCAATGGTTCAGCATCACTTATGCAAGCGCTGCAAATCCTCGGATATCCCAACGTGCATCACGGCTGGGAAGCTGCTGAGCGTGAAGAACTCCAATGGCAATGGCCTATTTTCGACAGAGCGTGCGACGCGACATTCACAAACATTCCAACATACCGCGGTAAACCATTCTCCCGCGCTGAATGGGACGAAGTGTTTGGGGAATACGATGCTGTTTCGGATGTCGCTTCTTTCTTTGCTGAGTCGCTCATCCCAGCTTATCCCGACGCCAAAGTCATTCTTACCGAGCGTGATGTCGAGAAGTGGTTTCCGAGCATGATTGCCGTTGTCAAGGACTCAACGAGTCCCTTCCGACGAAAGCTTGGAGCCAAGATTGGTGATCTTTCGGGATTTGTGAGTCCGAGACCGTGCTACAAGTTTCATCAGGGCTGGACGAGAGCGCCTTCACCGAACGACGTTATCGACTATCTGAAGCCAGCGTATGCCCGACATAACAAGTACATTAGAGATACTGTACCCAAGGAGCAGCTTTTGGATTTCAAGCTTGCGGATGGTTGGGAGCCGTTGTGTCAGTTTCTGGGAAAGGAAGTTCCCGATGTGCCGTTTCCGCATGCCAATGATTCAAAGGAGTATGCGGCGAGGGGGAAGAGATTGGGAAACAAGATGATCAAGCTTGCTTTGAGGAACCTCATGTTTCCTTGCTTACGTCCTGAGCCTCCTACCAGGCCCTGAGATTTACCCGGCGCATAGAGAAGGGGAAGTAGTGTACACCAAGAAGCCCAGTAATGTTCTTGGCCGCATGGGAGTGGTTTGATTCTGTATATCATCTGATATAAAACGCTGGTTAGATTTCTCAGTTTAGACAAGCGCGCTGTTTCTAATACCTAGCTTGGATAGCGTGTTTTCCATTCAATATCCGTATTTGGCAATATCGATAGCCCACTTGATGTACTCAGGACCCCACCACTATCCGAGGCCTTGACAAGATGGCAGCTTATTGGTTTCATGAAAGCGGCATGTTCTTCTTGCATCACAACTCTCAGATCACCAAGTCGTTTAACCAGAGTTTTGCCTTGGTTTACCAGATGGACCAGTGAGTGTTGAGACGAGAAGCCGGGAAGGCGGCCCGCGACCCCGACAGGTGAATGGTACCTCCACGACGTCAAGCTTGAGGGGCGACATATATCAGCGTGGTTCGCGCTCCTTGAAATCTGAAGTAGCTTGTTCATTTCCATACTGATTTAAAATCAAAGCTCTTAGGCGTCATATCGTTTCAGCCACCAAAATGACTACGACTCAGAACTACAATTGGCATCAAATCAACCCCGGTGTTTGGCAACGCCACATCGATGAACTCGAACAATTCTACTCGACGATGGTTGTGCTCTACCAAGGGAGCGGTCGCATGTTCTTTGGAATAACAGGGCATGTTTCACTCTCCATCAAGAATACTAGAGGCTTGTCACAAAGTGATGCTGAACTTGAAGTTGACAAAGCTTTGAGAAAAGCATGGCTTGCGCTTCGATACGCTCGCCCTACACTTGCATCCCAAGTTACTCAGAACGCTGAGTCAGGAGAGTGGATCAAGACTTATAGAGAGCTGCAGGGAGACGCAGATAGGGATGCCTGGCTGGAGAAGACTCTTGTTCATATCTCCAACGGACAGACTGGGAATCAATGGGCTAACTCAGACCCTCCTGCTCCGAAACTCCCAACCATGTTTGTCTTGCATCTTCCAGCCGAGTGCGGTGACGATGGACCCTTGACGATCCGCCGAGACCTTGTCTTCCGCTCTCCTCACGACATCATCGACGGCATCGGAACTCTCATGATGCTCAACAACTTCATATCCCTCGCCTCAGAAGCTTACAACAAGGGCAATGACTATGAACCACCAGCCCTCGACGGCAGTGAGACTTCAAACCTGAGTCCATCCTACCGAGTCGCCGCTCATATCCCCGAAACACCCGATCAGACTCAGCTGGATAGACTTAAGAAGATGGCAGCTCAAAAAGCGGCTGCCGCTTCTGATCCCAGGGTGGAGATTCTTGCGCTTCCTTACAGACAGGGCGATCTACTTCCGGGCCGTCACCAGCGCTTGGCACTCACTCTAACCAGAGACGAAACGCAACAGCTGTTGGCGGCGTGCAAGATGGTTGGAGCTACGCCGACACATGTCTTCCATGCTGCAGCTGCCATGGTAGTGCGAGACCTACAAGATAAACCAACCACGACCAAGCGATTTCGGTACATCAACTACATCCTACGCAACGAGCGCTCAAGTTGCCAAGAACCATATAACACAGCTCAGCATCCAGCGTCTGTCTACCATTCCGTCTCTGGCCAAAGCCTCGTCGTTGACATGGATCTCCACCCACCTTCCACAAACACAGACTCGCAAACTCGCAAGAAAGAATTCCTTTCCATTCTCGAAACCGTCAAAGACTTCTACCTCACCGTCAAGCAAGACGAGGAATTCTACGTCCTCGCCCCAACCATGTTCTCCCAAGCTACCCCGCTGCTACCCTCTGGTCCTCGTCCGCTGCCAGTGCCGGAGCCAAATGCTCACCCGTCTGTATCGATCTCGAGTATGGGGCGTACTGACGCTATCGTGGCGCCGGAGACGGGGGCGTTCGAGGCAAGAGATCCGTGGGTGACGGGTGAAGAGCTCGGAAACGGGTTGGGTTTGTTTCTTGGTACGTTTTGTGGAGAGCTGTGCTTGAGTGCTGCGTATAATGAGGCTTGGCATACGGCTGCGGATGTGAAAGAGTATCTAGAGCGTTGTAAGGATGTTGTGTTTTCCGGTCTTGGGATCGATAAGCTGTGAGGATGGTTGGGGAGTGCGTTGATGGAAAGGCTTCTGGGCATGAGTGAGGTCATGAGTAACGCTGAACGTTAATTCTTCTATCAAGGATTCTCCGAGGTTACGGAGAGGCTTCTATTCGTGTTATGTCTTTAGTTGTTCCATATTCCTTTGAGTTCAGTTCAACAGAACAATTGCTCCGTACAGACACTTGATTGTCAGCTCAACCACAGACTTATCGTGCAACATAATTCGCAGTCGATATCTTATCACATCGCCGTTTTGATAGAGCCATCCATAATGGTCATTCGAGATTGATCGCTGACATTTCCATCTTTGTCTGCTCATGTTATCTGGTAGCTTATCCAGGTCACAGATGAAGTTCCTCCGAGATTGTGTAAGGCATCTTCGATTGGTGATTTCGACAAGCCATTGTGTGAATATGCCCGATGATGATCTAGCGAAGCTGACAGGTTACGCTTTGGGGCAGGTCTCTCAAAAAGGACCTTGATAGTCGCCTGTGCCGCAATCCATTATCAACCACCAACACCTGTACCCCTCATATATTAGCGTTTTCTGGAACTTCTGTGGCAATCCCCTCATCACGCGCTCGCCCCAAACATCTCATTCCAGAATCAGCATAGCAGATATCGGTTTATCAAGGCTCAAAAGTCGAACCGCCACAACCCGCCTGAAGGATCACCCTCTGGTTCCCAACAAGACCCCGACCTCTCGCCTCCCGTGCATATGTAATCTATCCCGATTGTGGGGGCGATATTCACGGGGAAGCGAACAGTGTGTGTCCCGAAGTGGAAGCTCCTTAGACTGGAACCTTTGACAGGCTGGGGTAAGTCAGGATGACCCCGGCGAAAACCCGGATTGGGGCAGTTTTCCTAACCGTTGGGTCGGAGCTGAATGATATGCTTGTTTGATAGTGGCCAACTGATATGGGGAAGGGTTTTTATCTGGGTGGTTTGGAAGGTTTTGGTGGTTGGGAGGTTGCATTGGCATGTGAAGTAGCTTGCGGTCGGGGAGAAGCAGGAAAATAGAGTGTTTAACCTTGAATTGACGATTGATGCTACTTACTAGGGTAGCCAGCAGTTGATTTGGTGGTGGTGAGTGCCAAGTGGCAATCATGCAGGCATTGTGCACTCTGCATCTTTGGCGTTTAATGCCACCGTTTAATACAAACCATGCATTCAGTTACAACGCGACAGGCCACAAAAAGAATTGCTTGCACTTTCAATATCATGTCGAGCGAAAAACCACGACTGAGATTTCACCAATGTCTTCAATTCCGCGAGATATGCCCAAATACGATTAAAGTGATAGATATTACTAAGATCTCACTAATAAATCGGTATCAACCTGTAATCTCGTCGCGATCTGACATGGAGGACAAAAAGGACAGGGATTCCGATCCGCATCCGCCTAAAACACGAAAATAGACGCTCGCGTGGCGAGCGATTGATAACATCGCGACTGAGTTGGTGTCGAGGTTATCCATGAACGTCAAAAAACTCTGGGCATCGGATAGTGCATGTCGCTGCATTCTTGGCCACGGGTATAACGGTCTTGGTATCTGTGGCCAAGACGATCGTCCAATCTTCCAGAATTTCCCTTCCAGGCACACTGATCGACAACGGCAAGGCCGATGATTTACTAGTAGATGCGACGGTATCAAACGTTGCGATTAAATTCAGTGGCAATAGGGTAAGCATTTTTTGACCGAGATAGCATCACGATCGCTATCGTCTGTTGGTTACGCAGTGGGTCGAGTGATGTGTAGAATTGGGTATAGTTATCCTCTCAAGCTAGACAAAAGTCCACTTTGTATGTTGGCTTGGGAACACCAGGTGATTCCTGCAGGCCGAGATAGCACGGGGCAAGGGTCGATCATCCCAGAAAATGCAAGCAGAGGCGGTCCCTTTGGCCTTGCACCCTGACCCTCGGCACTCGACAGCGGAATATCAGAACGCTGTAGTGAATGCGGGGGAGGCGATGCCACTGTAAATGAGACGATGTGCTGTAAATGAGAGGCCGTTTCACCTACAGAAGGCAGTGGCAAGTAAACACATCACTGTACTACTTCGGGTGTCTTGCTAATATCCATGACGCTGTAAGGGCCCTCGGTCCAACACCAGATCTCCATTTAGGCTTATCTACGTATCTAAACGATATTCCATTCCGCAGTCTTGATGCCCTGTTGCATCTCCAAACAAAAAGGCCCTTCTCCAACTGACAAAGGTACCCGCAAAGTGCGCCAAGAGCAACAAAGGTTCCCCGAGCCATTGGCCAGCACACGGAGCACACCCACCGATTGGGTTTAGCGCGGTGCTGATACCGATTTATTATTCATTCACATTGCGAGAGATATTGATATGGGGAACAAAACAGCTGCGCTATCGGAGGGAAATGTCAGGAGATTTGGGAGTATGAGCGATTGAAGCGGGTATTCAGGCCATGTTCTAGAATTATATGATGAGCCGATGGCGGAGAGTGAGTAGGTTAGGTGAAGCAAGTATCTGGTGATTTAGAGGGTGATTGATTCAGTGATGGTCGGCCTAGTGAGGCAATGGTATTGCGAGTGGCAGCGACTTGACCATTCACAGTCTAATGCAGTTGAACCCCCCGATAACCATAACAACCATAAAATCTTTAATCCCCTGTAGCACACTCATCAATCAACATGTGG